>OY987299.1:100040672-100629672 GCA_963920635.1 Pseudeuparius sepicola | reverse complement strand
TAGGTTTTGACCCCAAAAGCAGACATATGAAGTTTATTTTTGGAAAAAAAAATTTAATCACTAAAAATATGAATCGCTCATAAATATAGAAAATTTGTTTTTCTACAAGCATTTTAGTTTAGAAAGTGTCACTTTTCCGCACTACTTTTCCGCACTAGTGCGGAAAAGTGACACTTTCTAAACTGAAATGCGTGCGGAAAAGTAAATGCGTGCGGAAAAGTGGCACTTTCCGCACTTGTTAGGAAATATACTATAGTGCTGCTAGTTCGTACGGACCACACACTTGTTGACAATATAGATCGGTAATAAGTTTCGACCACGTTGTACATTATATAACAATTTAGATATATATATAAAGTTATTAAAGTTGTGTAAAAAGTGTTTTAAATTTAGTGTGGTAGGTGATAAAAGTGGCCATTGCCAGGAGAGTGGCAATGGCCACACAGAGAATGTATCGCATGAAGAATTTAAAGAAAGGAATACTCTAAATGTGTGACCTTTTGTGTTAGAATTGTCAAGAGATTAAGAGATTTTGGAAACTTTAGGCACCAAAAGCAATGGCTGTGAGTAAGACACTTATAGAACCTCAAATTTTAGAGAACGAGCATAAGGAGACTGGCTGCTAGATTATGCTTAGTGTTACGTCGTTAAAAAGTGGTGTGCTGTGTCGTGAAAGTATTATTGTGAAAAATGAAACCAAATTACTAAAGTGGTAAATGTTATGGTGAGTGATTGTATGCTATAAGTCTTGATATTATTTTTCTTTGTGCGGAATGATAAGGCTAGAGGCGCCTAAAAAAAGTAACGCGCCGCAGCTAGGTATACCCCATGGCTGGTGTGGAAATTTGCAAATTTTTACAGATATTTGTCAAGGAATTATCTGACGGTATGGCAACGCTGTAGTAGAAAGCGACCTGGCAACCAATGGCTCTCAAACTGTCTCCTAAATTCTGGAAAATTGTTGAAAGGCCACAAATTTTTATTTTCTGCATATTTAAAAATACTTTCATGGACGTATACACTTTTGGGGTCGGATCCTACCTCCAGATAATATGTTGGTACTAGTCAAAGGTGATTAACTCAAAATAAAATAATTAGAAATTAGAGTTATTTTGGCATTTCCATAAGACGTTGAAACTTGAGTTGTGACAATGGGAGCCATGACAACTCGCAAAAACCACTATAATAACTACCGTAATGTCTTCCTTCCTTGAAAACTTCAGGTACTTATTACCACAGACCTATGCTATATAGGTCTGTGCTATTACCTTCCTGGGTATTTTAAAGCAATAATCACGCAATTGTTGTGCCATTATTCTGGCAAATATATATTGCAACAAATGCAACCAATAGCCCAGTCAAGAGTTGGGTTATAGACAGAGTTTTGTGCGCTCTTTTTCTGACTTTTGGACTGCTTGCTGTTTTTCTGTGATATCACAAAAGTCTCTAGGTCTGCGAGGGGAGCTAACTCTAGGGGTTCCCAAAATGTGTCTCTAATTTAGGTTTCACTTGTATCTCGATAATGGTTGGTCTTGTCGGAAACAAAATTAAATCTAACGAAATTTGGGACAAAATAGTACTATCTCGAAATATAATCCATTGAAAGATGTTATTTTTTCAAAACAACTTTCGCACCAGGGTTTTGGACGTATAATGTCTCCTATCTTCTAAACCGGTTCTAGTTATATTTATAGCAAAAGTGCCCAGAAACGAAGTTGCAGAATACAAAATCATCTTAAAACTGGTATAAATATGATAAAAAAAATAAATCGTCAAAAGTTATATCTACATATTTGCAAAATTTATAACAATAGGTATTTTCTTATTTTAGACCGCCTTGCAGTTTCTGCTGTGTGGCCAATTTAGTGGCCTTCGTTGTTCTTACCGCATCCGTTGTGTAAGTAGCTTCCTGAGGTCACTATTGGCGGAAAAGTGTAAAGTGTGTTATATTTGATCAACATATTGACGATTCGGGTGGCTATTGGAAGTATCTGAGAGGGGAATATCGTCATTTATAGAAAAGCCAGCAAAGGAAGGAATAACAATAAGGAATGAAACATTGTTTTGTTGACCTAAAATCCCTTAAAGTTCATACTTCGTGTAGGAAAAACTACACCATAGCCAATAATATTCAACCTCACAACCTACAAAAGGCGCTGATGATTCTGTTTCAGATCTTCGATTGCGCATTTGACACCATTCTCTGCGTTTACTGAATGCTTTTCTCCTTTCTTATTTTGAAGTCATCGTCAATTAGTACATATTGTACACAGAAAGCAGCTTGTCTTGAAACCAAAAATATGCGTAGATCTTAAACTTACGGGATCGTCGCCTTCTTAAGGGATTTTACGACAACAAAACAATCTGAAAACTACTTACGGTAGATTTTATCAGATATTATTATTTTGTATATAGTATAGTGTTCGCTAGGACCACCCAAAATTGAGATATAAGCGAAAAAACAAAAACAGAGTCACATTTTGAGAACCACTGGATTTAGCTCCCCCCGCAGCCAGGAGGACTTTCGATTCATCTCCAAACACCTCAAGTGCGCATAAAAGTAAAATTTATCTACAACCCAATTTTAAGTATGTATTACATACAACACCCAACCACAACAAGCAGAAAGGAACAGTTGAGTGTAAAAACACCATTCAAAGTAAAAAACTTATCAAACTGAATTTAACTTTAGTTTAAAAAGTAATAGTTTTTTTTCTCAAAGAATACAATTCCGCGGAGAGATTATTTGGGTATAAGGCTTTTCTAAACTCACTTCGGGGGTAAAATTATGTTGACTTTCTTTAGGTTTTGAGAATTGTCCGATATTACGAGGGTGGGGCAGCAAACAACTTTTAAAATAGTTATTTATGTACCAAGGCACTGAAGTTCAACTTTTTATGAGTCATGTGGAATTTAGTTGCCGAGGCATCTGGCCGAGGCAAATAAACCACATGAGCCGTCATAAAAAGAACTTCAGTGCCGAGGTACATAGGTATTATATTTTTTTGTAAATCGGAAAAAAATGTTTTATTAGGCTAAAAAATAATCAGGGATCACCCGTCCATGAACCAACTACGCGCGGCGTTGCTTGACTTTGACGATTGCTCTACCTAGGTCAAATATGACAAGACACGGCACTTTCTGGCAAAAAATCCAAACTTCTGCCTATTGTGCAGCCTCCATGTAAAATAGATTAATATTCAAACCTACTAAAATATTTATACTGAAAGATTGCGCTGCTGTAATATAGGCAACAATTTCGCAATGTGTACTAAAAGTTAAATACGATTTATTGGCCGGGTTTTGAATAATTGGTCACTTTTGACGTTTGATGTTTACATCTCCCCAAGGCCTACTTATTAAAAAAATTGTACAATAATGACTTTAGTGCCGATTTCTGAGCTTTTAATGACGATTTTGAGACATTTCACTGCCGATTTCACGTTAGTTTTATTTAAGGATATTCACAAAAACTGATATACAAATATTTACGATATTGACTGATTCTAGTTCTAGTTGTGAATGACCACTACCGAATAACATCATGGGATTTTATATTGTTCTAGGGGTAAGAGAAATATCAGCAACTGGGGATTTTTCTAGAAATTCTTAGGACGCATGTGGAGTCCGTTATATGAGAAGTTGAGATTTAAGAAGCGGGAAAACCTATTTGTTTGAGACGTAGTTTATGTGACTAATAGGCGTAATTTTTTATATAACATATATAATATATTGGTGTTACATAGAGAATCAATTACTTCTTTAATAAGTAAACTCGTAAGTAAAGTAATTTAATGAGTTTTTGTCGACTTTGAGCTCCATCCGAACCCAGTAGATAACTAGAAGGTTTCATACTCGCTTTCAAATGGAAAAGAAATCTATCATCGAGTGAAATTATTGGAAAAACTAGGTATATTGTTGGCATAAGAAGGAAGATTCAAACCTTTTGATTTTTGGAAAAACTATATTGTTGGCATAAGAAGGATAATTCAAACCTTTTGATTTTCAAACATAATATGGTATTAGCGTCATCTTAAACAAAGACATTGCGGAGGAGGGTTAGTAGAAAATGATAGTAAACAATGATTTGAGCTTGGGGTTATCTGCTTAGGTCCACCAGAGCTGCTTTCGTGTGCGGGGCTTCAAACTTTCTGTAAGTATATATAAAGCACTATACAGGTTAAGCACTATCTGCACCCGAACCTTAATTTCGGATCCACTCCACTGTGCAACTCGGAGCATCAAACATCCGTCGTGAAACGGTGGGTGATCGATGGGAATGAAAAAAGTTTTAGCCCTGAAAAAAATTGTAGTGAATCGACAGACACCGCTGTCGCCTATATCTAAACCGCACCGAATATACAAGGCCGTGGAGACGGCAGATGGCAGGTCTCGGTAATTGTGGCGTGAGCCTTTGCCGATCAAGACCAGTGGCATTGTCCCGCACCTTCGGGTGTGCGTGCTATCATTATAATACTCCATGATCAATTAATTGTTTCGGTAATTGATTGATTCCTTATATAGTAAATCTATCGTCTAGGCACGTTTGTCTACCACTTGATAGTCGGGTGAGCCATACTGATGAGGGATTACCGTCCCGAAACAGTACTGTATATGGTCGACTATCACTCTTTTTGTTCTATCGATGTTTTCGGTTGGTTAACCGATGCCGTGGAGACGGCAGATGGCGGGTCTCGGTAATTGCGGCGTGAGCCTTTGCCGATCAAGACCAGTGGCTTTGTCCCGCACCTTCGGGTGTGCGTGCTATCATTATAATACTCCATGATCAATTAATTGCTTTGGTAATTGATTGATTCCTTATATAGTGAATATACAGGGTGTTTCTAAATTATGGTGCCAACGTAATATGATATAGAAAGAAAATGTCATTTTGAACAAAAAGTTTCCTATAAACATGGCTACTAAAATGAACAATAAAAAAGTTACAGGGTGATGAAAGTATAGTTTGAAAAACATCTTTATCGCAATAACTTCTACAGAAGTCATGCAATTTAAATGAAACTTGGTGCAATTCTTTAGTAACTGAAGTGCAACAATTTTGTGTAAAAACGATTTATTCTCATCGACCAGAGGCGGAGGGGCGCGGTAACGCAATGAGTTTCCTACTCATAACTTTTTTGAGATTATCTTTTCGGTCTCGCAGGTTCATCTTTTTATTTTGCGACAAAAAGATACTCTTGTTTCATAACGATAAAATCAACCGGTTGCGTTGAAATCGGCAAAATGTGCTCCAAAACAACTGTTAACTCCAAAATTCGAAAAATAAAATTTTCAACTACCGCTTTAAAATTTTACAAAATAATTGTATCATTTAAAGTGACAAAAAATTCCCTATGAATTATGTATCAAAATTTTTTTGCTTTCAAAATGAAACTGATTGAAGTCGACAAAATTTTAAAGTCCATATTTCAGCAAAACCAGTGATGTTTTACTCAATATCCATCAGGCATTTTTTCTTAATTTTGAACGTATAATTCATCTGTAAAACATTTAAGTGCGGTAGGCCATAATTTTATTTTTCGAATTTTGCAGTTAACAGGTGTTTTGGAGCACATTTTGCCGATTTCAACGCAAACGGTTGATTTTATCGTTATGAAACAAGAGTACATTTTTGTTGCAAAATAAAATGATGAACCTGCGAGACCAAAAAGATAACCTCAAAAAAGTAATGAGTAGAAAACCCACTGTGCTACCCCGCCCCTCCGCCTCTGGTCGATGGGAATAAATCGTTTTTATACAAAATTGTTGCACTTCAGTTAGTAAAGAATTACACCAAGTTTCATTTAAATTGCATGACTTCTGTAGAACTTATTGCGCTAAAGATGTTTTTCAAACTATACTTTCATCACCCTGTAACTTTCTTGTTATGCATTTTAGGACCCATGTTAATAGGAATTTTTTTATTCAAAATGACATTTTCTATCTGTCAAATTAGGTTGGCACCATGATTTAGGAACACCCTGTATATAACCATAGAAGGTTCACTGACCAAATACGGCCCAGGCAGTCCGACCGCCGTTACGCTTTGCCACTCTTCCCCGCTGAAATACATGCAAGACGCAGTTCATCTATAGTCCAGTCGGCGGGAGGTAATGATGAAGGCGAGAGGCGGCACGCCTCGAGTCGCCATGATCAAGGAGCCAACGCTAACTGAGCCTATACTATGGATTATATGATACGGTGCCCCAATGTCGAAGACACTAGTCGCCACTGCAGTTTCTTCATATTTCCTAGGTAGCAAACTGCAAGTAAACACAAGGAAACTTGAATCCGACGAAACCGACAGCGACACCCATAATACTACAGAAGATATAGCGGCCTGATCCCGCCACTGTAACTTCACACTTTCCATTTTCTAAAGAATTGCGCAATCCGCTCGGTTTGCAAACAGATAACCATCGCGACAGGCGTCCGTCCCGGGAGCCAGCTATCGGGTAGGCAGATCGCCGGGACTGGCCTTATTCATATTTCTATGTATTATTCTTCTCACGTTATGGGATAGAGCCCACGGAGGCGCACGAGGCACGTTCGCGAGATCCGCATGGCATTCCGCAGGGCAGGTCGACCGCGGCCCTGTTTCATTAGGCAACTTTCCGAATTTGGGAAATCTCGCATAGCTCATAAATTTCTGGTTGAGTAGAGATCTTATACAGGGTGTCCTAAAAAGAGTCGATACTTTTATGTTTGATTTAAAATTTCATGTCGTTCCGTGGCAAGTTTAAATTTTGTTCAAAATGGCAAACAAAAAAAGTTTAATTTACCATTTTTACTACCTACTTTAAAAAATTATCTGGTTTACTTGATATTTTCTGATTATTTTCTTCGCATTCCCTGTCTAGACGTGTGACGTACGCAAATGCTGTCGGTATATGTAATAAATCATAATATTACAAAAAATAATTAAAAATTTTGACACCATTGGCCGACTTTATTGCATTACTTACACAAAGCCCCTACGACTTTTATCTAAAACAGGTTCCTTATAGATAGTATTTAATATACATATTCATCAGGAGTTTTGTCGGAATGGCATCTCGAATATTTGAATTCATTAATGAGCACCAGAAACGGAAAACGAATTCTCCTGCTATACAACTTCATTCCGCGCGTGTAAATTTTAATTAAAAATTATGAAGTTCCTCCAATTCGATGGCATTTAAGTCGGTGGTGCGCGAGAACAATTTTAAGAAACAATTTGGTTTGAGTTTTTTCATAGATGAAGTTGTTTGGGACACTCAGAGATATTTTTTCTTTTTTTTTTTTGAGAATAGATTGGAAACTTTAGGACCATCAAATAATCAAAATCGACATTTTTGTGCCTGGATAGTTATTCTGGGGAATAAAATTTTATATTTCGAAGATAAACTTATTGCTCAATTTGGGTAATTACACGCTGTATAATTATACAGCGTGTCCATTCAGTAGCTCTTCTTCGATTGTGGCTATAATTTTCAGGATAAAAAAAATCGGTTTTTGGGATCCAAATAAGGCAAGATGTAGCACATTTTAAAATTAGTTTGGTATATACAGGGTGTTCCAAAAAAGTGTGGCGACAAAAAAATATTTTTTTTAAATGGAATGACCCGTTTTTTTTTATCGCAAATGAAGCCTATCAAGGTATAGTATACATCCCTAAATTATTTTCGCTTCCATCTGCGACGTTGCCAAGTTATAATTTTTTTTAAAGTATTTTTTGCTAAATACCAACCCTTCATTAATATTGCTATATTTTTCTTGCGGCTTGATTTTTTCTATTGAAACTTTGGTTGTGGATTTACACTTTTCCATTTTATTAATGACTAAGAACCAAGTTAAAAATATTTGTACAGGATGTTTCACTTTTTTCCGCCAAAATTCCGACATTTTCAAACTTAATTTACAATTTTTTTCAAATGGAACACCCTATATCTAACATATCTATTGGATAGAACATTCAGTCCGCTTTAATTTGATACCTAATACAGTACCTCTATCTCTAGCTGCTGTTTTTTCAAAAATCCGATATAAACAGAAAATTTTCAACTTTTTTACTTATTACATACATGCAAATTACTCGAGAATTAAACTTGTACTTATTTAACCCGTAACCGGTGACATGGAGTCTGAGAGACTCCGCAAGAAAAAAAAGTTGCAATAACTAGAAAACGGTTCAAGTGGCAACGGCGCGTTGCCGAGTACCTTCCTAGGAGTGGATGTAGTCTGCCTAAACGTTACTAACTGCAGTGTTCGTTCAGCCGTCTTCACGTACACAGCACGTCGGAGTCTGGCAGACTAATTTTCATGTGTTGTGGTTTCTTTTATGATTGTCATTTTAGTTTTGTTTTTTTTTTCTAAAAAGAAGTTGTTCTTTGAATAGTTTAACAGGATCTCAATGTTTATTTCTCTTATTGCTTTTGATTATTTGATATTAAAAAAAATCGTTACCTATGTTCAGATTTGTTTTCAATGCCTTTTTCTGACAGTACACTATATCACGAATGCATCTGTTACTATTTTTTATCAAAATATCACCGGATAGATTCAAAAATAAGTAAGACAGATTTACCATTTGCTGTTTATATCAGAAAAGAACCAGGCTTGATATTATGTCAAGTTTTTGTACAGGAGTCTGTGAGACTCCACGTCACTGTCTACGACACAAATTGGGGTCGTCACCGGTTACGGATTAAAAAGCTGCATATCAAAAAAGCGTTAGTACCAGTTACAATCTGTAGTTTACCATATTTTTGTATACCTACTACACCTGCTAAATAGAATATTAAATTAAAAAGTTAAAAGTTTTAGGAGAACTCATAGGTTGCCATGGTTTTGTTTCTAGTTTGACATTTGGTAAATATTTCATTTGCTGCTTGTATTCTGTGTTCGTTGTTTAATTTCAAACAGCAAAAAGTTGTCACAATAATTATTGTAAACAAAACTTGATAAGTACGATTTACGTAATTGGTGAATGTTTTGGAAATTGTTTCTGGCATATCGAGTTTATGCCCAAAAATTCCCAGATAGAAGGCATCCTGATAACCAGAATGCTGCAGAACTTAAAGGAGCGATTCGATCGCACAGGAAATGTTGCCTATGAAAAGCAAACTAGAACAAAACCAGTTTTAAATGAAGAAAATCAGTTAGCTATAACATTGGCTGTTGTAGAACACCCTGAAATAAGTGTAAGACACTTAAGCGTAACAAATTTCACCTATACCATGTGCAGTTACAGCTTGCAGCTTTTTAAATAAGTACAAGTTTGATTCTCGAGTAATTTGCATGTATGTAAGTAAAAAAAGTTGCAAATTTTCTGTTTATACTGGATTTTTGAAAAAACTGCTAGAGATAGAGGTACTGTATTAGGTATCAAATTAAAGCTGTATGAATGCTCTATCCAATAGAAATGTTAGATATAGGGTGTCCCATTTGAAAAAAAAAAGTAAATTAAGTTTGAAAATGTCGGAGTTTTGGCGGAAAAAGTGAAATATCCTGTACAAAAATTTTCAACTTGGTTCTTAGTCATTAATAAAACGGTTAAGTGTAAATCCACAACCAAAGTTTCAAGAGAAAAAATCAAGCCGCAAGAAAAATATAGGTACCAATATTAATGAAGGGTTGGTATTTAGCAAAAAATACTTTAAAAAAATTATAACTTGGCAACGTCGCAGATGGAAGCGGAAATAATTTAGGGATGTATGCTATACTTTTATAGGCTTCATTTTCGATAAAAAAATCGGGTCATTCCATTTAAAAAATATATTTTTTTTGTCGCCACACTTTTTTGGAACACCCTGTATATACCAAACTTATTTTAGAATGTGCTCCATCTTCCCTTATTCGGATTTCCCGAACCGATTTTTTTTTATCCTGAAAAGTATAGCCACAATCGAAGAAGGGAATAGTAAATGGACACGCTGTATAAAAATAGGATAAAGCAACGTAAAGTCCAACAAAACTTCTTTAAGTCAAAATTTGCGCTTTCTTTACTATATTTACAATATTTTACTATCGAATTCAGAGCATAAATATCCGAACAAACTCGATGGCGGCCTGTCTCCGAGAGATATCCTCGCGGCGGCAAGTTGCGACACTAGATGCGCCGATCTTGGGTGCCTTGAGTTTATTTATGATAAGATTGATATCCGATCAAAGCTCTTTATTCTTTCCTCGGCATGCCGGCCACCGACAACGCACACAGGCCAGAAGACAAACGCTCGAACGTTTTGCGTATTTTATTTTTATAGGTTCTGCATCTCCCCATTTTTTTTCCATTTGGTGTGAATAGTAATACCTCTTATTTCAGTTGGAGTTTTGTTGGATACACGCCAACATGGCAGAACAAATCTTATCTTATTAGTCAACGTTTTTAATCTTATCAATAACTCAATAAACGAGTCGAAATATCGTGAGATAAGATTTTTATGCCATCTTGGCGTGTATCCGACAAACCTCCAACTGTAATAAGAGGTATTGAATATTGAAAGTCATTAAATCTTTAACCTAGAATATTTTTGATTTCAATAAAATAGTTATTTATGCACCAAGGCACTGAAGTTCAACTTTTTATGGCTCATGTGGAATTTAGTTGCCGAGGCCTAGGTCAAGTATAACGAGACATGGCACTTTCTGACAGAAAATCCAAACTGCTGCCTGTTGTGCAGCCTCCATGTAAAATAGATTAATATTCAAACCTACTAAAATGTTTATACTGAAAGATTGCGCTGTTATAGGTAACAATTTCGCAATGTATACGAAACGTTAAATGGAATTCATTGTCCAGGAATTTGAATATTTTCACTTGTGACGGAATTTTAAAATTATATATTATATAAAATATTTAGGATTTCCCATTTTTAAAAACAACATAGAAAATGTCTTTAAATGGCGGTACATTCTTACGATGGCCCGGAAGGGACACACAATATATATATTTTTTCAAACTTTAAAATTCCGAGTTATAACTCGGAATTGTGAGCTTAGAATTCCGAGTTATAACTCGGAATTTTAAAATTCCGAGATACTAACTCGGAATTTTAAAATTTCGACTTGTAACTCGGAATTTTAAGTTTAAAATTCCGAGTTATAACTCGGAATTTTAAAGTTTGAAAAAATATATATATTGTGTGTCCCTTCCGGGCCATCGTAAGAATGTACCGCCATTTAAAGACATTTTCTATGTTGTTTTTAAAAATGGGAAATCCAAAATATTTTATCTTTTTTGAAATTTACGTGAAATTGCCTTTCAAGCAAGTATGGAGGGCCGCAAAATTAAGTCTTTGCGTGTAAAACCCGTACTCGATCATCCCACACACTGTGCGTCTTCACGTCAGTTTGCGCGTTTAGTTTGCCTAGTGATGTCATCCAGAAAAGAACTTTATTTTACATGATCAAAAAATAAAATGTAAGAAAATAACGCGGTATGTTAAAAAATTAAAAAAATTGACTTATGGTGTCATACGGCCTGTAAATAAACATACTTAGATTTCTTCTTTGTGAAGTTACTGTATACCCATGTTCCAAATTTGGCATGAAAATAAATGCATAACCAAAATCGCCGTATTTGAAAATAGATCCTATTTCTAATGGTAAACGAGGTATCTTTAAGTTCTAAAGAAGGTAAAAATATGTAAGATACGGCGTTGTTCTTTATGAAGCCTTTGATACCCCGTTTATCTTTATTGTGTTTTTAGAAAGGGCGAGATTTTACTGCGTTTTTGTTTCTGTTCACTTATTTCAGTTCTATTACCAAATACTTTATACAGCAGGGAGGTAGTAGACATTTACCACCTTATTATTATAATCAATATTATCTATTAAAAAATGAGTACTTACCTATATATCTAGTAATATATAGTATAATTTCTTATTGGTATTTGGGAAACAGAATATTATAATGGGTTGACGTAACATTATAATACTCAATCGGATAAACGATAAATTACATTATAAAAACATGTTAATTAAAAAAAGTAAAATGAAATCTCTTGTAAAACTTATGTTTTTAATTGTTCGACAAAAAGTCATTCTGGATCAAATGTTTTGTTTCTGTATAAACTTTGAAAAACGCTGTTAGAATTCCAAAAATTTAAATGGGGTATTCAAAAAGTTAAAAAACTAAAATTCTAAAATTACCCCAAGACTAGTGATCTTATTTTAAGAGTTACTACAAAATGTTATTATGTTATTTATTGGGGATGATGGATGATAAAATAATACATTCAAAGAATTTGTAAAATTTTTCTCCATATTCGGAGGCGTTTTATAAAGTTCATCCGAATATTGATTCAATGTTCGATATTTGAGTTCGCCTTAATATTAGAAACAACTTTTATTAATAACATTTTGTGGTAACTTTTAAAATAAGAAAAACTACTTTACTCTTGGGCTAAAATTTTTGAAATTCTAACACCGTTTTTCAAAGTTTCAACACAAGCATTTTTTTTATATATAAAGAATAACTTTTTGTCAAAAAATAAAAAACAATTTTTTTCCAAAGTGTTTAACCCAATTCGGGAATGCACTGCATACAAAATCATTATAGGGTTATGACAAAATAATGCAACATGCGAAAAGCACAAATAATGTTGTTGTCAATAACTACTAACAGTTGAAACAAAATGTATGAAAATGTATTTTGAATTTTGTTGAAAATTGTTAGTAGAAGTATCAAGTATTATACACGGTGGTAAAAAACAGTGTACAGTTCTCAAGGGCTGAAAAGACATGTAAAAATACAGGGTGTCGGAATTTAAAATTTATTTTATATTTTTCCAAATAACTTTTGAACGCGAGGGATTAGCACGAAACCTGGTAATTGGGATTATTTTTTTAAAGTAGGTACACCTTTTTGCATAAAAACTGTATAGTAAAACAGATTTACGTCAGAAAAAAGAATACACTCGGACCCAAAAAAATTACGAAGTTTTAAATCACGTTAAATGCCGCAGGTGGCGCCCCCTATAAAATCACTCATAGCTATGCCAATATTTGAATTCCTCGCTTAAAATCACTTCAAAATAAAGCCAGTTACCAGATTTTCTGCAAATCTCTAGATTCGTTAAAAATTTATTTCGAAAAAATAAAATAAAATTTTGTCACTCTGTATAATAATAATTAATACTAATTCTCACCCCCACAATACTCCAAACTAGGAGTAGGTACCCCAGAAGCAACCACATGCTTGTGCGGAGGAGGGGGGCAATTAATATTATTTTGTCTTCATTGCCATTTGCGGCTAGGGCCGATTTTTTCCGATAGAACTAGGATAGCATTCGCTCAAGTACTACGGAAAACCCTAGAAAACAATAGTAATCCTAGTGAGTGTTCAGCGCTCTTGGCCATAACGGTGTTTTTCTTTGAAGACATGTGCAATATGCATGCGCCTGCCTCGACATCGGTTCGAACCAAGTTCGATCGGAGGCAGAAAAACATGCAGTCTAAAAAGTTAGCGCCGATACGAGCGACGCCACTGCGGCCAATATATCTCTTTAGGTATACGTTTTTGACCCCGCCTTTATATATTATGCAATTTTCGTCTTATTATTCCATGTTCTTTCAGCCCTAGAAACCTGTTGAAATAACCTGTATATCGTTGGAAATGTAGGTTTCCGTATATTTTTGAAAAGATAAAAGGTATACAGTACCTATGTTCCATTAATAAAAACGGAAAATACTCACTCACTCACTCACTCAAATATCCAGTTTCGATTTTCGATATCGAGATGCGGATTATGCAATTCAACTGAAGTTTAAAAATTGATCCCATAACTCCTAAGCAACTTTTTCTTGATCTTTTCGGAAAGTACGTAGTAAGGATAGATACGTGAATCATTATTACTGTCGAAAAATGGGGGGGGGGAAGGAAGGGTGATAAACCTAAAGGTATGGACTACTGGAAAAAGTGGTGTAGTCAAGGTCAAGGGGTTTCTAATAAAGAAACAAATTTGGATTTAGCTATCAAAGCTTCAGCTACCTTGCATGCTGATAAGAAGACTGCCTACCCCGAAATCTAGTTTGGAATGCCTAGATATGTGCGATAAAAACCTTTATCCTAATATTTACACATTACTACAAATCTTGGCTACCATTCCTGTATCCACTGCTACCCCAGAAAGGTCTTTCTCGAGCCTAAGCAGACTGAAAAACTATTTACAAAACACTACAAGTGAAAACAGACTTAATGGTTTGGCTCTAATGAACATTCACTATGGAACAGAAATTCATGCAGATGAAGTAGTGGATATATTTAAAAGAAAAAGCCGAAGATTAGATTTCTTCTTTAATGGTTTTAGATTTAGCGCAGAGGAACGAAGTTAATTTATCCATTTCATTTAAAGTTAAGAACTTTATAAATATGTCGTAGTTTTTCGGATGAATATATAGATATTAAATTTCATGTAAGTATATTTTTGTTGTTTTATTTACTTCTCAAACTAAACCCCCTCCAAAACTAAATCCTGGCTACGCCCGTGGTCTTCGCAGAATCTTGGGCGCTTTTAAAACTTTTATTCGCCCATTACAGGAAGCGAATATGTCTTCGGCGAACGAAGTTGCGATAGAAGTATAAGTACGTGGAAAATATTTGAAGAGACGGAAAGCCCTAAACCGAGACGAGACAAGACCCACGCGCTGCTGCCGCAACGCGAAACAAATTCAAGTTGGAGGCGCTGGGGATACTTAGCAAAACACTCGGAGATTCACCAATATCGGTAGAATACTTCTAAATAAATGACCAGAGTAAAAATAAAAGCACAGTAAATTCTGAAGACGGAATCTATTCCAAAAAATTGTCTACCAGTCTCCAAGAAGACTATTCTCGAAGGTAAATATCTGACAGTCACTATAAGAATACATATACGTATAACTTAGATATCTAATACCTAAAAAGGTTGTTCCTGGTAACACCGACCCTCGCACCGACCTATATGGAAGTCCAAGTGCTGGTAACTCAATAACATGAATAGTTTTCTCCTTTTTTTTTCCCACTTAATGCAAAATATTTAAATACGGAAAATGTACTCACAAGGAACGAAAAAGGTAACAATGGAATTGAATAGACCTGGTTTCATCATACAAATATATTCCCACGTAGGCGGGTAGACCGTGGGTTGCGTCTGCCCGGTCTGCCTGATGAAGGCCCAGAAATACAAAACTGTAGTCCAGCTAATATATACCACAATATTTTATATCATTTTTGCACAAACTACCTTCTCGTAAACTCTTAGCGGACTGTGCATGGGGATTGCGCGTCCTTATCATTACAACAAAATAAGAAATGGAATGCATGGGTTCCGGGCTTAAAAAGGTGTAAAAGGTAATTGCAATCAAAATCTCTTTCGATTAGGTAAGCATCCTTACAATGTTACCGTATCCGGTATCAGAAGTTTGTAGACGGTAACCGTTGAACAATATCAGAGTTAAACATTTAAAGTTTCGTAGGTAGAAAGGCACCTACACGCTGTTCGTTAGTTGCCAACTACTTGTCAATACTTTCTAAGTACCAAGGAGTGTGTACAAAGACGGGCTTTCAACTTGGGGCGTTTCTTGGACTTCCCATTCGGTGTCGGTAAAGTGGTGCAATACAAAAATTATTTCTAGCAAAAATAGTTACAGAATATGTGAAGTCAAGTGACTTGGCAACTCGCGAATAATTAGTAGCCGTGGTCATATCTGGCCTGAAAATGAATTGTTTACGTGGTCAGAAGTTTTTGGCAATTTTTTGCCCAACTATGTCGTCAATATAAGCGCATGCGCTTTGGGGGAGTAGATGCAGCCAATGATACCAATTTAAGAACATTAAGAACAGTGTTGCTGGCGTGGATTTGGGATCATATTCCACGACTTTACCTCACTTATCTAATTCTTGAAATTGCTGTCAATTTTTCCTCGGATTTACCTATGGATCGATTAGAAATAGTTTTCCGAATCATATCGGGCATCGGTCTTTGTTGATGCTGAGGACGTTTTTCACATTTGAGTCGACTTGTAGAAAGGACAGGTTTCGTCTCCTGTTCGATGCCGGTATATTATGGAAGTTTTAAACCCAAACGTACACTTCCGTTTTATAGGTTTATGAAAAGTAAGTAATCCTATACAAGGAGTTTCTGCTTTGTTGCACCTTGAATGCGGGAATAAAACTGATTTTCTTAGGGGAGCGCTTCCAGGGCTTCGGAAATTGTTAACTTGTTGGAGAGGTTGGGAAAGGCGACAAATGGGCTATCTGGAAATTTATTCAACGTGCTTTCCGGGAAATGCACTCGGAGTTGTTTAAAATTTGAAGCAGAGCCGATTTGTTGCTAAGTTCTATTATTTGTATTTTACGAGACCGAACAAAACGTTTGCTTCCAAAGTTTACTCTCTATTTTACGTCTCTTATAGAAACTAGCTTAAATACGGACAGTCCTAAATAGTTATTTCTCTCGAGGGGATTATTTTGTATTTACAAACTTAAAACGGACCATACTTGCGGATACTTACATATTTTTCCTCAATATTGCCTTTAATAACTACTAATACGATAACGTACAGCTCGAGTTCGGGCAATCTGGCAATTTAACTACACACTTCGCAGGAATGCTCCGGATCATAATCACGATACACCCAGTATATCATGTTTGGAATGCATCTTCGTGGGGAATTAGCTGCCTTCTATCTCTCCCTACTAGGATCGACAAGGTTGTCAATACCTCTCAATAATTTAAATTGAGAATAAAGACGATTCTGATACATTTGGCAACGGTGCCCGGCTCGTAGTCTATGTTGTCTTTGTGCAAAGAGAAATAGCGCAACGGGAGTGGATAAAGCCGTCGCGTGGGAGTAGCCGGTTAGAGGGGGACAGGGGGGGGGGGGTCAAGACGGAGCGCGATTGGTCCATGCTAGATGCTCCATCGCCTAACTGAAGGCTTTTGCTTTTTAGTTCCGCTCCTTGTCTGGTCTGTCTATTCCCGCATGATTCGTCCTCTGAACAGTGCTTCGCGGTCTCGCGTTGTGTAGTGCACCAAGTACTGGTAAATAAACAAAATGAAAAGTAGTGGGCAGGACATTTTGAAAGCTAACTTTTTAAGTCTCTTATTGGGTAGACTGGGGCAAGTGTATAAATGGGGTAAGTGTAAAACAGGTGTGCCAAAAGAAGAAAAATATTAATAGGAAACAGATGAGTTACCCATAGCATTAATTTATACGCCCTGAAAGCCTATCAACACGCAAAACATCAATATGTATTTTTGGTTGCCTAGCATTTTCTTGTAAATACTAACCTCTAGTTGTCACTTCGATTTTAAGGATAACGCATTTTAAAAATCTCTAATTTTAAAGTAAAAAATGGTAAGTTCTTCTTGGTTTCTTCTATTCATATTATCTAACAAACAATGTTTTAGAGGCTCACTAACAAATTATCCATTTAAATTAGAATTTAGAAGCATTCTAGGTAGTTTTACACTTACCCCTTCAAATGTAAGGCAAGGGGCAAGTGTAAACATACTATAGAACCCGTTTCTCTACACTGCTAATTCACGTTCTTCAAGTTCTTATTATAAGAGACACTATTTTTAAATATTATAATTTTTATTTACTTGGATAATTTTTTTTATTTATTTTTAACATACTTAAATATAAATAATTGCCTTTTAGGACAGAAATGAGTTATTTTATTTTTGCGACGAAATGGATAAGCTTTGTTATACGACAGAAAAGTTTGTAACTTACTTTATAATAAAGATATTTGTTTGATTCAAAGTGTTATGTGTTTGTGCTGATTATGGCAATGTTTTACACTTACCCCAGTGAAAATAGAAACACACTCTGTAGTGTTTCCTGACCCATTTTACACTTACCCCTTGTTGGGGTAAGTGTAAAATGTCGGACACCAAATTTTTTTTTATCATAACTTGAACTCAATGTTAGCTGGTTCTTTCATGTTGCAGTATAAGGCATATAAATCCCTATGAAGTCCGTCCAGCAAAAACAAATGTTCTAAGTAAACTGTAAATATTTTTTTCCCTACTGAATGATACACTCTTAATTTGGCTTGACACTTACCCCAGTCTACCCATCACCGAAAAAGTTGAAATATAAACTGTCGGGAAACCAATTCCAGATTTATAGTTATCTTAACCAGATAAAATGCAAGTGGCAATTTTACGCGACACTTCTCTATAAATATGTATATACAACAAGAACAAATCGATATAGGGATTCGACATATTTATTAAATGCACTGTTTTGTTTTCTCTGTTTACTGTTTTGTAAAGGAGTGGATAAGACATGGGCTAGAATAGCATATAGGCCAGTCATCTTAAACAAACAAAAAGGCAAAGTTCGCGAAAAATCCGGTAACTATGAATTTTTGATATGTTGTTCGGATTCATATCAGCAGCATAAAACCAAGTTTGAAGCTTCGAAAGACTTGTGCTCGCTGCGTGGTGGGGGAAAATGACGATATTTTTGGCCTTTTTTTAGTTTTTTGGGTTATAAGTCGTAAATTATGGATGCTACGTAAAAATATAATCTTAGCTTTTTTAAAGCCAATAAAATCGCCGTCATTTAGAGACTATGTGGAGATTTCTACGATCAATAGGTTACGAGATACAGGACTTCAAAAACCTGGTTTTTTTCCTTCGACCAGAACATCGGCTATATAATTCATATTACAAATAAAATGAGAGCTTGCAGATTTGTTGAGTTGTAAAGGAGATTAGATAGATTTATATCTATCTATTTATATCCATCGGTTGGGGGCCTGGCTTCGCGGATTCGGCGCGCTTTTCCAACGATCGCTTGCTGCTGGCAGTTTCTGTTCGCCCGCACGCGTCATCGCATGTTGTTCCTACGCATTTCAAGTTTACGCGTATTCCCGTATAGCAGTCGCTTTTCGTTCAAGTGTTAGTGAACACGACTATAAAAACGCGATTTTCAATTAACTAAAACAAAATTGTCAAAGTGCTCAGTGCAATGTTCTCGGTTCCTTTGGGTGTTTGTTTTATTTGCCGTACTACAATCGAAGAAGGGAAAGTGACAAGTGTGAAAAGACGCGGTATTCAGACGCTAATTGAAGTGAGTAAAAAACGTGGACTTGTCCAGAACAAACAATTTTTAACCAACTTAAATGAAGTCACCGTACATGATGCGTGTAGAAAGAGGTACTCCGTTGAAAGTAATGTTTCAGCTTCTGTCCGTCGTGGAGGTGATGTACTTTGTGAAGCTTCGACGTCACAGAGGCATAGGGGCTCCTCAGCCTTCGGCTCTAAGGTCCATCTTCTAGAAAATATTTGCTTTCTTTGTGGAGAAAATATTACCCCTGAATTTCTCAAACACCAGCAAAAATTGCCTCTTTCACGACGAAATGTTGTACACCAGGTAGAATCCCTGAGTATGAAGGATACGATTCTGGAAATAGCTGCACGTCGAGGTGATGAATGGGGAAAACAAATTATTCAGCGGCTTGCATGTATAAGTGACTTAGTTGCAGCTGAAGGCAGGTACCACCAACTATGTCACAAAAACTTATACCATATGCCATCAAAAAGTGGAGTTAAAAAAGGGCCGCCGGAGCCAAGTGACCTATTACAGGGTATGGAACGTATATACGCATACCTAGCAGAAAACCGAGACGAATGTCCTTATCACTCAAAACTTTACAAGTGATTACATGCCTGATATTAGAAGTGTCAAAGCTCATCTCAAAAGGCGATATGATGAAAAAATTATGTTCACTGAGCTAGGTCGCGGCATTAATTCCATCATGAGTTTTACAGATACCGGCCATAAAATTCTCTATGAAAGAAAAAGCAATCCTTCGGAAGAACGTCTAAGAGTGGCAAAGGCTGCAGCACAGATAATTTTGGAAGACATTCGTTCTCAGCCATTTGACATTACTCAGTATCCTCCATCAGATGACTTCTTGAAAGACTCTGACGATTGTGTTCCTGAATCTCTGAAAATGTTCCTTGAAACCATCGTTCTAAAATACAAACGCGCCTCCTTTGATGCCTGGACAAAGAAATGTGTAGGAATTTCTCACGCCATCATGGTCGCAGTAAGGCCCAAATCTTTCCTGTCCCCAATTCAGATAAGTTTTGGTACGTACTTATATCGTAAATTTGGGTCAAAGCACCTTGTTAACCTTTGTAATGCTATGGGATTTTCATGCACTTACACTGAAGCAATGCGTGTTGAAAGCTCTGCAATACTCCGCGGAGAATTAAACCAACAGATAGAAAGGGGAGCATTCATGCAGTTTGTGTGGGATAATGCCGACGTGAATGTGCACACCTTAGACGGAGAGAATACGTTTCACGAAATTGGTGGTATAATGATCATTACGCCATATTCCTCTGTTGTACCGGACAAAAATATACCTCGTTTAAAATACGTTCCCGCAGATTCAATAAGTTCACATGTTGTTTCACAACTGAAACAGTCTACAGTAAAAAATAACGATGGTTTATCAGCTATTACAATTACTGAGTTAAACATAGCTGCTGACATACTGCCCACTGCTGCAGATCTGATCTGGTTATACGGAAAATCGACCACCACGCAAGGCATACCTGGCTGGAATGGCTTTATGGAGCAGGTTACACAAGATCTTAATTACAAGCGTTCCAAAATTATATTTCTTCCATTCATTCATGCTCCCCCTACAAATTATGACACTGTGCTAACATCTCTTCTTGAAGCCAGTGAAAGAACCACCGCTCATTCTCAGAAAACGTGTTTTGTTACGTATGATTAACCTTTGTACATTAAAGCCAGAGACATCGTGGAGAGCTGCCACGATCTAAAGCTCAGGTGTGTAGTAGTAAGGCTCGGAGGCTTTCACCTCTTAATGTCGTTTATGGGGGCTATTGGCGCTATAATGGCCGGTAGTGGACTCAAGGAACTTCTAACAACAATATATGCTGAAAACAGTGTTGAGAAGATTCTTAATGGACATGCATATTCAAGAGCTGTCAGAGCCCACATGCTTACTAATCTGGCATTGGCAAACTTAATTTTAAACGACAATATACAATTCACAGATCAAGAACGATTAGAAACGAAAAAAATACTCGATAGTAGCGAAAGAGATCTTTTACAACATGCATCAAAAAATGAAATTGTCCAAACTCTGATCACTAAATTGAAAACTGCAATGTATGAAGTAGAAAAGCTAAGTCCAACTTCGAAGCTCTGGGTGCAGTACTACAAAATGACAACACTTATGAAAAAATTTATTCAGGCAGAGAGGATGGGAGACTGGGAACTCCACCTTGATACAATCCGCGAAATGCTTCCATTTTTTCACTCAGCGGGCCATTTTCTTTATGCCAAGTGTGCTCGTCTGTACCTACAGGACATGTGTCAACTAAAAGAAAGAATGGATCCAGAAGAATATCGTTTGTTTACACAAGAAGGACAATTTACTATTCGGCGATCACACAAATTTTGGTCAGGCCTATGGACCGACTTAACCATTGAGCAGGTGCTAATGAGATCGATGAAAAGCCAGGGAGGCTTGACTCATGGTCGGGGCATATCTAGCAGTGTCCTTGCTCGTTGGACAGGGGGAATGGTGTATATGTTAAATATCTGTGAAGGGCTAGAGTATTTCTGGGAGGTTTCCTGTACCACTAGCGAGCAACACGTTGACATGAGGCCTTGTCAAATCGAACGAGACAACGCTGATGTGGAAAAGCTTAAGAACTGGTTTGATATTCACACACCATTTCCATCTAATGAGCAATTAATATCAATTAGTAGTGGCATTATTGGGGGCCCTGAAGTTAATTGCCATTTGGCACAAGAAGAATTAGGAATTAATGGGGTGAAACAAATTATTGGAAAGTCATTTGGAAAAGTTGGCTTTAAACGAAACGACAAGGTGAAAACTTTGGCGATAGCCACCATTAAAGTGCAAAACAAGCAGGTTCAAATAGATCCCCTCACCATTTTCCAAAGGCTCTGCATCACAAAGCAGACAGATAATTACTTAAAAGACAACTTAAAATACGAGTTGGCTCCGTACCCAATGTCTTTGTTTTGTGAAGAGGGAATGCGTAAAGGCACAAAATCTAGTTTTTACTCAGCTTTCACTGCACTTCCAGAAAATATTTCTATAGATGCCAGTATGTGCGTTGTGGTAGATGGAGGCTACTTACTCCATAAAGTGATCTGGCACCGGAACGAATCAATTAGAGCAATTATAGCTGCTTATATCAGCTACATATTAAAACACTTTGGAATAAATGTGACAGTTGTGTTTGACGGCTATCCAGAACATGGGGCTGCAAGGAGCACTAAAACTGCAGAACGGTTACGTCGGTATGCAGTCTCATCATGCAGCGAGATACTGTTTCGTGATTCTACCTTGATTAAGGTGCCTCAGGAGAAATTTTCAACGATAACAACAAACGACGCCTTATCGATTTCCTTTGCTCAGAATTTATAAATCATGGGATTCAAACCAAGCGAGCGATAGAGGATGCAGACTGCCTTATTGTAAAAACAGCATTGGACATGAGCAGTACTTATGAGAAAGTCATCATAGTTGGAGAGGACGTGGATTTGTTAGTTCTCTTGAATGGATTGGGCTCAACTATAGACAATGTGTTCTTCCAGAAAAGCGGCAGAGGTGAATCAGGTTGTCTGCAGTTCTCCTCTACATCATTCAAACGCAAAGAGCTATTACTACCCGTTGGATTCGAATTATTCCTGCACGCATTCACCGGTAGCGATACCACTTCTGCTCTTTTCTGGCACGGAAAAATGAAGCTGCTAGATGTTCTTGGAAAATATCCACAATTGGTTAATGTAGCTACTATTTTTCTGCAAGCTAACGCCACCCCCGACGAGATAAGCTCGGCTGGAAATAAAGTTTTTATGGCTATGTATGGAGGAAGAATCGACAGCACACTACACGACCTCCGTTACGAAATGTTTGTCAGATCAGCTGCCAACTCCAAGGTCCAACTGGGTCGTTTGCCGCCAACTGAAGAGGCTGCTGCTCAGCATTCTTATCGCACGTATTATCAGGTATAGCACTCTGTAAATGCTTAATCCGCATATCATATACATTGCTTATTCATTTATAGGTGCAAGTATGGTTGGGAAAGGAATTAGAACCTACCGACTGGGGCTGGATTAAAAGCCCACAGGGATTAATACCCGTGACATCCACCAAAGATCCAGCTTCACAAACCCTCCTTAAACTCCTTTCATGTAAATGTCGCAAAGGGTGCAGTGGAGGAGGGTGCACATGCCAAAAATCAGGCCTTAAATGCTCTGCTCTTTGCAAGTTCTGTCGGGGTAAGTCATGCCAAAATGTTCCGACAATTGAGATAGAGGAGTCAGACAATGAGGAGGACATGGATACAGCTGTACACGATGACATACCGCGCCAAGAGCCTGTTGTGACCCCACACGGACCATCAGACCCATCAAAACCGGGACCATCCAAATTTTAAATTTTATTTATTATATTAGATACATATAAATTAAGTACTAACATAATGTTGTGCCACTCCTTCTAATCTCCTTTACAACTCAACAAATCTTCAAGCTCTGATTTTATTTGTAATATGAATTATATAGCCGATGTTCTGGTCGAAGGAAAAAAACCAAGTTTTTGAAGTCCTGTATCTCGTAACCTATTGATCGTAGAAATCTCCACATAGTCTCTAAATGACGGCGATTTTATTGGCTTTAAAAAAGCTAAGATTATATTTTTACGTAGCATCCATAATTTACGACTTATAACCCAAAAAACTAAAAAAAGGCCAAAAATATCGTCATTTTCCCCCACCACGCAGCGAGCACAAGTCTTTCGAAGCTGCAAACTTGGTTTTATGCTGCTGATATGAATCCGAACAACATATCAAAAATTCATAATTACCGGATTTTTTGCGAATAACACTGTATTAAATGACTGGCCTAATATATAGAGATGAAAAAATAAAAAACACGAGCTTTTTGTTCGGCATTTTAGGCAAGATTAATATTATTGCTGCTCAGTTAAATTCCGCGTACTGGCAAAACATTATTGAACATAACGAAGCCGTGGATACTTACATACTTTTCCTGAATATGCCTTTAATAACTACTATTACGTCAGTGGCGGTTCGCCCATTGGGGCTGTAGGGCTACAGCCCCTCCCCGGTAGGTATACAGTGACCGGCAGAAAGTTGGACACAAATGGAAAACATTTTTATTATTAATTTCTCAGAAAATTTTATTCTAGATAAAAGTTGGTGCATCATTTCGAACTCAAAACGCATATATCAAAATTTAAATATCTCTTTTTGGATACGAGGTAGATTAAAAAATGTCAAAATAACCCAAGTGTAAAGTACTCTTATTTTTTAAAATACGGTAAAATGTTACTTACAAAAGTTGTTTGGAATCAAAGGTGGATGTCAGATTTAGAGTCACAGCCCCCTATAGTAAAAAAAAAGAAATTTAACTTTTTTGTATTTTTTTTCGACCACCCTGTGTATTACAAAAAAAAACAAAATACCGCAAGCGCAACTTAGCATCGGATAACACATGAATTTGCTACTAAAGTTTAATTTTGTTCGATTAGCAGCTAGAAATTTAAATTAATCGAAATCAGAGTTTAAAAATATTAAATTTTTGTGTCCAACTTTCTGCCGGTCATTGTATATACAGCCCTCTTCAACTCCGAACGGCGTTTTCAGAAATAAAATATCTCATTTTGTTCCGGAGATATCGGCGACGGGAGTCCTTATTGGGACACCCGTTTAAATACTCTATTAAAAACGTATGTTTGTTGGATTCGAGTTATAGCAAGTTCGAGCAAGTGTCTCCGCCTTTCGAACCGCCTATCCCTTGACCTATTTGAAATTTTGATGAGGACTATCTTCATACAAACGAGTATATGCCTATGTAAGTAGATTACACGGATACCTAAACGGAGATGAAAAATTCAAGTAATAATCCTCTTTTGTGCCCGCCGAGGTCTCTTCAGAAATTCTGGCGGCAATTTTCGCAAATTAAATTACACCTTCGTGCTCGAAATTTCCGATGCTTGTGTAAAGCTCAGGCTAACGCCGCTCATTCGGACTATTCACGTTTCCGGATAAGCAATGCAAACTTTTCAAAAAACATCCAAAACTAAAGGGGGTAATTGTGACTCATATGCAAATATCATCCGTATATAAATATACAGGGTGTCCCATTTTCGTTGTTTTTGGGTGTTTTTCTAAAAAATCTCGGTTATTATTAAAGCTAGAGGGTTGCGGTTTCCACGTCACTCTACTACTTTTTTGAGAGGAACTTGGTGGACCAATCAGATTTTAGATAAGTTTTATAGTTTCCGCGCGTTGGCGCAGGACTGAAATTTTCGATTTTTTGGAAACCTCTCTCCTGGCTACAACTTATATATATTGACAAATTTAATCAACTATTTTTATAGATTTTTTAGTGTAGAATCGAATGGAATAATTAGTTTTTTGGTAGCATTAATAGTTTTTGAGATATGAACCAATGTTATTTTTTTTTTAAATGGAAACCATAGTTCATATCTCAAAAACTATTAACGCTACCAAAAAACTAATTATTCCATTCGATTCTACGCCAAAAAATCTATAAAAATAGT
The DNA here is from genome assembly GCA_963920635.1 of Pseudeuparius sepicola. Taxonomy (NCBI): domain Eukaryota; kingdom Metazoa; phylum Arthropoda; class Insecta; order Coleoptera; family Anthribidae; genus Pseudeuparius; species Pseudeuparius sepicola. The sequence goes on along the minus strand of OY987299.1, from coordinate 100,604,081 downwards.
TGATAAAATTTGTCGTTATATATAAGTTGTAGCCAGGAGAGAGGTTTGAAAAAATCGAAAATTTCAGTCCTGCGCCAACGCGCGGAAACTATAAAACTCATCTAAAATCCGATTGGTCCACCAGCTTCATCTCAAAAAAGTAGTAGTGACGTGAAAACCGCAACTCTCTAGCTTTAATAATAACCGAGATTTTTGAGAAAAAACACCTAAAAACACCCAAAATGGGACACCCTGTACAATACGTAGGTACCCAAAGCCGCAAAGCTTAAAATAAGAGGCTTTCCCTGTCAATTTTTCCTTATATTTAGTACTTATTGTTTTGTTTTTCCTGGTCGTTATTCGATAAAAAATAATAAAATTCCTGGGATTCGACCAACTTTTATTATAGATAAAATTATTTTTGGTATTTGTTTTTGCTCTTGAAGTCAAGAACTGTACAATTATATGTACCTGATGATGTCTTCAAAAAAGGCCGAAACACGTGTCGAAATTAAAAATAATTATAAAAAAATTAATAATAATTTAGACTTCAAGAGCAAAAACAAATACCAAAAATAATTTTATCTATAATAAACTTTGGTCGAATCCCAGGAATTTTATTATTTTTTTATATTTAGGACATCCAGCTTAGGGTATGAAATTTTATGCAAAAGCTTTCGAAAAAGTTCTAAGCAAAAAAGTTTTTGAATTATCTATTTTTATCAAAAATCAGCTAAGATATTTGCCCACACGCATAAAAAACTTGTCTAATTGTCAAAACAAATAAAGTTTTTCTATTGAATTTGTCTTATGAAGGATTTAATGTTTAATAATTACATTACACCATTACCACCTTGTATAATTAAAGTAGCCCATTATCGCTATTAAACGCGCCACGTGCGTCATTATCAGTCAGTACTACAGATTCAGCCACGTCAATACGACCGAGGAAAAAATAAGCAAACTATCTATTATCAGTGACTATAGAAAGAATCAAAGAACTGCTATTATACATTATTATACAAAAATTATATTTTTCTTAGTAAGTAGAAGAATGCCATTTTTTGTTCTCATAATAATTGTGGATTAAACTATATTTGTTGGATGATAAAGAAGAGCATCGGTGAAATGAGTTTTGTCTGCCTATGCTTGTATTAGGTTTTTAAGATACTTTTAATCCATATTGGACAAACTTTACCCTTATCTCCACCCCACCCGTATTTCTGGGTCAAGCAAACACTATTTTATTCACCTAGAATAATAATTAGAAAACCGCACACGCGGCACCCTTCAGGGCTGTCCTTATCTTCGTTGTTTCGACAGTTTTTCCCACCCCCTTGTAATTAAGCCCGGGGGCGAGTGGTCGACGAGCGGGGCACGGAGACAAGTAGGGGTGCTGCCGTGCGAAAATCCCAACGTGACGGAAATATGGCGGCCGCGTGGAAGATTTTAAAGAAGCCGCAGATATTTCCGGTTTGACGAGTAAGCCGGAGAAACTGACAAATTACAGAAAATTACAGGATGGAAATTCGGGCTTAGCGCTGGACCGGGATAGTCTCTGCAAATGGTGGGAGGCCGTTTTCGTTTTTAGAGTGGCGCGCACCTTTCAGTTGTTTCGACAGATCAATCGAGGATTAGGTGCCACTTTGGTACTTGGCCTCAAAAGTTAATTTAAATTGCAAAATTACCTACCGTTGGATTATTATCCTCAAATATTTTAGTTTTGGCGGGCAGGAAAGTGCCACAAGAATCACAACTAAGCATATAATAATTCGAAAAAGTATCTATAGTAAAATCGGGCAACTCTTACGCCTGGAGTAAACAAGAGCACGTGGGTTGAAATATCTTACAATTGTGTACATCAAAATATTTCAGACAAGAATTATTGGCTTAATTAAAATGGTTCAAAACATCGATAAAATTATTTGTGGCAGTATCTAAATAGCTGAAAACAACAAGATAAAACAGAATATCTACACTTCTGCGATCGAGCACGTCCCTGTTGCCGAGTCGGGTGAAATGTTATAGCCTACCGACCAATCGAGGATCGTCATTGAACACGTTTATTTACATCAGGCGTACGGATTGCTCGATTTTAGTATAAATACCACATACTGACACCTATTCAGGACGATTTCCGTCTCACGTATTTTATAATGCCCATATAGAGCTTCGACTGGGATTTTTTATTCGGCCCAAAACGAATTTTGATATACAGGTATGTTTATTATATTTATACCTATGTACAGGGTGTTCCATTTTGGGTGTTTTTGGGTGTTTTCTCAAAAATCTCGGTTAATATTAAAGCTAGAGGGTTGCGGTTTTCACGTCATGTAGGTACTACTTTTTTTAGAGGAATTTGGTGGACCAATCAGATTTTAGATAAGTTTTATAGTTTCCGCGCATTGGCGCAGGACTGAAATTTTCGATTTTTTGGAAACCTCTCTCCTGGCTACAACTTACATATATCGACAAATTTAATCAACTATTTTTATAGATTTGAACTATTTTTATAGATTTGGCGTAGAATCGAATGGAATAATTAGTTTTTTGGTAGCGTTAATAATTTTTGAGATATGAACTATGGTTTCCATTTAAAAAAATATAACTTTGGTTCATATCTCAAAAACTATTAACGCTACCAAAAAACTAATTATTCCATTCGATTCTACGCCAAAAATCTATAAAAATAGTTGATTATATTTGTCGATATATATATATAAGTTGTAGCCAGGAGAGAGGTTTCCAAAAAATCGAAAATTTCAGTCCTGCGCCAATGCGCGGAAACTATAAAACTTATCTAAAATCTGATCGGTCCACCAAATTCCTCTCAAAAAGTAGTACAGTGACGTGAAAACCGCAACCCTCTAGCTTTAATAATAACCGAGATTTTTGAGAAAAACACCCAAAAACACCCAAAATGGGACACCCTGTACTGGCAGCTCTATAAAGCTGTAAGAAATCTAATAAGCATAAGAGAGGTGGATATAAAGGTGATGTTGCTACTACTTCCTGACGCAATTGAAGCGGTTCAGTAACCCATCGTGGTGGACGGGCACTACTAATCACAAGTATAAGTTCTCCCTACTAATCGATTAGGTCATTTTTTCCCCATTATAATATTTTATTACAATCACATCCCATTTGCTATTCGCTCGTACTTCTCCCTACTGTTCAAGTAGTTGCAACGTCGCATTTATACCTATCCTTTTTCTGCTTATTCCATTGCTCATTATGGATATATTCTTACACATTGAACGTCAGACAATACCTTTAGAGCTGCCGGTACACTGTATTAGATATATTAGTTGGTTCACAGGCAACTGTGGTAGAAAATAGCGCGCGCCTGTTTCATCCAGGCATTATGGCGATGGTTTCTTCTTCTAAAAGCGAACAAGCTCTAGTCCCAGATCATGTATATACACCGGGTCTCGTTTTTCATGTTAACACCACTGAAAACCTAGGTAGGCTAGTTGACATTTCTGCATAGAATGCCTTGGAAACATAAGCCCCATAACGTTTGATAGTTTAGCACAATTTTAAATGTCACGGATACTTTATTTTACTGAAAAAATGTCATTTTCACACGAAGGAAACTGTGACATGATTCAAATGTATTATTCCTCAAGTATAAATGACGTCGAAGGGATATTGGACGAGCCATAAACAATTTAAAAAAACGTGCTGCATTGTCCTTGAGGAACAAGAATGACAAATTGAACATTTATTGTAAAATAGGATTGTCTATTCGTCTAGGTTTTTGTTGTTCTTTGTGTTTCCAGTTTGACTCTTTTAGTGTTAATGTGTTAATGGCAAATGGCGAATAAATAACAAGGTCTCAGATCATACTCTTGTTCTCGAAGTACGTTTATGATTTATTTAATCAATAAATTTAACATTAACTGAATTTTTACTAAACCGTTAAACGATATTCCAAAGCACACTTCGCAACAATGGGTAACTACAACTATAGTCTATCCAAGATACAGCGGCAGTAGATATAAACAAAGTCGCATGACCGCCTTGCGATCGATTACCAGGGTCGGACTAAATATGAGATTCCAAGTGGCATGCAATTCTCAACTAATTCTTTTAGAAGTTCTAAAATGTGTGTTTCTGCCTTTCGTGGATCTTTATAAATTTCCTTAAATTAAGTAGCAAAATAAATTTACAGAATATACTGCTCGCGATCCAATCTAAAATATGCAGAAAACTCGACTGAGGGAAGAGCCATCCCTGCATTCTGCTCGCCGCGTAAACACTTGACATTTTATGACGGCCAGACCAATAAGAGAATAGGTCACGTGGTGGCCAATGTTTTGATCCACTGCCGCTGTATCTTGGATAGACTTTAGGCTTATGTTTCCAAGGCACTCTATGCAAAAACGTCAAACATTATGAGACTTACTTTTCCAAGGCACTCTATGCAAAAACGATTAATTTGATATTACGGCAAGAAAAACAAAGTAAAGCATAATGTGTGACATATCATTTTAACCAGAAAAAAAATCCTCTTTCCAAAATGCAAAAATCCAATATGGCGCCAATAAGAAAAATAAAAATAATAGATCATCAGAAATTCTCGAGCGCGTTAGATTAGGGTAGGGTGAGTTAATTACATGCTGAAAAGTGTATATTCCACTAATCTGACAATTTTCGAGTGACGTAAAGAAGTGGGAGGGTTACAAACTTGTAAAAAAAACGTCATCTCGACATTCTCGAGCGTGGCTAAATTTTTCTTATTTTGAAGTAAATAATTCAAGGTAACCAAAAATATATAATCTGACGATTTCCACAAGCCGAAGTAATTAATTGATTAATTAAGTTCAATGAATTTAAAAAATAAAAAAAATTAATTGTTAGATTAGGCGAATCCCTCCAGATAATCGTCAGATTATGGGACAGCACGTCTAGGCCATAAAGATGAACCATATATATCTTAATCTGACGCGCTTGAGTATTTCAAAATGGCGATTTTTTTTTTTGCAGTCGTGTCAGGTCGTAGGCAGTTGAAATAAAACAATGTCCGTAGTTACACGTATACAGGGTGTCCCAATAAGGACTCCCGTCGCCGATATCTCCGGAACCAAAAGAGATATTTTAATTCTGCAAACGCCGTTTGCTAGGACGTGAAGAGGGCTTTATTCGAAACTGATAAGCGTTCATTTTGATATTAGCGTATAGATGGCGCTGCGGTGCAAAGCAACTTTTCGATCCTAGGAACATTGGAGCGTAGCGCATTTGAAAGACTGGGTAATTTGAAGAAACTTTTGTTCTATGGAGTATTTTCCTACTGTCACTAGTTTCTGAGATAACCGCTCTACAATGTCATTTATAAAAAATGAGCTAACTCGCTTAAAATTAACTTTAGAGGAAATATCTTTGTAGTTCACTAGGACGAAGAAAATAGCGACACGTGTCAAATTATTACACATCCGGTTTGACCGGAAGTACCGTAAGTTACCCATTTTTCGGTTTAAAATGAACATACTGTATAATTTATCCGGCAAAAGTGAAAAAAGGTAACTTCCAGTGTCATATAATAACAATAAAACCATGCATGTACATACATCTAGACAACGACAATTTGGCTGAATTTATTTTTATTAACCGAAGGTGGCTCTGTCTCTGTCCATTGTTTCAATATAATATTGAGCTTCAAACGCCCAGGTAATTCTCTGTCGTTGTCAATTTGTTTCTTGTTTCTTGCCTAATTAGTTTATTAATTTTTGTAATAATGGTTAATCATAATAATGAGGATAAATTAAAATATGGTATTAGTATATGGAGAATGCAGTAAAAACAGTGCTGTAGCCGCTGCTCGCACGGGCGTAGCCAGGATTTAGTTTTGGGGGGGGGGGTTTAGTTTGAGAAGTAAATAAAACAACAAAAATATACTTACATGAAATTTAATATCTATATATTCATCCGAAAAACTACGACATATTTATAAAGTTCTTAACTTTAAATGAAATGGATAAATTAATTTCGTTCCTCTGCGCTAAATCTAAAACCATTAAAGAAGAAATCTTCGGCTTTTTCTTTTAAATATATCCACTACTTCATCTGCATGAATTTCTGTTCCATAGTGAATGTTCATTAACCATTAAGTCTGTTTTCACTTGTAGTGTTTCGTAAATAGTTTTTCAGTCTCCTTAGGCTCGAGAAAGACTTTTCTGGGGTAGCAGTGGATACAGGAATGGTAGCCAAGATTTGTAGTAATGTGTAAATATTAGGATAAAGGTTTTTATCGCACATATCTAGGCATTCCAAACTAGATTTCGGGGTAGGCAGTCTTCTTATCAGCATGCAAGGTAGCTGAAGCTTTGATAGCTAAATCCAAATTTGTTTCTTTATTAGAAACCCCTTGACCTTGACTACACCACTTTTTCCAGTAGTCCATACCTTTAGGTTTATCACCCTTCCTTTTTTCCCTCCATTTTTCGACAGTAATAATGATTCACGTATCTATCCTTAACAAGGTCATCGAATTACAGTGCACTAAAATTACTCACTTACACGGTACACTTAATTCTCTTCACTATTCGTTCACCACTTTTCACTTTTATTCGCTTCGAGTTCGTATGGAACAATACTGCCGTAAGCGCGGTCACGCGCCGCGGCGCCGCTTATATAGCAGCCCAGTAGCCGTCTAGAAACTTCCACGAACTTCCACAAAGTTCCGCTCATTTCGACCTAGGGGCGTGGCGAATAATTGAGAAACAACGCAAAGTGTCCCTACAATACAAAATAGTTCGGCTGCAACTGCGTCTGCCTCTCGTCAAAAGATGGCGCTAGGCGCTACTATTACTACATAATACAGGGTGTCCGGAAATTACGTGCACATACGGAAGGGGGTAATTCTTTGGCCCATTTTAAGAAAAAAACTTCATATGAACGTATGTCGTAAACGTCCTAACTTTTGAGATACAGGGCGTTGAAGTTCATTTTTTAAAATTGAATTTTGGCTACATCTCCCGAAATAATCAAGCTGCTGAACTGAAATTTGGCACTGCTTTGGTTTTGGGGATGGAGAATAAGCTGAAAATGTCAATTTCACCGTATCTCATAGAGGGCGCCACTTGCGCTGTTTTTTTTTTACGCGTAACTTTTTTGAGGTTATATTTTTGGTCCTGCAGGTCCATCATTTTAGTGCATATTTTCATTCTGCAAGAAAAAGGTACTCTTGTTTCATAACGATTAAATCAAGCGTTTACGTTTAAATTGGCAAAATGTGCCCCAAAACACCTGTTGACTCCAATATTCGAAACATAAAATTTTCAACGACCGCTTTCAAATGCTACATATCAACTGTACATTCAAAATGAAGAAAAAAATGCTAAATGGATATTGGTCAAAACACCATTGGTTTTCTGGAAATAGGGTGTTCAAATTTTTTCAAATTCAATCCTTTCCATTTTGAAAGCGAATAATTTTTGTTGCATTCTTCATAGGGATTTTTTTCTTCATTTTGAAGGTACAGTAGTTGATCTGTAGCATTTGAAAGCGGTCGGTGAAAATTGTATGTTTCGAACATTGGAGTCAACAGGTGTTTTGGGGCACATTTTGCCAATTTTAACGCAAACGGTTGATTTTATCCGTATGAAGCAAGAGTACCTTTTTGTTGTAGAATAAAAAGGTGCACTAAAATGATAAATCTGGAAGACCAAGAAGATAACCTCAAAAAAGTTACGAGTAAAAGCAAGATCCAAAACAGCGCAAGTGGCGCCATCTGTGAGACACGTAGAAACTGACATTTTCAGCTTATTCTCCATCCCCAAAAACATAGCAGTGCCAAATTTCAGTTCAGCAGCTTGATTATTTCGGGAGATGTAGCCAAAATTCAATTTAAAAAAATGAACTTCAACGCCCTGTATCTCAAAAGTTAGGACGTTCACGACATACGTTCATATGAAGCTTGTTTCTTAAAATGGGCAAAGAATTACCCCCTTCCGTATGTGCACGTAATTTCAGGACACCCTGTATATTCAAACGTAATAATAATTTAACTCTTCACTCCTCGTATTTTTTCGGTATAATATTAGGTAATATTTTGCTTATTTCGGGGGGGGGTTTGAACCCCCGAAACCCCCCCCTTGGCTACGCCCGTGGCTGCTCGTATTTAGGTATGGAAATAATTTTGAACATATTTATTGTAAACATACATTCTTAATTTCTATAATGTCAGCTTCGGTTAATAAAAATAGATTCCGCCAAATTGTCGTTGTCTACATGTATATTTAGGTATATTTTTTCCAATTTTGAGGGAAAACTGTACAGTATGTTCATTTTGAACTGAAAAATGGGGCACTTCCGGTGAAACCGGATGTGTAATAATTTGACACGTGCTGCTATTTTCTTCGTCTTAGTGTACTACAAAGATATTTTTAATAATTTTTTCCTTTAAAGTTAATTTTAAGCGAGTTAGCTCATTTTTTGTAAATTACATTGTAGAGCGGTTATCTCAGAAACTAGTAACAATAGGAAAATTGTCCATAGAACAAAAGTTTCTCCAAATTACCAAGTATTTCAGATACGCTACGTTCCAACGTTCCTATAGGATCGAAAAGTTTTTTTGCACCGCAGCGCCATCTATACGCCAATGTCAAAATGAACTCTTAGCAGTTACGAATAAAGCCCTTTTCACGTCCTAGCTAACGGCGTTTGCAGAATTAAAATATCTCTTTTTGTTGCGGAGATATCGGCGACGGGAGTCCTTATTGGGACACCCTGTATACAATAGTGCCTACCCTAAATATTAATTGACCAATTTGTCTGGTCCTGCCTCGCGCGATAGTTCTTCTACGGCCGAATGTGCCCGGTAAACCGTCGTCGCGCGATTATCGCGCCCAACTGGCCGTGTAACGGCCCGGAATGAAGTGACAGCTATTAGTGTGGGATTGAGCCATTACCGGGGGCAGGGCCCGTGTCGGCCATTGTCTCTCCAAGGGCCGATCATTAACGGGCTCGTTTTTTAGGGGCCGCCGGAGAGTTGCGACGGCGGAACATCCCTTGGCGCCAACGTTCCAAGACACCGACATTTCACCAGGCGCCCTTCGTTCGTCAGAGGACTACCGGGGTACCAACCCTATCTGATACACAATGCTATTTGACTGCTATTGTATAAATATTCGTATACGTTCATTATATAGATGACGCATTATTAATAATCCATAGCCACGCTGCTCCGATACAACACTTTTTTGCTTTCGATTTATTGAAAACATTTTTATTAATTTTTTCTGCAAAATTGAATAATAATTGGTCGACCCCAAAAACATAAAAAGGGCATATCACCCGCGATGTTAAAATTCACCCCATTGAAAGATTCTCTATAGAGAAACAGGCAGCCAAACTTGAGTACATTACCTATCTACGTAAAACAACTATAATGGGCAGTCGTTAGACTGTCATGATCACCTGATATAGTAAAATTATTATAAGAAGTCCTTACTGGGACTGTCAATTGGTAATTTCGAGATCCTAAGTTGGCATCGATGGAGCAAAAAAATGCAACCGGGTCAAAAGTTGAGGTCAGTAACGAGCCCATTTGCACAATGAATAACTACTAATAACACGAACAAGAACAACACAGATAACGGTAAAACTCACGAAACGTACAAAACCCGCGAATATTTCCACTGCCCAAAGTTTGAACCCATTTGAACCACAAAATATATATAGGTTTTTACTTTCACAACACGGAAAACGGAAATAAAATTTGCCTGAATACGCACCATAGACGCTGCCACAAGTAGCCGATTTTACCAAAATACCAAAATGAAAGCGTTTCCATGACGTTTGACATTATTATTAAAATGAGTTCTAGTCATAGTTATTTTTATTTGTAGCAGTATAATCGTGATTGCAATAGGGTTTTTATTTTATTATGTTCTTTTTTTCGTATCACTTGGGTAACTTTTCACATCATATATCAATGAGTGACGTCATTAACTGGTTGCGACGCATATACCAATGTTATACCCATGGTTAACAGAAAATTCCTAGGGATTTTGTGGAGAATGTCATCTGACAAAATCGGGACTTCTTACAGTAATCGGGGTATACCTAATGGCCGCCGAAGTAGTAGCAGTAGTTGTTTACATTTACCGAATTTTTATTGTGTTTTTAATTGAGGGTGTAGAAGTCTAGATAAACCTGTTGAGCTCTCATTAAACTTTGCTCACGTATGTTCAAAACATTTTATTACAGGTGAACTAATTTGTACCTATTTTATTTTGAAATAGAGTTTTGTACACTGCTTATAGCAAAACTTAATTGGGGTTCTTCGCTTCCTCTACAAATAATTCAATCCACATATTTGAGAATATTTAACATGCACATTGTTTTAGACACCGCTACAAATTATTTTTTTCAGGATTAGCTTACCTTTTCAAAAACATAATGTTGTCTTCGTGTTTGAGAAAGTATTTGAAAGCATTTTAAGCAGTGCGCACCGAAATGTCTTAATGTTTCACTCATTAATTTCAGTTTTTAAAGACTTTCTGTTACCACGTATAACGGCTTATTGTTAAGCCTCAACAAGTAGCAATGTCCGTATTTTTACTGGAGAAACTTTGCAGCATTTAACTAAACATCGAATCGCTCAGTGCGAAAGGGATTTTATTTATAGTTGTTCGCTGCTTCGGAGTTTTTACCTTGTAAATTTATAAAATAATCACACACTCTTTATATTATGCATTTGTTAGACAATAGAAATACACGAAAATAAACCTAAACTACAATTTTTGCGACGAAGTCCTCTGAAATACATAAAAACTTTGCAAAATGAATACGAATGCAAATGCGTTACCAACGAAGCTTTATTTTCCCACGGACGCCATTTTGGACTCGGTGAGCTGTTTTGTTGGACTGCCCTATAAATCAACACAACCACATAACACAGAAGTAGGCAAAACGCCATGTTTTGTGTCAGTCGCAATGGTTTTCCTGGCTTTATTTTTTTTTAATTTTCGTTAGATACACAAGAAAAATCTTAATACGATGGTATTTTGCAGTTACATTATATAAATTACTTTGATAGTTAGATAAATTAATAAAATAACTTTAAAACTGCCTAGTTTAATAAATACGAGTATGTTTAAGTTCAAAACCCAATGAACATTTCAAGTTTTATTATGGTTTGCAAGGTAGCTATATAAAACCTATTTTCAAGGGTTTCCCTTAAAGCTATTTTGCCTTCAGAACGTTCTGAAAGCAAAGATAAAACAGCCTTAAATCAAAAGTGGAGAACTTTATAAAAGTTCTAAGGGTAAAATAATAAAACTGTCATAAAACATTTTGCCTTATCCCCACCTTAGGTGCCAAACCTTCAAGGTATCTTTAAAGCCGTTCATAAAGTTGCTATAAAACCTACATTAAACCGAGTACTAAGACTAAATGGTCTAGAATTAGCAGTGTAATTCCTTTTGGTTTAATAGTGGATTTGAAAAATCCTGGGAGCTAGTTAATTTGCTTTAAACTTTCCACAAAGAAGATTTAGGTATTTGCCTTCTATGCTTATTTCCGCCCTAATAAAACTGTCTTTCATTTAACACCCTTTTAAGATCAAGTGGCTTTATAAAGCTCTAATTAGCAGGCAAAGATAAAGCATCTATAAGGGCATGAGCACTTCAAGATAAAAAAGCTGTATAATATAGTTTTAGAGAGCTGCTATAAAGCTTTATCATAAAACCATTTCGCCTCAAGTAAAGTTATCATTTATCTTTACTAGAGGCCAATTGGAATTTAAAATGTTACTTGGGAATCCTGTTGGAAAACGTCCCCATCACATTCGTCCATTATGCGACATCCATTCACTTGCCGTCCGTCACGTGGCAAGTTAATTGCGCCTCTTTATCTTTACTTATAGCCAAGTTAAAATCCTCTAGAGTTGGCAAGACGCAGTGACTTTATCCCTTGTGCGACTTCAATCATATTTATTAATTCGATGATCTCGACAATCTCCTTTTCATAATGGGAAATAGTTACTCTCTACATAACAGTTACGTACTAATTTTGTTGTATAATAATAATAATAATAATTCTCACCCTCAAACTAGAAGTACCCCCACAGAAGCAACTGATTGCTTGTTTTGTCTTCGTTCCCATTTGTGGCAAAATATAAATCTAAGGTACTGCGGTTTGTCTCCTGGGTCATCTATTTACAAAGTCACTCATTATTTTCAGAGGAAGTGGGCTATTTTCGCATAAAAATCATTAACTTTTCCAATCCCCAATAATTACCTGCCCATATAGTCTCCAATCTGGTCGTCTTGTTGCCATTTAAATGTTCTAGAAAAATCAGTTATTATCACCTGTCAGTTATTGTATAGAGTTCCCCAAGGATCAGTACGAAGGACATGTCCAAGTAAGCTTCTGTTGCGAAGCTAGTTGTTTTGTGCTAAATACATATGCAAAGAACTCCTTATTCAAGACCCGTAGCGAGAGAGCGAACGCTGACGTCACAGCAATGCTGTCAGGTGATGTGATTGGCGTTCCCTCGTGTGTTGCCGTTGCCGACGATTATTGCCAGCATTCCCATGACGTCATCCAGAACGCTCTCTCTCAACAAGAGGCAACCTTCTTACACTGAAAATAATTTTGTTCGTAATATCAATAAACACCATTCATCGAAATTTGTTTATTAGCACAATGAATATATTCGTTAAGTCAATTATCATTGGTCATTGGTTGATGAATAAGGTTATTGGTTGAACGAACTACTGTTTGTTACTTTTTTCCTACCAAGTCAATAATTTTTTTTATTGACCCAATGAATCCTATTTATTGGGATAACAATCACAGTACATCAAGCACGTTTACGTAAATTTTTGAACAATATTCGTCAGATCAACGAATACTGGGAATTAATTGATAAATATATTCGTTATATCAATTAATCAGTTCGATAAAATTAATGAACGTGCGTACATTGATGTAACGAAATAATATATGTTGATTAATATTACGAACAATTGTCAATTGTATACGTTAGCACAATTATTTTAATCATCAACTAATGTAAGGGTTTCTTTGAGTCAATAAACGCGTTCGTTGACTCAACAAACGTTCATTGACTGTTGAACACATTTGTTGGGCCAATAAATGCGTTTATTAGGCTGATAAACTCGACAAAAAATATAAGAGCTGAATTTCACAAAAGACTCTAAGATTTTATCTAGTCTATTCCTTAATTATATAGGCGAAGGAAGGCGTCTCGTCTCAAAGAATAGAGGTTCCGTCGCGACAATGATTATTTACGTTAAGCAAATCGATTTAGAATTTCGAAACGTTTGTGTTTTGTGTTGAGGTGCAATTTAAGTTCATATTATTGTTTAAATTCCAAAGGTGGGTATATTTTAATTTACATATATACACACCCTACAAAAATTACCGCATAAATCGAATTTTTTGCAAAAGTTTGTGTTTATTTTTTTCTGAACCGTTTAATCGATCTGGATGTTCTTTTTTTTTCTGACGATAGGTTGATTCTTCAGGAAAATTAGTATGATTATTTAAATAAAATTTAATTTTTGGGTGAATACCGGGTGTTGCCGTAATATAGGGGGTTTTTGTTTGGAAAATTCATAACGCCCTGTTGCGATAATTTTTATGGGGTGTGTATTTCACAATGCAATGCTTTATTTGCCGTACTCATTTTGCAGCACTTTCGTTAATGATTAGACATATTTTATCGCCAACACGACTTGAAAACTAACTCAATTTTTCGTTGCGCTGAAATTGGTTGTAATCAATCGTTTCAAAATCTATGCAGTTTCAAAAACACATGAATAGAAAACATTTAGAGGATTCCATTTTTTTAGCGGAGATGAATTCGTCTGTTGAATCTCGCCCATCCACTTCAAATATTAATATGAAACAGCATAACGATTCTACATCGATTGATCAATCTGAAAAATCCGATACCTTCATCATATATGAATTTAAAAAAAATGGTAATGAAACAGCTAAATTTGTCTTAGCCTTACATGATAACAATATTTTTTCTCGAAAAGGTGTTACCTAAATACATAGATTCTTTTTTGATAAAACTTTTACTTAAAACTTTTAGTTTTTTCGCTGATTACCATTTAAAAAATAATTGTTCAGTTTTCAGTTTTTTCGAAAATAATTTCTTTAACATGAAAAGTGCACATTTTCCTCGAAAGTATTCATTCTTAGTGATGCACTCAAAGAAAGTTTGAATAAAACTAATACTACATTATATTTTTTTTTTTTTACTTATGACATTTCCAAAGTAGGTAACTATAGTATGGTATTTATTGTGTTATAGTGGTATATAATAATAGATCTTCTGTAATAACGGCTGTATTTATATATCGATGAAGTAAAATACCGGGTATTTCAGCCAAAATTATTATTTATTCTTTAAAATGAACCAAGCTTATCAAAAAGTTTCAAAAAGTTTGACAATAAACACAAGAAATCTAAATTTTAGGTTATTTGTCAAAAAGATGAGAAAATATTAGCCAATAAAAATTGTTTGTTTGAAAACCGAAAACTTGGTAGGGTAGTATCTGTAAAATTATTAACATTATTTTATACTACCCTTGTTTATGGAATCCCTAGTTAGCCAATGTGTGACAGAGTCATGTGGATACGAGAGCAATATTGGATACAAGCAACAAGCAACAGATGGCGCCAAAAATTAAAGTGGCTCAGTCATTGCCTACTAATTTTCTACTATTAAAATCTACCAAAAAAAAAACAACTGGACAACTTTATTTTTTGCAAAATCTTTCCCCTGTATCTATTGTATTTCTGTCATGTCCTTATGTCAGTGTCAAACATTGGCTAACTAGAGTATCCATAAACAAGGATACTACCCTACCAAGTTTTCGGTTTTCAATCAAACAATTTTTATTGGCAAATATTTTCTAACCTTTTTGACAAATAACCTAAAATTTAGATTTCTTTTGTTTATTGTCAAACTTTTTGATAACCTAAACGAAAACTTTCCAGGGTGACTTGTCTCCAACAGGGGTGACATACCGTGGCAAGCACGATCGCCAGATTTAGCCAAATGTGATTTTTTTTCTATGAGGCTACCTTAAATCTAAAGTCCATAACAACCGTCCTGCAACTGTGGAAGAATTGAAAAACAATATTCGTCACGAATAGCCAATATACCGGCTGCAATGCTCGAAAGAGTCAACATCAACTTCAGAAATCGGCTACAACAATGCATCGACAGCAACGGTAGACACTTGTCAAATATTCTTTTTAAGACATCTTAATTTCAAACTTCCCATGTTATTGCTTAATACTACTAATAAAAAAAATAAAATGTACAATTTATACTTTTATTTTTTACCTTTAAAAAAAGACAGTTTCAGTGCCGGACCCTGTATAAATGAATTAAAATCATTGGCTCAACGAACTCTGTTTATCGAATACTTTCGTTAGGTTAATGAACGCGTTGATTGAATCAACAATAATCTTTATTGAATTAATAAACACATTTATTGTTTTAACGAACATATATGATTAAACCAATTAATGTGTTTATTGGATTAATAAACCTGTTTATTGGATCAATGAATATGTTCGTTGGTTTTACGAACAAAAACAATTGAGCTAATGAATGCGTTTATTAGATCAATAAATCCTTTTATTGGATCAATGAATACGTTCGTTGGTTTTATGAACAAAAATGATTGAGTTTATGAATGTGTTTATAGATCAATAAACCCGTTTATTGAATCAATTAAAGAAGTTCCTTGAGTGATAAAATTATAAACATCGACCAATGTACAAGTATACGTTGGCTCAATAAACTCGTTCATCGGACGAAAATCGATAAACAGAATTCGTTGGGCCAATGTTTTTTTATTAATTTTACGTACCTTTTTGGTTCAGTGTAGATCTTGCTCCTTATTGATGTCGTCGCGTCGCACTTGACAAATGCAAGGTTGCCGATCGGCCTAGCGAAAAGTCAATGTTGTGAGATTCCGATGTGCCGGAAACTGAAAATCACGGTTAGTGAATGTTGCGTGCGGCGGACTCGCAGAAATGCTGAGCTCGGAGGTGCGCCAGATACTTAGACGAACACAATGCATCCAACACCTACGACGACGTTGTTGGGTCAGATCTGTTCTCTTCTCTTGGTTGTCTGCGGTATGGTAATGCGTTAATTCGAACAGGGATCGCTTCTCACGACTCGCTTTTCCCAGTTTTGTGAGACCTCGAATATACACGCTTTACCATTCATTATTCAAGTTATTTTACCTTTCTCTTTGTAAACAATTAGAAATAAAAATATTTCAGGACACCATTTAAAATTCTTTTTATTGAAATAATGGCGTGTTTATTTTTTTATGGTGAAGGGGATGACAGAATAATCTCTAAGGGCGTATCACTCCCCTCCTCTGTCTCTTAAATATGTTTTTTTTTCAGCTTTTTCTGAAAAATATATTTTCTTCTGATTATAAACTACATTTCAACATTTTACTAGATTCTAGAAGACCGAGAAAAGCTGAACAATGCCATTTGTGGTAGGTATAGATTATCACACAAATGTAAAAAGTTACTTAAATCCTTCTATTCTTCAATATCACAGTAAATATCGTTTCCACAAAAGGCGATTATTTCAAAGGACACTAAAGCTATATCGGAATAGAAAGATTTATACTAATAGATCGACACTTATTGTGCAATGCCAGGAATCATAGTTATTTATGTACCAAGGCACTGAAGTTCAACTTTTTATGACTCATGTGGAATTTACTTTACTAAATTCCAAATTCCACATAAACATAAAAAAAACTTCAGTGCCGAGGTACATATTATTATTAAGTATATTTTTTTGAAATTGGAAAAAAGTTTTCTTAGGTGAGAAATACATAGGTAGTTATTTATGTACCAAGGCACTGAAGTTCAACTTTTTATTACTCATGTGGAATTTAGTTGCCGAGGCCCCAATCGGGAAAAAAATGTTTTATTAGGCGAAAAAATAATCATAAGGGATCACCCGACCATAAACCGACTGCGCGGGGCGTTGCTTGACTTTGACGATCGCTCTACCTAGGTCAAGTATGACGAGACACGGCACTTTCTGAGAGAAAATCCAAACTGCTGCCTATTGTGCTGCCTCCATGTAAAATATAATAATATTCAAACCTACTAAAATATTTATACTGAAAGATTGCGCTGCAATAGGTAACAATTTCGCAATGTATACGAAAAGTTAAATGGGATTTATTGGCCGGGTTTTCAATATTTGGTCACTTTTGACGGGCGATGTCTCCGCGTCTGACGTTTGATGTTTACATCTCGCCAAGGCCCAAGGCCTACTTATTGAAAAAATAGTACAACAATGGGCTACTTCAGTGCCGATTTCTGAGCTTTTAATGACGATTTTGAGACACTTCACTGCCGATTTCAAGAAAATAATCATAAGGGATCACCCGACCATAAACCGACTGCGCGCGGCGTTGCTTGACTTTGACGATCGCTCTACCTAGGTCAAGTATGACGAGACACGGCACTTTCTGAGAGAAAATCCAAACTGCTGCCTATTGTGTTGCCTCCATGTAAAATATAATAATATTCAAACCTACTAAAATATTTATACTGAAAGATTGCGCTGCAATAGGTAACAATTTCGCAATGTATACGAAAAGTTAAATGGGATTTATTGGCCGGGTTTTCAATATTTGGTCACTTTTGACGGGCGATGGCTCCGCGTCTGACGTTTGATGTTTACATCTCGCCAAGGCCCAAGGCCTACTTATTGAAAAAATCGTACAACAATGGGCTACTTCAGTGCCGATTTCTGAGCTTTTAATGACGATTTTGAGAAGCTTCACTGCCGATTTCAAGAAAATAATCATAAGGGATCACCCGACCATAAACCGACTGCGCGCGGCGTTGCTTTACTTTGACGATCGCTCTACCTAGGTCAAGTATGACGAGACACGGCACTTTCTGAGAGAAAATCCAAACTGCTGCCTATTGTGCTGCCTCCATGTAAAATAGAATAATATTCAAACCTATTAAAATATTTATACTGAAAGATTGCGCTGCTATAGGTAACAATTTCGCAATGTATACGAAAAGTTAAATGGGATTTATTGGCCGGGTTTTCAATATTTGGTCACTTTTGACGGGCGATGGCTCCGCGTCTGACGTTTGATGTTTACATCTCGCCAAGGCCCAAGGCCTACTTATTGAAAAAATCGTACAACAATGGGCTACTTCAGTGCCGATTTCTGAGCTTTTAATGACGATTTTGAGACACTTCACTGCCGATTTCAAGAAAATAATCATAAGGGATCACCCGACCATAAACCGACTGCGCGCGGCGTTGCTTGACTTTGACGATCGCTCTACCTAGGTCAAGTATGACGAGACACGGCACTTTCTGAGAGAAAATCCAAACTGCTGCCTATTGTGTTGCCTCCATGTAAAATATAATAATATTCAAACCTACTAAAATATTTATACTGAAAGATTGCGCTGCAATAGGTAACAATTTCGCAATGTATACGAAAAGTTAAATGGGATTTATTGGCCGGGTTTTCAATATTTGGTCACTTTTGACGGGCGATGGCTCCGCGTCTGACGTTTGATGTTTACATCTCGCCAAGGCCCAAGGCCTACTTATTGAAAAAATCGTACAATAATGGGCTACTTCAGTGCCGATTTCTGAGCTTTTAATGACGATTTTGAGACACTTCACTGCCGATTTCAAGAAAAATTATTTATTTCATATTTTCTTGGCCACTCGAATTTCGAATTTAGTAAACATTTGAACATTTGAAACCATTTTGTAAAAAAATCCTTCTGCTGTAAAATCTTTACTAATGAATACATTTTAGTTAAATTTGTTACATAACGAATATGCTGAATATGGCGAATAACACCGTTGTCAGACTTGTTTTTCTTCTTTTTTTTCAATATTTGGGGTATAAAACATGAACGTAGATTTTTGAGAGATTTAAATTCCAATTTATTTATTTATTACTAAATCTATATTGATACAGAATATTTTTTGATAAATTTCTTGTAAATTAAAAGATTTTTTTGAGTAAGTACGTACCTAAGTTAAATTAATTAATATTTTCCCAACATGCCAGTGACACTATCAAATTTACTTGAAAAATAATATGTTTGAACTTGTTTGGTGAAATGATATTATGTTATGTATTTTAATGACTTATTGGTCGTTTTGAAGATAAAAACTAATCAGATCGGGTTTTTCCTTCACATTCTAATTAAAATTGATATAGGGCTAATGAAATTGAACAGTTTCGATCTAGATAGTCTCTACCTACCTATTTCTGGTACTTTTACTAAACACAACACACATAATCCCAGCGGTGTTTTCTTAGCATTATTATGGCCTTTGATCTTTGATCTTCCTCGACATCTTGAAAAATTCAAGTAGGTAGGTTTAGGTAGGTATTTTATAGCTTTTCATCTGGTGCGATTGAATATAATAGTAATTTGCCATCATTCCTTGCACAAGCACCCCATGTAAATTACACCAGTTATTAGATACACTTTAATGAAAATGCTTGTTGGCTTTATATATAAAGTGTTGGAATTTTAGCGAACTAGCAACCTCTAACGCTACCATTAGTAGATCGAAATCAAGATATTGCGATATAAAATAACGTATTTATTAATAAAGCCCTATGGAGACGTTTATGTCTAACATCGATATCGCATCACCGCCTCAACTTTCCACGATATCGAATTACCGGCCGTTTAATTCTTGCGCTTTTCGACGTTAATTAATTCGATTAGACACAGGAGCAGTATCTCGGGAAAGGCAGCGCCGAAATAAGGAAAATTTTACCAGGGACTCTGCTTAGTTTAATTATTATCGGGTCCCTTGTTATTCTGACATTTAATTTTCTTAAACAAACAGGCCACTGCTCTGGTTCTGAAGGAGGGTTTTTCCAGCCATCTTGCAAGATGACGAAATTATATTACAAAAGTAGTTCATATCAAGACTTACATTTTTGGGAAACAATAATTCTATGCTTGAATTGATATTTATTTGCACATCAATCTAAAAATAGAAAAATTCACATAATATTTAAATACCTTACAACACGCAATACTTATAATGTACCAAAGAAAAGAGAAAAACTGTATTAACGGGAAATTACCGCCAAATCCCCAGATTAAAAGGGGAAACTGAGGCACTTACCTAAAGCGGGTAGATGCCCACTTGGACAGTGCAGACAACCCTCGGGGCCTTAGACACTCAAAACATTTACAAGCAACTATAAATTGGCATCGACCTCAAGGCACGCACTAATGCTACGCTTTGCGAAGGCGGTGACGGACACGAATTAAAGGGTGGACCGCCACAATATATAGGACGGACTGCCTTTTCGTGAGAGATATCGAAAAATTATACCAAAACCACATAATTTTATTTTGAACATTGTTCTACCTATACCTAACCTAACCTAAGCCCCCAAATGGATATTTGGATAGACGGTGAAAATAATTGGACACATTAGGTACTCTTGGAATAAAATAAATTCAAAGGTTTCATATCCGTTCTAGCATAGATATGAAATTATATCCGTTCAGTTTATTGGCATTGCCTACTTCCATTCTGTAGATTATGTAAAGAAAAATTGCAAATATACATGTGGGGGAAGAAAAATTAATTAGTGGCATATTTTCAGTTTTGTCAAACCAAGGTGCTCCTGTTTACGTGCCTTTTCTTTTCAAATTATCTAAAAATTCTATATTAAGGAAAGCTGTTTTGAATAAAATATTATACATTTACACTACACACTGTAGGCAGATCAGGTGTAAATAAAATCAGATTTGAAATTTGAAGGTTGTATCTAAGGCGGGAGAAGGTTGTACCTATTCACAACCGTACTGTAATCTGTACATTTTTATAGTCAAAAAAATTGGGAAGTTGGTCATTTCGTAATCTAATGAAAGGTTTTCCGCCTCGGTACGCAACATACAGGGTGAAGAGGTACCATATCTCAGAAATTAATAGTCCTGGAGCTTTGGGAAAAAAATCTTAAGTAATGTATTAGTCACGAAAAATCGCTGGAAATTATTTTTAAGTTCGTAGGTCGGCCACTAGGGGGAGTATTCGAAACAGTAAATTTGAAAAGTGAGTTTTGTCAAAAAAATTACTGATAAAGGTATATCAAAAATACTTTTATTGCACTCTTCGGCAAATTATGAACAATTTTTGTTAAGAATTTTTTGCTCTAGCTCTTCAAATAGAGGTGAAACGGGCGGATAAACCTTGACTTGAAAAAATGCCTGTAACTCCGGTTTGGCTTAACCGAATTGGTCGAATTTGGGCTTGTTGAAGAGAGCGAAGAGAGAGAAAGTAGATTAAATTTACAACGAAAAATACCCAAGGTTCAAATGGATATTTTCATTAGTTTATCGCCAAAAGAATAATTGTTAACATGTTATTTGAAAGAAAAAGGAAGGTACCTATGTGTGGTCAAGCATGCCATGAAATAAATAAAAATCTACTTGTGTTTTTCGTAAATTGCTATTTTTCTCACTTTTTATTCCGTTAAACGTATTTCTACTTTACTTACCTTACCTGTCGTATTATATGAAATTATCTCGGAAATTATCTAGTAATCCATGAAACAAAATCGATTGGTTTCAAGTGAAGCAAAAAAGTAAATGTCACATGAATCAAGCTTTAATAAGTATTGTGTCAAATCTTGATTTTTGTAAATTTTGAGTTAAAATTGTGTGTTGCATTTATTAAAAAATGTGAATGCCGAAGCTTACGATATGCCTGCCGTATATTTTCAAAGTTTTGAACTTACGGAACGTGAATATGCTGTCAGGTACCAAACGATTTGGTTTCATGGCTTACTAGATGATGTCCGAGATAATTTCATATCGATACGAGATACGACAGGTAAGGTAAGTACATTAGAAATACGTTTAACGGAATAAAAAGTGAGAAAAATAGCAATTTACGAAAAACTCAAGTAGATTTTTATTTATTTCATGGCATGCTTGACCACGGAAATATTTGACAACAAATACCTACCTTTTTCTTTCAAATAACATGTTAACAATTATTCTTTTGGCGATAACTCCGGAACTAATGAATATATCCATTTAAACCTAGGGTATTTTTTGTTGTAAATTTAATCTACTTTTCGAATATAACAGAATAAATATGCCATTGCATTTAAAATTTCGGAGAAAATTGTAATAAAAGGTAAATTTTTCAAATTGCGCCCTCTAGAGGTGACCACGAAATTCGAAATGACCTTACTGGACAATCATTTGATCTTCAACAAGCCCAAATTCGACCAATTCGGTTAAGCCAAACCGGAGTTACAGGCATTTTTTCAAGTCAAGGTTTATCCGCCCGTTTCACCTCTATTTGAAGAGCTAGAGCAAAAAATCCTTAACAAAAATTGTTCATAATTTGCTGAAGAGTGCAACAAAAGTATTTTTGATATACCTTTATCAGTAATTTTTTTGAGAAAACTAATTTTTTCAAATTTGCTGTTTCGAATACGCCCCCTAGCGGGCGACCTACGAACTTAAAAATAATTTCCAGCAATTTTTCGTGACCACATTGCTTAAGAGGATTTTTTCCCAATGCTCCGGGATTATTAATTCCTGAGATATGGTACCTCTTCACCCTTAATGAAACACCATGTACTATTTAACTACATATTTCAGAATTTACTTACCAAAGCACTATTTGTTACAAAAAACTTCTGTTGTCATTTGTTTATATACAGGGTGACTTGAATAGAATACAGTGCATTCTACCACACGATAGACAACCTCAAATAATATCTCTATACTAATTTAATCATTCCTTCGATTTAAACATTTTAAAAAGCTTATTTTTACACAGTATGGAAGCCTGAAAAAGGATACTAATGTGTAGTAATTTCGGCTCACTTATTCCTACTTAATCGGATCAAATGTAAAATATACCTTTTATACATTGTTTTTTTAGTTCTCTATCGTCTGGTACTGTATATTGTCCTTTGTTCAATGTCACCCTTTATAGATTCAAATACAGTAGATAGTATAGAATAGATCCAACTTGCAGCAAATAATTTATCTGCATGTAATTTTAAACTATCCAGCAACATGGGCGTTTAAAATTTCAAGTTGGGCTTTTATGTTAAAAATCAGCGATGCCAGCACGTTTGCACGTCGTAATCTCGGTTAGCGTCCGGCCCTGTATTCGGAGCGTCCTCCAGAATGTGTCGAGATATAACCAACCTGGAAAATTATGAATTTGTCTCAGATGCAAAATTAAAATGTATAGACATTGGTGCGCGCCGAGCTCTGAATAAAAATCATTAATTAACACGAAAAAATTAATTAAAACTTTTCAAGATAAATTAAAATCCGCTTCAATTAAAAAATGTGGGACAAGATGCTGCAAGCATCGGTCTCTTTTTTCTTATTAATAACTCTTTTAATTACAGAGTCAGGGGTTGAGTCGAACCTAAAAGTCGGAATCGATAGAAAAGCCCTTACATCAAAGAAAAGGCAAACAAAAGGGGCAATCGAAGCGGAATGACGTCTAAACAAGCCGATTAGCTCGATTTAATTGGCTCGCATTTAAAGCGAAAACTGTACCCTTCCTAATTCATATCCTATAGGTACTCAGACAAGGAAACTGAGAGGACGCCTAATAGCGCTCGCGGCTGTGTTACCGACTGCCACATCGCAGGCCAGTGGCCCTGAAACGAGTTCTTAGCCCATATCACAAAAATGTAAAAAATGATCACTGCTACTTTTAATTCACAAATTCGCGAAATTAACTCACAACGTACTCGCTTTGTCTGCCACATATAAATGGCAGCCGTTAACAAAATCCATACGCGGCAGGGTAGGCACGCGGCACGCGCTGTGTCACAGCCCACTCTAGGAAAGCCCTGAAGTTGAGAAAGCTGGCAACATGGCTTGCGGCTCTGCGCGGCGTGGACTGTCATTCCCCGTCAGTTGATTTTTGTAAGAAATTTACCAGAATTAATTTGTGTAGTGCGGGTAGTGCTATCGTCGCCAGATTGCTACGACGAGGCAGTGTGTCTCTGGGTGGAAACAGACAGCCTGAAGTGCTGGCGACAGCTTTTTTATAAATTCGTTTTGTTTGTGAAGAAATGAAACATTTCTCTAAAAGTTCGAAGTGAAGAATCGTTCCTTTACAATTTCAAGCCTCAAGATGTCCAGAACCGTCGAGGGAAGCTAGAATTTAGTTATATATACCTGGCTGGAAGTCCAATCGTAATAATAACTTGAAGTAGCTAGGTTTTCTTTGCTTGACGGCGAGCGATCAACTTGTATTCGTTTTGGGCTTTCCAAAGGACGCAAATTTGCATAGACAAACTAAAGTATACCCTTTAAAATTAAAGGAGCTTTCTAACAATCCAACCATTGTTTAGTATTGTTGCGAAAGTTTCTTTACCTAATGTTAAAGTCAAAAGATAATTTAGTTGAATGTATTATGAAATTGACCCTAACGGCCATTTCAAAAAGATTACTCGCCTTCACAACATGCTGTTCTCTGTGCGCTTGTTGTTTGTACTTTTAGTAAATTTTAATCATACGGGAAGATGGTAATCGTCATTTGCCTGATGGCGCACTTTGCGAAAAATTCTCAAAAAAATTCGACTTACAACAAAATGTAGTCCCCTCTATCTGCCAAATTTACCATATTATTTATTGTCGAAAATTAACCTATCCACACTAGGAATCGTATTTATTATAAACACTTATACTTCTGTGTATATTTTGTTATCTACTTGTTACTGCTTTTATTGTCTGTAAAACGAACGTAGATACCTACTTACTTAGGTACCCAATTATTGAAACAAAGTTTACATATGTATCTAATTATAATTAAAAAGAGGGTAGAACATTTATTAGAAAAGATAAACTAAGCCAAAGTGCAGACTGCTCTCTACTGCATAGACCCGTTGAACCGTGCCGCTGCGGCGTTGCCACATGTTTGCACACAGGGATTGTAAACTTGAGAAGGTTGTGGCGGTGTCCTCTCTCTTTCCTTGTCTAAGCCTAATAATACTAGATTCAAAAATGAAATTTCAAATAAAAATTGACAGAGCTGTCAAAATTTTGCGGAAATGTTGTGTGGTACACAAAATATTATGCTGAGTCCGAACATGTAAAAATATACAGGGCGTTCCATTTAGAAATCCATAATTGATGTTATTTCCGATAAAACCGGAAGTAACAAAATATAGTACTATATTTAAAAAATCCCATTTACATGTAATACCTGTATCCCAAATTTCAAATTTATATCTTCAAAAATAAAAGAAAATTTGGTTTGAGCCACAACCCGTGGCCACCCGGTATAATATCAAAAGTCTAACTCGGAATATTGTCCTAATTTCCGCGAAACTTATATTCCATACGTTACTTAACGTTAGCTAGCGGCTGGTATTTTCTTAACTAAAAAATTAACTCAATAATATACTAATATACTAAGTATGCTGACTATGCCTTTTCCACGTTTAGGACACTTTTCATTCATTTGGTGATTGTTAAATGTTTATAAATTCATGAAAAGTAGTTGATCGGCTTTTGAAAAGAACAAATGGTGTCTTTTATTTTCTAAAGGTTCAAAAATACTTTTGTTCAGCAATAATATATATCTTTATACAGGATCATCCCAATTTCCCCACTCCATATCTGGATAAATTATCTGTTCGCAAGAATTCCATGATGTGGAATATAGTTTCGAAAACTGTACGCCTATATATATTATACATATACAATTTATAAATTTTTAACATTTACCAAAGGCGATAATGAACACGACTTTGCCCTCACTTAACTACACAAGTCTTTCCTTATGACATTCAAAAGGATGAAAGGAGTCCAAGACGTGAAAAGACATACCTAGTCAACATACTATTATTTTATTTTCGAGTTAATTTTTTAGTTAAGAAAACACTATATACAGTATGTCCACGGATAGACATCCCAAGAGGACAAATGGACCAAAAATTTCATTTTACGGCAAAAAGTCATTCTTGGTAACAAAGTCTGCTTATGTTCTTAAAATAAAATTGGCATGGAAAAAGTTAACATTACTTATAGTGGGTAACCAGAAAATTGAAGAAACGTTAATATAGCATAAGAGTAGGTAAACTATACATCTATTTGTAGACACATTGAAAAAAGTTATAGAGAAAATTTGATCAGCGTGATATAAGCTATTTAAGTGTGCAAAATTTCAAAGCGTGAGGCCTTTTTTGATTTTTTTTATTTTTTTCTTATTTTTCTTCGATTGAATGATTTTCTGTAGGTAATACGACAAAACTGTATAAACAAAAGTTACTCAGAGAAGGAAACTGTGTACGATGAAAAAAATTTTGCCAATATTGGGCCTACTATGAGTTCTCTCCAATATTTTCCAAAATGCAAAGTAGGCCTAGAATCGTTAAATTATGTCATCATGTGCAGTTTTCCATTTTGAGTAAGTTTCTTTAATACAGTTTTGTCGTACTATTTACAGAAAACCATTTATTTGGAAAAAAAATAGAATGAAATCAAAAAAATCAAAATAGGCCTAATGCTTTGAAATTTTGCGCACGTAAGTAGCTTACTACGCTGAACCAATTTTCTTTATAACTTTTTTCAGTATCTCTAAAATAGAGGTTTAGTTTACTCTTATGCTAATTAACGTTTCTTCAATTTTCTACTCACCCAGTATAAGTAATGTTAACTTTTTTCATGCCAATCTTATTTTAAGGACAAGCAGACTTTTTTACCAAGAATGACTTTTTGTCGTAAAATGAAATTTTTGGTCCATTTATCCTCTTGGGATGTCTATCCGTGGACATAGGTACCTACTGTATAGTGGCACTGTAGTGATAAAAACTTATATCACGTCAATTTTACCGCTATTAGTCACTGCATAGTTGCATAACTTTTAGTGGTGCTTAAGGTCTTTGGAATGTCGTGGCTACTACCCAATACCACCTTAAAGTTTTTATACTTTCAAAGTGGAAAATGAAAATGGCGGTGACCAAACACCACTTTAGCGTGCGCGTGATAGTGGGGGCCACGTTTTGGTTACCACTACTAAACCTTGAAAGTGGCGGAACTTGTTGATGATAACTATAGTGGTCGTCGCCAAGTTGTTGCCACTTGCAGAAGAGATTTTCATGTTCTCATAGGGCATCAAAGCAACCACAAAGTTATCGTTACCTTCAAAATTCACTATATAGTGACCGTCATTATCAAGTACGGCTGGCTTCCTTGCTGTTTTACTCTACCTACCTATAATGTACGTGCATATAATATGTCTGGAAACGCGGTGTTAATGTGCTGATTGTGGTGTAGTGCGATTTAGTGTTCGTTTATTGAATTATTTATTCGATGTGTGTGATTTAAATACGAGTACCTATTGTGTTTAAGTCGGGTCCCGTCAAACGGGGTAAAATGAATCAGTGTGGGTAAAGTAGATCAATGATGGTTTGACAGACTTATTAATGCCCATGATCGAAATGGCCCTCTGTTTATTTGTTGTGAATGTGAAGTGAATTCGTTTCGCTGCCTTTTTCAATTCGCAAGTATGTAGGTATTACGACAATTTTCAAAATCGGAAAAAAATGTTTTATTAGGCGGAGGGATCACCCGTCCATGAACCGACTTTGACGTTTGACGTTTGCTATACCTAGGTCAAGTATGAGGAGACACGGCACTTTCTGACAGAAAATCCAAACTGCTGCCTATCGTGCAGCCTCCATGTAAAATACATTAATATTCAAACCTACTAAAATACTTATACTGAAAAATTGCGCTACTAGAGGTAACAATTTTGCAATGTGTACGAAAAGTTAAATACGATTTATTGGTCGGGCTTTGAATATTTGGTCACTTTTGACGGGCGATGGCTCCGCGTCTGACGTTTGATCACAGAAAATACAGTATATTTTCTGTGGTTTGATCACAGAAAATATACTACGATATATTTTCTGTGGTTTGATGTTTACATCTCCCCAAGGCCTACTTATTGAAAAAATCGTACAATAATGGGCTACTTCAGTGAAAATTTCTGAGCTTTTAATGACGATTTTGAGACACTTCACTGCCGATTTCAAGAAAAACTTATTTTTTCCCACTTAACCACGTTTGACGGTACCTAGTCAATATGAGTGACATAATGATGTGCATGTTATACTCGGAGAAGGCTTGAAGAGGTGTCAGAGCGGTATAAGGGATAGGGATAAGGATCTTTAACAAGCTACCACATCTAGAACCTGAGCTGCCACTTCCAGCCACTCAATGCTTTTTACTCGGTGGACGAATTCTTGAATAAAACCTTCGCCTAAATAAGTGTTTGTTGTTGTAGATTTATTATTGTAAATTTATTTCGTCATTGTAACCAAATGTAAAATATTACTATTTAAGTGTCTATTTGTGTTATTGACTTGTGTAAATGCTTAATGAATCTTAACACGAAGTAAAGAATTTAAATAGTCGTTGCGAATGCTTTGTTTACTAAATTTTGAGGTTATGGAAATTGACACTCGTGCATGACTGCATCGTGTCGAGATGAGGGCTGCAGTGGTGGCTGTGACGTGGCCGCCACTTTCACATGGTCAAAGTAACTATAAAGTGGAATAAAGCAGCTATAGCAATATTATGTCGACCTTGACCGCCCTAGGCCTACTTTATGTCAATACCGTGAGAAAACCACCGTTAGATCCATGCCTATTTTACACCCACTGATTTTTTCCCTTGTGCTAATTATTTAGATACGTAATGATCATATTCATTAGCTAATATATAAATAGCAGACATGCACAAATACGTAACATTTGCATGCTATTTGGTGCCATGCTTCTACGAGAACTAGATTAATTATACTATACTGACTTCGTTTTATGCTTAATTATATCAATCGATTCTGCATTTATTATTAGTTAAGAGTTAAGATCGGATCAATAAAGGTAAGTGGTACGATAGCATTTTCTGCAACATATTATGAAATCGTATATTGTCTTATTAATCAATCTTTATATAGATAGACAGTATTGTCGTCCATGCATCATTTTTTGCCACGAACACGCATGAACGAAATATTTCTCGAATATAAAAAATATTGACTCAAAATGATGCCTCCTACTGTATATACTTATCTATTGCCCAGTAAAACACCTGTGTCCAGGCTTGTTGAGAAATAAAAAATATCAATTAGTAAAAGCCTACCTCATTCCATAGTAGGGGAACCTGAGTAACATTGAGTTTGAGACATGGGTAGCAGGAGGACATTCAAAATGGCCCCACTTCTATAAATGGCCCATAGGTGGCGCTAGGTGTGCATGTTAGCAAAACCCATAAGTCAGTCTTCCCCTCTAGTTCCTAAGTTCCCGCCAATTCAGTTAACTTTTAAATTCAGCTTCTCCAGAGACTGTTAGAAAACTGCTATGGTTTTTTTTTATTAAATAGGGACTGTATCTTGTAGTGTCGGACAGTGTTTGGTGTAATTAAAATTCAAAAATAATATTTGAGATTAGTATTGTTATTATAGGTATGTTTTCATTTCGCACTACTATGGGTAACAGTGAGGCAATTTCAACAGGGAAAAAGTGAGATGTATTATAGTAGGTACAGTAAAATTGGGCCAAAACCCAAACATCAAAAAAAAAAAGTTCTTTCTAGCGCGAAATAATTCCATACCCTCCTAAGAGTTAGTACTAAAAAGTTACACCACCACCAGCGTCGGGTTTCGGGGGGAGGGGGTAAAAAGGGCAGGAAATTCTTATTTTTCAAAGTTTTGCGTGAATATCTAGTAAACTATGAGGTTTAGCGCAAACGTCATCCTATACGCAAATGATACACATTAAATTCTGAACAAGAATTGTTATATATAGAATTATGGTAAAGTGAACGGTTTCCATGATATGGAGGGGTAAAGATTTCTTTGTTTTTATTTCACGTAGTTTTTGTTGAAAAAACTTAAAATGATTACAGTATAAATTAGTAACTGAATAATGTATTATGTAGAATATATAGATATATCTATGCATATATAGATACATATTACACCCATAGATTGTTATTTTTTGTCACAACATAACCTCATAAGTATATGACTGTAAATATGTCCAATACAAGTTAGTACTCACTTTTTTCCCTCATTCATTATAGCGTTCTGATTTCCATTCGTTCTTTATGTCAAATCATTCCCATATCTAAAAAAAATAGGAAGCTCATGTGAAAAACAAGGAGGGTATGGAACTATTTCGCGCTAGAACGGACTTTTGAAATGAAATTTTTGGTCTATTTGTCCTCGTGGGATGTCTATCCGTGGACATACTTTATACGGGTATAGGAATTTTATTTCCCGTATTATCTAAAATGACAATTATTTCTGCCACTGTCTGGAAAAATAGTTATGGCTTGCTTGATAAAACCTTCTCACCTGAATGAAAAATGCAAAGAAATTTTCTTAAATACTAAATATCTCGAAAACGGGTAGTTTTTGGTATAGAATGTTATTTACATAAAATGTGGGGCTTGGACGCCGGCATCCAACAAACTATAGAAATATGGGTCATTCCATTTGAAAAAAATAAGTTATTGGTTTTTGAAATTATCCGATTTTGAGAGCCTGTTATGAACACACTCTATATGCAAAAACCAATTTCGACATACCAAACCACACACGGTTGTGCTGTCATACTTCGGCTAAAATATTTTTTTGATATCTATTAAAATAAAGATACAGCATTAAGTTTCCATAACCTCCACGAAGTCCCTAAATTCCAAGAAAAATGGAGCAACGGGTATCACACCGACATATTTACTGTATCCACTAGCCGTTAGGGGGCGCCCGGTAATCCCGATCTCAACCGCAGTTATCGTATAAAATCAGGTTATTTAGTGTTTATGGGTAAGTGATGATTTCAAATTTGTGATTCCACAAATGGCCTGATTATTTTGGAGCATTAGCCGTGATATATTTTTCTATGCTACTGTTTTTAACACAAAATTGCCACCATTTCATTTACAGCTGCTATGTGGGTAAGTTGACGAACAACAAACGAGGTTAAGTTGACGAATTCGTCATCTTACCCACCTAAATAAAATGTGTTTGCTATCCACTTTTAAACGGAATAATTCTTCTTGCGATTGCAGTTCAAATTCTGAAAATGGGCCGCACTTAAATACACGAAAAGCAACGAGGATATCCTGGAAAAACGATGATAGTAATAGAAGAACGCAATAAGTGACGTTAAACATAATGGAAGCTGCCTAAATTCAGCAACCAAAAAATATGGCCCGGAAGCAACATATACGACGATATTTGAAGCTGTATTCAGATGAGGTTAATATACCTAATGTTTATACTGTGCGTTATGTTTTCTCATAAAATAATGCTTTATAGGTATTCCCAGATAATGGACAGGGGCGGCTCGTGCAGTGGGGCCACGGTGCCATGGCCCTACCACCGACCATGCCGTCATCGACCTTAGTTCACACAAATTCATATTAACAATTTTGCACTCCTAAAATAAAATTCCTGATATTTAATTACTGTGCGAACTGACAACGGCGCGGTGGCAGCGGCAAAGCAGCACGCCAACTGGCGACGCGACGGCGCAGACCGAAAGCGGTCCGGCGAATGTGGAAGTGAGATCGACAATAACTGGGAATGTACAGCGTGTCCCAAATAGTTTGTCCTACCCCCTGGATCTCAGAAACCGTAAGAGATACGAAAAAAAACTTGAATACAAAAGGTGTAAGGTTGGCAGTGGACGTAACCTCTCTTTTATTTTCACATATACAGGGAGATTTGTATTTGCAGGACAAAAATAAAATATTTAGATTTTGACAATTGCATTCATCCTTTGGAATATTTGCATTCTTCATGAAATTTGGTACAGAACCGTTTTTTTGTTTTGTATTTTGGATGCAGCGTTGCCAAGATATCGAATTTTTCTTGGAATTTAGGGACTTCGTGGAGGTTATGGAAACTTAATGCTGTATCTTTATTTTAATAGATATCAAAAAAATATTTTAGCCGAAGTATGACAGCACAACCATGTGTGGTTTGGTATGTCGAAATTGGTTTTTGCATATAGAGTGTGTTCATAACAGGCTCTCAAAATCGGATAATTTCAAAAAGCAATAACTTATTTTTTTCAAATGGAATGACCCATATTTCTATAGTTTGTTGGATGCCGGCGTCCAAGCCCCACATTTTATGTAAATAACATTCTATACCAAAAACTACCCGTTTTCGAGATATTTAGTATTTAAGAAAATTTCTTTGCATTTTTCATTCAGGTGAGAAGGTTTTATCAAGCAAGCCATAACTATTTTTCCAGACAGTGGCAGAAATAATTGTCATTTTAGATAATACGGGAAATAAAATTCCTATACCCGTATACAGTATGTCCACGGATAGACATCCCAAGAGGACAAATGGACCAAAAATTTCATTTCAAAAGTCCTTTCTAGCGCGAAATAGTTCCATATAAACACTAAATCTGGAGCCTATAGGCTCCAGATTTTGTAGCCAAACCTGATTGGCTTGCCCCGAATAAACTGTTTGCAACTGTGCTTCCCATAATACTTTACCATACTTTCATCGTATGCTAGGTTCAATTCCGGAACAAAATTGTGGATACATCGATCTTTTAGCATTTCAATCATTGGTCTAAGTTTCATCATTGTAAATCATATCTAGTGCTTGAGAAACTGAGAATCCTCTCCTGGAATTGAAAAATAAATATTTACTGAATGTAAGCGCCTAGCGTTGCCATATGGCAACAGTCATGTTTACGAATATGTAAGTCAGCTAGTTTTTAGTAAAATGTCTTTGTATTTTGTCAATGAATACTCTAACGCATTCTATACATAAATATAAATCCAAAGTAACAAAAATATGTGACACATAAAAATAAACATACTTACTCAAACCGAGGCTCCATTTTTTTCGATGATTTATTTGAATGGTATATTCTAGCACTGCTCACACTCTAACAATCAAATGTAAACTGAATTTGCCAGTACGAATGTATTCCAAACAGTAATACGTCGGTAATAAGATTCCTACCGTCAACGAAATAAAATCGCTGACAAGTTAGGACGCGTCGAAAAGATCACCTGTTGGACGTTGTCATATGGTAACGCAAGGCGCTAATGGGTTAAACTGGAACACCCTCATAAAATTTGTGTTTATCATCCGACTTTAATCGAGTTTTTTAACGATAGGTCATCAAAAACTGTACTTTAGGGCAAAACGACACATTTTATTTTAAAAACCAACAATAAAATTTCTAGAAACCAATGTACCTATTTTACCTGCCTATACTCGCTTGCTTAATCAAGTTGCATGTGGATTAAAAACAACTAAAACTGGAACTTACTTTATTGCAAATAATGCATACCTACCTAATGTAAAAATTATGAGGTATGAAAATTATTTTAAGTAAATGGTGTCCCGAAATTAGCCTGCCATAATTTACCAGCGTGTTCTACGACCTAAAAAAATTAAAAAGTTCCATAAACATGACCTCAAAAATAATAGGGCTATAGCCCCCGAAAGGGGCAGTTTCACAAACGGGTTTCTATAAATATTTCCAGAACGAACAAAGATAAAATTCTGAAATTAGGTATGTGATGTACCTGTGAGATTTGACATTCACCGAGGTAGCGATAGTTAGACATTATTAATCATAGGCGTCCCAAATGGGAAGGTTCAGGAGTTCAAATTACCCCAAAATTTTTTTGTATACTTTTTTTCCAGATTTCTTGCGAAATTATGAAAGTTGAAGGTATTCTACGAAGAAAAGGTGCTCTTGTTGAACTTCATTACCCTGCCATAATTTACCACCCCGTTTTTTTATACGAAAAAATGAAAAAAGTTCCTATAAACATGGCCTCAAAAAAGTCCCCTAAGGGATCTATAGCCCCCGAAATGGACACTTTGGCAAACGGTTTTTTCTAAATATTTCCAGAACGAACAAAGATAAAATTATGAAATTTTAAAATATCCCAAATTTTTTTTGTGCGCTCTTTTCATAATTCATTCTCCCAGGTATGTCACATACCAAATTTTAGAATTTTATCTTTGCTCGTTCTGGAAATATTTAGAAAAAACCGTTTGCCAAAGTGTCCATTTCGGGAGCTATAGCCCTCTTCATTTTATTTTGGGTCGCAGAACACGCTATGGTATAATATGGCAGGCTAATTTCTAATACGCATTTTCATGGCCCTCTGCAAAAAAATTTCAATACGATTTTACTCGAGCACCATTTTTTTGTAGAATACTCTGAAATTTTATAATTTCGCAATAAATTTGGAGAAAAAGCACACGCAAAAAATTTAGGATTTTTTTAACACCCTTCGGGGGCTATTATAGCCATGTTTATAAGCATACTTTTTTCATTTTTTAGGTCGTAGAACACGCTGGTAAATTATGGCAGGCTAATTTCGGGACACCCTGTATACCTATTTGTAATAAAGCAAGTACAGTTTCAGGTGTTTTCAATACCCATGCAACTTGATTTAAATGAGTATGCAACTAAAATAGGAGTTAAATCTCGATTTTCATTGGTTTCTAGAATACTGAATATCTCTAAATTTA
Organism: Pseudeuparius sepicola; assembly: GCA_963920635.1. Taxonomy (NCBI): domain Eukaryota; kingdom Metazoa; phylum Arthropoda; class Insecta; order Coleoptera; family Anthribidae; genus Pseudeuparius; species Pseudeuparius sepicola. Next base: position 100,569,502 of record OY987299.1, on the reverse strand, counting down.
CGCATCGATCATACGAACGCAAGTATAAACCGAGCGACTCCCGATCTTGCGAATCATGCCAAGCTAATAGATTTTTTTTGTGTATCTAATCGGCGGACGTCCAACAGGTCCGCCATGGCGCCATTAATCAAGTGGGCCGTGGCCGGCGGCGTGGATGAAGACGTTCAATTGTTTCAGGCGGGACGAGCCGTACCCAGCCGGAAATTTGAATGCGCCTCGTAGTCGGATTAATCAACTTGCTCGGGCTTGACGCCGGGCTTTTTATGGGCGAAGGATAAGCCCCGCAGCAGTAAACTACGCCAGAATTTGAATACCCCATAAAGGGAAATTTAGAGAGAGAAGGAGACGACGATCTACCAACGGCTGTTCAAATTAAACGGATCTTCTAAGTATAGCGGTTGGTACAGACTGAAATATTGGTGTTGTTTGTTACCCATCCGAATTGTTTCGTTCCTGCACTATGCTAGTGAATTATTTAGTTTTAACCAATGGATTCGATTTTAAATGAATAGTTTGATTGGAATTCTTGGAAATATGTCTATTACAAATCATAATCATGGGCTTTGATCTTGACTTATTCATTCTAAGTTTTTGTATATGTTCCGTGTTGGCACGAATGTTGTTTTAGCAACCTTATTTTTGGGTTACTTAATTAAGCAAATAAGTAATGCTACCTATACAGTTGTGTAGGATCAATTTCTTCGTTAGCCTAAAGGGTACGGGGTATTCACATAAGATTTCCCCCTTTTTAATTCTGTCATTCTTCGTCTTCGTAAAAAAATGGCAAATGCAAAAGTTGTATGAAATTTTCTTGAAAGAGTAATGGGACTATCAGGAAGGATATTATACAGGATGTTGTCAAGATATTAATCAAACTTATATTTTCACTTTTTTGAAATTTACTCCTTGTTACGGTTAAAATGATATACAATACTTTATACTATTATACTTTACCCTTTTTGGTATTTTTCAAATTTTATACTAAATTTATTTAGTATGTTGACTTCGTGGATAACGTGATAAAAATAGATGATTGATGGCATTGATGCAATAACACAAAATGTTTGTTTTAACCAAGGGAATATGAAACTTCGTGTCTTAAAAAAATGTTAAGAGCCTTTTTGAACGTTACTGAATCCTAAAATAAAATAAATTTTTATACTTATGTATGTAGGAATTTCTGTAAAATCTATTTGTTATTTTTTTGGTTAAAACAAACTTTTTTTTGTTGCATCAATCGTCTATAAATATTTATCAAAAGAGTCACCAGTTCAAGTAAAATCATTGAATCATATTCCTTTACTCAATAATTAAATATAGGCATTTATATATAAAATTGGAAATGTTTGATAAAGTTTATTATCTTTTTGGCCTTAATAAGGAGAACATTTTAAAAATGTAGCAATGTATAGGATGTTCCATTTAAAAAATATATTACGTTTCATTAGTAGCATGATATCTTACTGAATACGGATGCTATGTAGGGCAAAAAATAACAAAATTAAGAGGGGCGAAATCTGAAAAGAATAACCCTGTACATATGACCTATGTTTTCAAGATCGCACATTATTGTTCTAGATATATTCTCTAAGGTATCGATCAGTGTATGCGTATTTATGTTAGCGACCACTGCGAGCATAAATACAATCTGCAATAATAATTGTATAGTATACCTAACTAACACGACTGCTCCATAATAACAATACTCTGGTTGGATCATGCATAATTGAAACTTCTCGTTCCATAAGCTTTCGTCCTTGATTGCACGGGACATCCTCAGGGCGGGACGATCACACTGATTGTTCTTTGTTTTATTACCTCTGATGGTAAATGAAGTAAAAAGGCGAAAATGCGGCAAAATTAAGGATAGGATTTAAGGTGATTGGTTTTGCCGCGTATTTGTGTAGAAACGGACGCCAACAACCATGTAAAAATAAACCCTGATTGCGGTTCAGATTGTTAGGGTGTTTAAGTATTCCAATGGATTCAAGAATTTTTCTTTGGAAATGGGATGATTTTGACAGGATTTTAGTATTATTAAGCAAGACTTGGAGCCTCGTCTCCAGAGAATTCTCGGCAAGAGCAGATTGGTCCGGTTGGCGTAACCATACACCATTCGTGTTCTTTAAGACGCGTTGACACTGTACGTCCCGTTTCTCCAATATACCCTTGTTCACATGAGCATGGCAAACGATTACTAATAGTATAAATACCATCACAGCAGTGATCACAGGTAGTAGAACAATCAGTCTCAGTGTGACCATCGCGCCCTGAGGATGTTCCGTGCAATCAAGGACTAATGCTTGGAACGAGAAGGTCCGCCGACGCAGGATTCATCCGGAAGAAATTTAGATTCATCATATTCTACATGTAGAAGTTTCCAATCAAGTTTCCACATCTAAAATTGTAGATTTCAAACCTTCTCTTTTTACATAGAGAAAATAATACTGTATTGACGACTATCGTGCTGAAAAAATTAATTCAAATTATCCTGCTCATATTTCATTACGATATGGTATTAAATTTATAAATACAAAAGTGATCAATAAAAAACTGCTGTTAGAGGAAACTTCATTTAAAAGCCGACACCTCAACGTGAGGCCCTTTAATCCAAAAATTTCAATTCTCGAATACTCTCTGTAAAGATAGTTATTTCAAATGTATGTACATTACCTTTTCCTTAGCATAGGTATGAAATTAATAAGGTACCTAGGTACTTAAACTTCTGCTCAAAAAAGCTTCAACGACAGATTTTTGCGAGGCTTCCTACTTTAAGAATTAATTATCAAATTGAAATTAAAGGACATTTCTTTCCGGAGATAAGTACATTGCCAAAGTATGCAGGGTGGGCCAACGAAAACGAAACAGAGCCAATAATTCCCAGGAAAATATTTTTTTGCAAAAACGCAAAAGCCCGTGTATTTTGTTTGAGAGGGGGAAATATTTTAGTCGCAATTTAACACCCCTAACATCAACCCCCTAAGCGGGGGTGACACCCACTTAAAAATTTCAAATGGGATGGGGGGGGGGGGTCGAGTGATACATCGTCGGAAAGAGCTTTCAATTCTCTATACGGCCATGTTTTATTTTTCAAATACTTAGTAGGTAGATATCAATCCGTTTGGAAGATAGGGGATGCGAAATGAAAAACGTAGATACGTATAGCTTTCATTTTAATTACTTTTAATTTTAACTACGACACAAGTTCGTCCAGAACTCGTTAAATGGGGCAGTAATTAAAATTGAATAACCTTTAACATCAAATTTTATTGATCTATTTGGAAGATACAGGGTGCAAAATTGAAAACATTTTAGCGACTTTTAATGTTAGGGGGTCGCCAATTCAAACATTTATTGTAGCTAGTAATTTAAGAATTTTCAAACGAATCTGTGAACATGGGTGCTCGCTGAAAAAACCCAGGGGGGGGGGCAAAAGTTAAATTCAAACTTTATTATTTTTGTTTATTTCAAACACGTTTTAGCTTTCTAAAAATAAAAATTTGTCGTTAGAAAAGCTAATATTAAAATAACATCAATCCTAAACGAATCGACACGACAACAACAAATATCAAATCCTAAACGAAACAAAATATTAAATTAAATATTTCTTCGTATCTATGATTAAATATTGGATATACTCTATGGCATATCAACATAGACATATTGTGTAAGTATGTACAAAGCTACACGTATAGGTATAACAAAAAATATCAAATCCTGAATAAAACATAACAAATATTACTTGTTTTTTCGATTCCTACGTACCTATAATATTCTTGTTACAATATTCATTTTATGAAGTAATATATAGGTACCATTACACAATATCTCCATGTAGACTTTGTATAAGTAATACAATAATCTCGATAATAATAATAAAATTAATAAAATGCAATCGATGAAGATAGGTACGTATCTAATAAAACTTAATACTGCACCTAATAGGCATGAATACTCATTGTTTCATTCTAAATTTGTATAGTCATGTGTTTATCATTCTTCGCACGTAGTTATAAAAGTGTGAAGCGAAGCAATGATTTTCCAGGGGGGGGGGCAACTGCCCCCCTTGCCCCCCCTCCTTCGGACGCCCATGTCTGTGAATAATTAATTTGGTTGTTTCGGACCGCCCGTGGCATATGGTACTGGCCCCGAGATAGTCGTACCTGCGGTACGGCTCGACCTGTGAACTGCGAATACGCGAAAGCCCACCATCCACTTATAGTCGCCTTCAGGTACCTATGAACCAATGGCGGAGAATTTTTTGACCCCCCCTTAAAAGGAACTTAGGTACCTAATGCCCGTACCGTTAAGTACAGGGATCTATTTTTACAAGATATTACTTAACTTTATTTAGTGTGTGTGTGTTAGTGTCGATCAAATATTGCAACTGAATTTGAAAACAGTTCCACCCAACCGATTAAACTGAAATTTTGCAGACACTTTTTTATTCAACATGGCGGCCGCTCTAAGATTGCCTTTTCCTTTACAACCCCCTTGATATGGGTATCAAATTAAAGGGTTTTACTAGTAGGAAAAGAAAAGGTGAGTGACATCATACTTAATCAAGGCGGATGCCACAAGGTGGTGGACTACATTTCTTTACCATCCTAGTGACATGCATGGGAATCAAATACTAACAAGTGCAAAATAAACTTAAAATAAAAACCTTTTTGAAGTCAAAATGCTTATCGCGCGAATTTTAAAGAACATAACTTTCTTTTATGAACATTTGGCGCGACATTGTCGCAATTTGGCATTGAATTACCTACCTTAACGAAAACTTAAACTTATTTTATTCGTTTTAGAACATGGCTTAAATGAAAGCTTGTTTTTATTAAAAAAGTTTTTCTTCGTGTTTTTTTTTTTGTACAAAAATATACCTGATTAATAATATATATAATAAACTGATTGTAGAAAATCTTATTTTAAGCAAAAAAGTTCATTAATGCTCAACGAGAAAGATACAGGGGGTTGCAAATGTCAATTGGTACACGTTATAAAAGAAAACGTTTTTAAATGCCATTAACTAGGTGCCTACACAGAAAAAAAGACTCTACATTGAATAAAAAAATATGCATCGAAGTAAGTGTAAATGCCGTATTTGAATAGGTCCACGAAAGCGGTTCTATGGTAAAAATACATGGTTTGTTTGACGGTTGAATGCTCTTGATCAATTCAGTCAACTAAAAGTAGTATTGTGCCAAATACGCAGAGATTTTTTTCTACGAGAATATTTGTCAGAAAATCTTCGACATTTTATTGTTTATTCATCGTCAACGCTCTCTAAAACCAATTACAATTTACCTAATACCTACTCATCCGGTAACATGGTAATATAACATGATGACATGACCAAACTCCCGTAAATGTTTGAATTAGCAAGAACCATTTTTATGTGAAATTAGACGCGGATTTAGGACACCCAACAAATAATTCAAATATAGGCGTGCGTAATTTTTGCGAAAAATGTACAACTTACCTGCCCGAACGCCACTTGTGCAATTAAGAGAACTCTAGTGCCTTCGTATTATTGTCTTCCACGTTCTTATAAACCATACCAGCACATTGCAGATTTGTACCTTTTGTCGTTTCCAAAATATTCAGGAAAACCTGTTTTTTTTTTAGGTAAAGGTATAAACTGTTTTACTTAAAATGACATTCACAACTGCAACGCCCTGTATACAGGAAGTCTCCGGTTTTTGCAGATATACTTTAATATTTTGTATGTGTGTAAATCTTTAATTTGCGAGATACCTTGAAAAGAATTTGGAAGTTTGAATGTACTTAAATGATTACTTGCCTATAAATATTGATGACTGTCGTGAGGTTCCATGTCCCATGATGACATTATTTCAGTAAATTGGAAAGTATGATGCTAATGATGTTTGGTGGCTTAATGGGAGTTTTCAAAAAGCATATTATTAACTGAGGTTGGTTCAGATTTACTAGGTATATACGGCTTCAACAACTTATTTCTCTGGGTTAGTAGGTACATATTCTTTTTTGGGTCTTCACTGGTAGGGAGTATCTATCTCAGAACTGGTGTTATCTATGGCTTTGTAATAGATACGTAGATGTAAAGCACCTTTCATCACTCTAGTTTCTGTATTTATTTTCTTAAAAGAAAGTTAAATGGGCCTCTCCACAATGGCAACGATGAGTCCTGCCAGAGTCTGAGATTTTGTCTGGATCTACAACTCAAGATTAGTGTTAATGAGTTGAGCAGTTTTAAATTTTTTTCTTTGTTCAAGATAATAATTTTGAGGTGGGTTTCCTGCAACAGCACAATTTCCTTACAAGAAGGTATCTGGTTTCTATACCTTAATAAGTGCCCAATGCGCTTCAAGAGAATACCACGAATGTAGATTTCTCACGTGCAACGGCAAATATACCAAGTGTTCATTCTATAAGCTTCAGTGGCAGGGGCTATTTGCTCTAGACCTTAACATGATCACACTTTTAGGTTTTCGTACGCCTCTGGTCAGTGTTGTACATTCTGTACGTATATACCGGTGCTCGTTACACGTATCTCAGGGACCGTTTGTCCGCGAGTGTGAGTGGGCAGTTGCAACGCAGAGACCAGACAGCTGGTGACTGATGGTCCTACGAGGAGGCGGTGGCCTACTATGTCGTCGCTGCTAATTCTCTATCGAAGACTACTTTTAGAGGTTTTACGGGTGATCATCCTATATTCGAAAATAGGTGATCCATAGATATTATACTAATTAACATCGCGAGGAAAGGAGCCCGTACTCCTACTACTATTAAAACTACCAATGAATGCATTAATTTGAATTGAAATTTATGCATAACCATTCTCGAAGGTGCTGATTAACACTGTAATGAGAGATTTTGGGAAGTAATTGTTAACATTAGTAGTAGGTAGTATGCTTTGTTTAAGGGACGCGATATTGTTCCCACCTCCTTCCCTGCCATCGCAAGAAATAATAAACACTCGATTATCTCAAAATCAATGATTTTAGTGCAAGATGTAGATTGTAGGTATAATAATTTTTATATTTTTGTTCGGGCTTTCTTTAGGTACTTTTATCGTACAGTTTGTTCAGCGAATGTTCGGCCCTACGTCACGACTCCCGTTATTGGCTTACTCATGAATATACGATGGATATCGGTCGTATATTCATGAGTCAGACAAGGACGGGAGTTGTGACGTAGGGCCGAACATTCGTTGAACAAACTGTATGTAAAATCAATAATAACGGAAATGTTATCGGCAAAATTGATTTCTTTATTTTCCGGTAAAATCCCTCGAACGAAGCTCTTGCAAATAAATAGACAATTTGTACGAGTGAGCTTAGCGCTTGACAATAGGTAATTTTATCAAAAAATATATCGTCACGTTTGGTTTTTGTTGAAGATATTTCACAAATCCGATTTATTTATTAATTGTTTGTACCTATATTTATATCCCCAAATTTTGAACGAATTTACCATTTCGAATAATCACTGAAGGTCACAGCTTCGTTTGGGGCGTCCGAATGAACAAATATGACGCTTGTATGTCCAAGGCAGGCGAGATTTTTTCAACTTTTTAGTACCTAGTACTGTTTTTTTTAATTTACGTAAGTTTAAACAGCTTAGCAATGCGTAAGTTACACAAATTAATTTTATACCATGTCTTAGTAATACCGAAACATAATTTTCAGCCGCATAATTTAGAACAGACAAATTTTGGCAAGTCGGTGTTTGCATCGAGCAAATCCGCGATTGCTAAGCAATGAAATGACTCCCTTGCAATCTTACCGCTTCGGTATTTCCCAAAGGGCTTTTAACGCTTTGACGTAAAAAAAAAAACAAGATAATCCAGCAACATATACGCATGCATCTTGACTTTATTATTTTTTAACGTCTTTCAGATCTCGCGAATAAACTCCGGTCTGTAACAATCATAGTAGGCTTTTCTCACAGGTCAGGCCACTCGGTCACTCACATCGCGGGCGGCGGCGGAATTCGGCGCCCTGTGTGACGTCACAGCGTAGGTCGTGGTAATCTTTTCCTGGAGAGAAAGGTAAATAACTATGTGTGGTACACAAACGAAGAATTTAAATTTTCGTATTTAAAAATATCGCCCAATCGTTATATGGATTCGCGAAGGCCTATATTTAAAGTTTTAAGTATTTATTACTGAATGAATGAAAAGCTATTAGGGATGAAAAGCTTCAACTTATAGAACAAATCTATATAAGAAATTTGACACACAACATGCATTGATTATAAGTGTCACAAACCGTAATAAGTAATAATACTAAGTTCCTCAAAATAGCCAGTAGCGGAAATATGTGTATAAAAAAATATTTTTATATTTGATCAAATAAAAATACTGATACAGCTCTTTAAAAAAAATGTACCTATTTTCCACGTTTGAATATTTTTTCATATTTTGAAGAAAACGGCATCCTGATTTTTTGTATCATGACAAATATAATTTTTAATAATAAATGATGTGCCACCAAACATTATTTATTATTTATAATTACAGGTACTTAAAATCTCTCTGTGTTTCATTTTCTTGGCTTGACATTGTACTTGCATTAAGTCGCTATATGTCGAATATTGTGGGTAGAAGAACAACTAGGAAATTCACCCCCTACACCCCCTAACCCCTTCTAGTAGCTGTAGAAGACGCCCAAGTCTCCTACATCCCACAGCTACTAACTAATATCAACTGGAATAAAGAACACCTAGCCGATGGAATCCGTATCTCCGGTAGCTAGTTGGTTAAGTGCCTACGGCCACAGTAGGAGTCCCGGGTTCGAGTCCAGGCTAGAGGGCATTTTTCAATTGATGTCCTTTACCTGATATGCCACTAACCATCATTTATTATTTATAATTACAGGTACTAAAAATCTTTCTGTTTCATTTTCTTTTTGAAATGAGAGAAAAACATTATTTTCTTGAAATCGGCAGTGAAGTGTCCCCAAAGCTCAGAAATCGGCACTGAAGTAGTCCACTATTGCACGATTTTTTCAATAAGTCTTGGCGAGATGTAAACATCAAACGTCAGACGCGGAGCCATCGCCCGTCAAAAGTGACCAAATATTCAAACCCGGCCAATAAAAGCCCATTTAACTTTTCTTACACATTGCGAAATTGTTACCTATAGCAGCGCAATCCTTCAGTATACATATTTTAGTAGGTTTGAATATCAATAGATTTGTTATGGAGGCTGCAGAACAAGCAGCAGTTTGGTTTTTCTCTCGGTTTTTCTGTTCGAAGCCGCCATTAAGGCGCTACGATACCCCCCATTTTCAAGGGTTTCGTAGTTTACATCTCCTACTTGCATTTCTTAATATTTTCACTTGATTTTTTTTTGTGGCTTAGATAAAACTACGAAGAATCGTCGTTGTGTATCACGAACTGTGCAGGACTAATGCGACACTGTGAAAAAAAATGCCAAACATACCCGAAATTCGACTATATTCGGTTAAGAATTTCGAGTATTTCCACCGCTCAAAAATAATTCGAAAGACACAACGACGATTGAGGCATTCTATAACATTATTTTAAGACTACTTTCAAGTCGATACGTTTGTTCGTTTGGCTATGATTTGAAAACTACGAACCCATTGCCCGGCAATAAAATGATCCGTGAATTGGCCATTCGAGCAGGAATTAGACGTACGGAGATAGGCGGGCGGGCGGGCGTTCGCTGGAACTCGTGGTTCCCCTACTTCCCCCTACTTCGGCGTACCTCACCGGGCTCGGAAACCACGTCAGGGGAACTTTCAATCGATATCAGATGGTTCATTTTTCATTTTATTAGTCTCAGTCTCCCTTATTTGTGTTTCGCTTGTTTTGAATGATAGTATGTTAGCAAATATTTATATTTCCGAGTACCCGAAGAAAATATTTTCTACCGCGACATTATGTATGTCGACTGGCATATAATAATACTCATTATTATTATTCCTCCAGGAATTATAAATAAATAATTATTAATCCATTGCGCCACAAATAAATTTTAGAAAATAAATAATTATTATTCACAAAGTACCTACTTTTTGCTTTTGTGTAAAATGGTTTAATCCCTAGGGCATATAATGGCCTGGTCGTGCAAAAAGAGTAAATTTAAATTCTAGACCAAATTGTGCGCTTGATTTTTACTTTAAAAATGTGATAGGTACAAGTAATAATTTTGCCAAATAAATGGGTCATGTGAAGCATTTTTGGAAAACGAATATCTATGTAAATCGCTGCATGATAAAAGCTAATTTATATACTTTCCAGAGGGAACGATAATAATTCTGACATCCAGTCAGTTTTAGAAACTTCTTCGTTAGAAGATTGTTCGAAAGTCATTGGAGTTGAAAATCGGGCAAAATAAAAATAGTACATTTTATTGTTCCAGTCTGTCTAATTTATGACATTTTAATACATTTTCTAGGATGTTCGATAATTCAGATTTGTCAGAATAAGGTTCTGAAACTGAACCGCAGTCAGGGCAAGAATACCTATAATGTTTGATAATGATGTCACAACAGTCACATGGAGTGAAACCAATAGGAGTAATTTGTGGGCTTGAGTGCTTTTATTCCCGTAGGTACCTAATATGGTTTCCAGAATTTGAGAGAGGGGTACCTACATATTTTGCATTTTGCACACTTATTCGGATTTAGGTATAAGTAGTACTATGCAGGTGCATAGGGTTTGGGAAACAAACTTTCTGGGAAAAACAGGGCTTTGAATGGAACATTTACAAGGGATTAGAAATTAATAGCTCCTATTATCTCACAACTATTACTTTATTTAAAAAGGGAGACCAGTTTCGTAACTCTATAAATTAGTCCTTGAGGATGTAATTTTATAGATTAACGAAACCGTTGTGATATAATATGGCCTATTCACTCTAATCCCTCTAAAGTAAACTCTTACAGTGTAGAAAGTTTTTAGTTAGATTTATTTATTATTACACAAATGTAAATATGGAATACCTACTAGTTATATAAAACATTTTGAAGAAGTAGACTTTAGACGCACTTTTTTAGTCGTAGCAACACTATTATGCAGAACAATTATCCAATTAAACATTAATAGATGTTCAACTGACCCTAATGTGGTTCAAGAAGAATTCGGTAATCGAATCGTTAATTTAGATTTTATAATTGAGCAATTACAGAAGTTTTTTTTATACACGAACCCTTCATAGCATGCACCTTTGCTGATATGAAAAATAATAGTAAAATTGCTTCGACGCCAAAAAGCTATGCAGTGTGTTGCCAACGAAAAGTGAACGCCCTGAATAACTCCCAAAAAATATCATTTTTGCAATAAAGCAAACAGGCCACCGCGTTTTTTAAATATATATTCGCGCTTCTTCGTCGGCATCGGCGAGACTCGTGTGACCCGTCGGCGGCCGTCGGCGGCATCCGGCACCCGAGTTATTATTTCATATTATCTACACGTCTACACAGGAAAAAAAGACTGTTGTGATTTTAGTGAGTTCGTGTATATAGTCACTTTTCCATTACCTACTTTATATATACAAGCAAATCCATGTGGTCCCAACAATATAATCTATACTTTTGACGTAATTGCAGATGAACCAATAAGTTTAAAATAGTTTGAATTTCCGTTAAGAAGACGTATTGTCACTTCGATACTAAAATTGGCATACTACAATGAAAGCATAACCTCGGTTTTAAAATATCTTATGTTTTATTTAAACAATTAAATTTATTTTATTTGAATAATAATAATTCTCACCCTCAGACTACTCCAAACTATACTATAAGAGTACCCCAGAAGCAACTGAAAAAACATTATAATTCATTGGATGAACAAAATAACTTAATTGCAACTTTTATATTCATCAATGTAAGTAATCATAGTCCAAGCAAATTGTCATTTTTTTATAGAGGTAGAAAAAAAATGATTCTTAACAGGTAGATATTTTCAGGGTTGGTTGTGGGTAGCGTCCTGAGTATAACCCCAAAAAATCACCGTCGAAGTCGTGTTACGAACCCCGCAATAGGAGTGGTATCTAAAGTGCTTTATAAGGGTAAAAAAAATTTCTTTAAAACAAGCTGATTTTTTCAGGGTTAACTGGGGGTTAACTTAGGAGTGCACACAGTGATCGCAAATGAACACTGCAAGTGAATGGCTATAATTGATATTAGTACCTACAATTAAGTATTACAAATCCAGCAAAAATTCAGTGACAATAGTTGTAATTTCAGTATAATGAACAGTTAAATGTATCCCTATTCAATTCAACACCATGAAACGTTATGTTGTTGTGACAAAAGAATGTGCTTAGAAAAGAAGTATTATAGAATCAATTCCAGAACACGCTATTTATTGAAATAAAATATTACATTTAAATTATTCATTAGAATTCAATATCAATTGTAATTGAATTGATTATTGTTAGTTACAAAAAAGCTTCTGCTTGAGTTTGAGGAATAATATCTCATATTGAATTAAACAGGGTTTTTTTACAAAGAGACAGATTTTTCTCAGTGTAGTAACTACGGCCGGCTGCCCCTCAATCGTAGCACTATGAAGGGGCAGGCTGGAGTGGGGAGTCGTGGGGACTAGAGGAAGGAAAAGGCTAGGCATATCTAATCGAGCGACGTTTGTCCTGAATTGAGTCGGGCACTTCGGGCGGATTTCATAAGTATCGTAGCCTCTTAAAGAAAATTGATCTACTATTCTTCTTGGGCCAGCAACACACCAAACACCAACTTTCTGAGGATTAGGAGAGGTTTTGATAAAAAAGTGTATGGTTGTTCAGAACTCCACATTCGATGTTTTGAGAACTAACATAGCCGGTGAGATGAAACCAGGCTTCGTCGGAGAAGAATATTATGTCCAGGCTGTTGCCGTCAAAGTTATCAAGAATTTATTGATAGCAAGTTAAGCGGTAAAGATGCAGATGTAAATCTTTTTTAAAACACTCTGACCAGGGACTCTTTAAAGTAAGGGGACCCAGCATTATACTTTCCAAAGTGAGGCCTATTCTTTCCTCATTCTAATGGTATCAGTGATGCCAAGTATGCCATTTTATTGGAGAATCTATTAATATAACAGGTACTTTGATTGTTAGTAAAAATGAATAATGATTTCCATGATTTCTAAAAATTAGAATTGACAATGTTATACAAGTGCAGAATGTGGCAACTGTCAAATGAAAGAAATTTATTTTATAGTTGAAATTGATTTCCAGCAATTATTTCCACGAATTTAAGTAATAAGTATGGTAATTCAGTAGTGCCGATTTTGCTTATTTAAGAATTTGTCGCTATTGCACCTTATTACCAGGTTCCTCAATCCATTTGTTATATGTATACTTGAACTCTCTTCCCTTGTTGAATGTATCTACCCAAAGAACTTTCACAGATTTCGGGATGGACTAATGATGTAGTTTTTCTCGATGTTCATTATAAAATTTTTCTAATTTTATTTCTCTCCCAAGGTACCTCACAAACTTAAAATAAACTTGTAGTCGTAGATAAAAACTCTTTAAAAAAAGACCTGACTGAAGCTACCTGCTTAATAATTTAAAATTTTCGAAATACGATTTTTGTTTTAAACTACCTACTTATACGTAATGCCCACGTAATGGGAATTGTAGGATTACTAAAGGTGATACAGGAAAAATCTGGTTGCAATTATTGGGACTACTACAGGCGGCTGCATTACCTCTTTAATTGACACATCTGAGTATCTGGAAGTTATAGAAAAGTTAAAAATTGTGAATTATGATGGGAAATATTTTGCCTCCTTTAGAATCTATAGCACTGGGCTTTCACATAAAACCTGATGGCAGTTCGACACTGACATATAACATAACCTTGTATCAGCCCACTTGTGGTCTCCTTGGAGTCAACAGAAAACAAACTTCCCCTCGAGGCTTCACTTTTCCTATGTGATAGACTGTGACATGCTGGGTCCCCTTATTTTAAAGAGTTCCCTGACTCTGACCAAGAGATACTCCAGCTAGCTGCGACAAAACTCGCATAGACGTTCTAGGAGCCTCTTCCATAACTTTCCGGACATTTTACTTGAGCTCCTCGATTCGGACTGTGGGACACTTCCCTTCTTTCCCGAAAAAGCTGCACAATACGACAAAGAGAACACTTAAACGTGTTTTACCCAACGTTGTTTTTGTCCCAAGAAATTGTTTTTGAAATTCCTGATAGCAGCCTTCCGCACAGCATACGTCCACTGTCCGACAACTTTCCCTCGGTTTCTAAAATATGATTCGACCATAAATGCTTTTTGTACTTGTGTAAACACCATTTTAAGGTAGGATATCTCAGACAACGAAATACTCACTCGAATTTCATTACCAAAATTATTGACTTTGACAGTTGTCAAAAGGTCAGATCGCAAATCATCGAAGACATACGTCTGAATTTCCAACGCCAACTTGAGGTCCAATTTAGATGAACGCTAGTTAGACAACCTTAAAAGAGTCTAAAATATATCTATCACCTTCCAGTACCTCCAGCGCGGAGAATATCCTATATCCTTCGCTTTATCGAAATGAGTATCGTTATTGTTTTAACGCCTGTACCTATTGCTATGTTTATTGTCACACTGTAGTACACACTCATTTTAAATTTGAACTATTGTTTATACAGGGACCGGCAGAAAGTTGAAAGCAAAAATTTAATATTTTTAAACTCTGATTTCGATTAATTTAAATTTCTAGCTGCTAATCGAACAAAATTAAAGTTTGGTAGCAAATTCATGCGTTATCCGATAATAAGTTGCGCTTGCGGTATTTCGTTTTTTTGTAATACACCAGGGTGGTCGAAAAAAATACCTACAAAAAAAGTTAAGTTTCTTTTTTTTGACTAGGTGGCTGTGACTTTAAATCTGACATCTTTGATTCCAAACAACTTTTATAAGTAACTTTTTACCGTATTTTAAAAAATAAGGGTACTTTACTCTTAAGTTATTTTGACATTTTTGAATCTACCTCGTATACAAAAAGAGATATTTAAATTTTGAAATTTGCATTTTGAGTTTGAAATGATGCACCAACTTTTATCAAGAATAAAATTTTCTGAGAAATAATATCAAATAATTTGCAATCGACCTACCGCAGCCGCAAATGCAGACGCAAACGTAAACATAATCTAAAGTTGAAGTTCGAAATTCGAATTAAAGACGCGCACAACAACAGATCCGCTGGTGAGAGCTTTCCACCACAGGTTCTAAATATTATTATTAATATAACGTCAACACAGGGAAAATAAAGTCGAAATAAAAATTAAAACTAAATAATGTCGGTATTGTAGGGACATTCAACATAAGTCTAGTAACTAGAAAAATAGAAACAGTGAGGGCAGACATACTGTATGCCCTGTTATAATAATTATGAATGATTATGATCAACATTTCAGTCGTTTGTCACTGATACAAAACTTCTGGTATTCTATTTTCCAAACAACTCAAAACGTGAGAAGCAGATATAATATCAAAACGTTGACAACAACTCCGAAATTGAAGCAATTAGCGTTTTAGGGGAGTCGCTAGAAAATTTGAAATCAATATTCAATTTTTGGGGCCTTTCTTGGTCGCATATATTTTTGAATTTTAATTTTATTTTTAAAATACCTACATCATGCTGCATTTATAAAAAAAAACAAACGAAAAGTCAATTATATTGGGTATAGCTGACAGTCATGTTGGTAAATTCAAATTTTACGGGGGTGGATCGAAGTTGAGTGGAACACGCTGTAGAATTATAAACGTAGTACAAAAACTGGTCAACTCAATTGACTGACTTTTCTCTGGGTGCACGGGCGTAGCCAAGGGGGGGGTTTCGGGGCTTCAAACCCCCCCCCCCCCCGAAATAAGCAAAATATTACCTAAGAGTTAAATTATTATTACGTTTGAATATATTATGTAGTAGCGCCTAGCGCCATCTTTTGACGAGAGGCAGACGCAGTTGCAGCCGAACTATTTTGTATTGTAGGGACACTTTGCGTTGTTTCTCGATTATTCGCCACGCCCCTAGGTCGAAATGAGCGGAACTTTGTGGAAGTTCGTGGAAGTTTCTGGACGGCTACTGGGCTGCTATATAAGCGGCGCCGCGGCGCGTGACCGCGCTTACGGCAGTATTGTTCCATGCGAACTCGAAGCGAATAAAAGTGAAAAGTGGTGAACGAATAGTGAAGAGAATTAAGTGTACCGTGTAAGTGAGTAATTTTAGTGCACTGTTATTCGATGACCTTGTTAAGGATAGATACGTGAATCATTATTACTGTCGAAAAATGGAGGGGAAAAAAAGGAAGGGTGATAAACCTAAAGGTATGGACTACTGGAAAAAGTGGTGTAGTCAAGGTCAAGGGGTTTCTAATAAAGAAACAAATTTGGATTTAGCTATCAAAGCTTCAGCTACCTTGCATGCTGATAAGAAGACTGCCTACCCCGAAATCTACTTTGGAATGCCTAGATATGTGCGATAAAAACCTTTATCCTAATATTTACACATTACTACAAATCTTGGCTACCATTCCTGTATCCACTGCTACCCCAGGAAGGTCTTTCTCGAGCCTAAGGAGACTGAAAAACTATTTACGAAACCCTACAAGTGAAAACAGACTTAATGGTTAATGAACATTCACTATGGAACAGAAATTCATGCAGATGAAGTAGTGGATATATTTAAAAGAAAAAGCCGAAGATTTCTTCTTTAATGGTTTTAGATTTAGCGCAGAGGAACGAAATTAATTTATCCATTTCATTTAAAGTTAAGAACTTTATAAATATCTCGTAGTTTTTCGGATGAATATATAGATATTAAATTTCATGTAAGTATATTTTTGTTGTTTTATTTACTTCTCAAACTAAACCCCCCCCCCCCCCCAAAACTAAATCCTGGCTACGCCCGTGTCTGGGTGTATAGGCATCCCATCCCCAATAATCACAAGCGGGTTATTGATTGATCCAGTTTTTGCGGGATGCCTCCTAAACGATCTAAAACCCAGAAAAGCCGTGACAATTCCCATCGAAATGCCTATAATGTGGTAAATTGCTGACCATTAGCTCTTACAATATCGCTTAGCCGGGACCAGTTTTTGTAGACAGTCATTACCGAACACCCTTTGTGAATATTTCAGCAAACAGGTTAGAAACGGCAAACGGCCACCGTTCGGTTGGATTTATTTGATCGGTCGCTTAAATTTTTAAAGGACGCGCGTTTGGCGGAACTGTAGAATAGTGTTTCATTATTCTTTAGCACTAACTAATAGACTTTGCATTACATTTGAACACGAACTATTTATGAAGGGAGTAATGTAGTAGATAAAATAACGAGTCTTTCAGCCAGAAAGGTATATGTTAAACTTATTTTTATAATATTATATTATATTATTTATCTAATATAATATTATATTTTATATTTTATATTATATTAATATCCTTATTAACAAATAAACAATTATAAAAAAAATTGACTGTAGAAATTTCGAAAGAAATTAAAAAACTTTTTCTTGAAAAAGGCATTAAAATGTCCCAAAATCGTCATTAAAAGCACAGAAATCGTACAATAATGTAGCCCATTATTGTACGATTTTTTCAATAAGTAGGCCTTGGCGAGATGTAAACATCAAACGCGGAGAAATCGCCCGTCAAAAGTGACCAAATATTCAAAACCCGGCCGATAAAGGGTCATTTAACTTTTCGTACACATTGCGAAATTGTTTCCTATAGAAGCGCAATCCTTCAGTATACATATTTTAGTAAATTTGAAATTCAATAGATTTGTTGTGTAGGCTGCACAAGAAGCAGCAGTTTGATTTTTCTGTCAGAAGGTACCGTACATCATTATACTTGTCCTAGGTAGAGCGATCGGTAAAGTCAAGCAACGCCGCGCGTAGTCGGTTCGTGGACGGGTGATCCCTTATTATTATTTTCTTGCCTAATAAAACATTTTTTTTCAAGAAAAATATAATATGTACCTCGGCACTGAAGTTCTTTTTATGACTCGTGTGGTTTATTTGCCTCAGCCAGAGGCCTCAGCAACTAAACTCCACATGAGTCATAAAAAGTTGAACTTCAGTGCCTTGGTACATAAATAACTATTTCTTGAAATCGGCATTAAAGTGTCCCAAACTCGTCATTAAAAGCACAGAAATCGTACAATAATGTAGCCCATTATTGTACGATTTTTTCAATAAGTAGGCCTTGGCGAGATGTAAACATCAAACGTCAGAAGCGCAATCCTTCAGTATACATATTTTAGTAAATTTGAATATCAATAGATTTGTTGTGTAGGCTGCACAAGAAGCAGCAGTTTGGTTTTTCTGTCAGAAGGTGCCGTGTCTCATCATACTTGTCCTAGGTAGAGCGATCGTCAAAGTCAAGCAACGCCGCGCGTAGTCGGTTCATGGACGGGTGATCCCTTAATATTATTTTCTTTCTGGTTTATTTGCCTCGGCCAGAGGCCTCGGCAACTAAATTCCACATGAGTCATAAAAAGTTTAACTTCAGTGCCTTGGTACATAAATAACTATTTCTTGAAATCGGCAGTAAAGTGTCCCAAAATCGTCTTTAAAAGCACAGAAATCGTACAATAATGGGCTACATTATTGTACGATTTTTTCAATAAATAGGTCTTGGCGAGATGTAAACATCAAACGTCAGACGCGGAGAAACCGCCGTCAAAAGTGACCAAATATTCAGAACCCGTCCGATAAAGGCCAGAGGCCTCGGCAACTAAATTCCACATGAATCATAAAAAGTTGAACTTCAGTGCCTTGGTACATAAATAACTATTTCTGGCCCTTTTCACCCAAAAATCTATATATTTTGGTATTGATAAAACTTCAATATAATTGTAAGTAAATTTTCCACATATTTTTCAATATTTTTCTTATAATTTAAAATTTTTCTAGCCCTGATGAAGGTCACGAAGTAGACCGAAAGCTTGGTATTATAAAAAGAAGTTTAATATATACCTTTCTGGCTGAAAGACTCGTTGTTTTATCTACTAAGTATAACTACACAGCCGTAAACCAGCTATTTGTTAAACGTATTACATATTTTTAGTTTATTATGCACAAGAAATATAATTGTTAATGAAAAAAGAAAACAATAAAATGAGATGACCAAAGGATTGTAAGTACCCACAAGTAGTCAACAAACAGTTTATAATAGTTTGCAAACCGTAGTTATTATGCGCATGTTTTGGGCTTAGAGCCAATTTCATAATGGAACTATAGTCTCCGTTAAAATTAAAGGAACTTTTGTAACAATATTAACAGAGTTTCGATTGTTACAAAAGCTCCTTTAATTTTAAAGGGTATCTACTTTAATTTGATTATGAAATAGGGCCTTAGTCAGATTCTAACAATCAGTGATATACTCTGTGGAAACTGCAGCCGGCCCCTACTATATGAGCAATAATTTTTATCACTTGATTAATCAGTGTATAATTAAAATTACGGAAACAAATTTGTAAATACACTAGCAGTGGTGTAGACATTGTTATTAATTCCCGAAATTAAAATATTAAAATTTTTCTTATATGGTTGTCGTTTTCAAAACCAACTACGTCAGTGAATTCGGGACCATCTAAAATGGATTTAAGAAAAAAAAGGTGACAACCGACCATATATACAGCACTGTTTGGGACGCAGATCTCTCATCAGTATGGCCTACCCGACTATCAAGTGATATACAGTATGTCCACGGATAGACATCCCAAGAGGATAAATGGACCAAAAATTTCATTTTACGACAAAAAGTCATTCTTGGTAAAAAAGTCTGCTTGTCCTTAAAATAAGATTGGCATGGAAAAAGTTAGCATTACTTCTACTGAAACAGAAAATTGAAGAAACGTTAATTAGCATAAGAGTAAACTACCTCTATTTGTAGAGATACTGAAAAAAGTTATAAAGAAAATTTGTTCAACGTAGTAAGCTACTTACGTGCGCAAAATTTCAAAACAATAGGCCTATTTTGACTTTTTTTATTTTATTCATTTTTTTTTTTCAAATAAATGGTTTTCTTTAAATAGTACGACAAAACTGTATTAAAAAAACTTACTCAGAATGGAAAACTGCGCATGATGACATAATTTCACGATTCTAGGCCTACTTTGCATTTTGAAAAATATTGGAGGGAACTCAATAAGTAGGCCCAGGATTGTCAAATTTTTTTTCGTCATACACTGAGTAACTATTCTTTATACAGTTTTGTCGTACTACCTACAGAAAATTATTTAATCGAAGAAAAACAAGAAAAAATAAAAAAATCAAAATAGGCCTCACGCTTTGAAATTTTGCATACTTAAGTAGCTTACCATGCTGAACAAATCATCTTTAAGTATAACTTTTTTCAATATCTCTACAAATAGAGGTAGTTTACTCTTATGCTAATTAACGTTTCTTCAATTTTCTGGTCACCCAGTATAAGTAATGTTAACTTTTTCCATGCCAATCTTATTTTTTAAGGACAAGCAGACTTTTTTACCAAGAATGATTTTTTGCCGTATAATGAAATTTTTGGTCCATTTTTCCTCTTGGGATGTCTATCCGTGGACATACTACTGTAGACAACAAGTTTAACGATACGATAAATTTGCTAAGGAATCATTTAATCACCGAAGCAATCAATTGATCAATGGGCATTATAAGGATCTCACATCCGAATTGATCAAGGAGTATTATTAGTACATTATTTATCGTTAGGCTTGTTGTCTATACCATCTGACAGTGCTGTATATGGTCGACTGTCATCTTTTTTTGGCCAATGTTTTCGGTTATCTAACCGATGCCGTGGAGACAGTTGATGGCGAGGTCTCGGTAACCGCAACGTCAGTCTTTGCCGATCAAGACCAGTGCAGCTTTGTCCCGCACTTTCGGGTATGCTATCCTTGATCAATTGATTGCTATAATCGTTGATTAACTGATTGCTTCGCCGATTAATTGATTTCTTAGTAAAATGAATTTGAACCAAGTTCCGTTAAAAAAATTACAACTGTTGAAAATACTGCAAAATAATCAATATTGACAATTTATTAATCCGACTTGCCCCGTAAAAAGATTTTTTTTAGGATTTCCACGAATTTTTATTAATTGTGCAGTACATTTTGACAAATCATTTAGGATTTTTAACAAGTTATCAATTAAAATAAAATGTGTAATCTGTGGTTCCCTGTATTTATTTTACATCGGCTACATCACTAAATTTGGAATACTCTGGATTTGACCATTCCAAAGAGGTCACCGTGAATGTAGCAATTACGCGATGAGTTTGATAAGCTAAATTATCCTTTATTGGCTGGTTTTGAATGTCCACCACGGACGACGAGCGGCGGACCTCTCTGACATTTGGTCGTTAGGTAATCCAGAAAAAGTTGTACCATATTATTCAGTACTATTTCTGGTAAGTATTCTAATGACAATTTTGAAATTCTTCGCTTCTGATTTCAAAAACACGATTTTTTATACAGGATATCACACTTAAGACGGTGTATTTAGGAGATTAGCTAACATTACAGTTTGTCCCATATGCCCGGGTCCTACCTAATACAACCTTGTGATATGGTATGGGAAGAAATGTAAGTATACTTTGTACATTTTTTAAAATTTTATTTCTTCACATTTTGGTTGTAGATTCACCATTTAATGTGTTTTTTCGCACAAACTTTTTTTAAAGCAAAAAAATTCCAGCGTACACACACTCTACAAAAACTTCCAAACAACCTAAAAAATTCAAACACCGTACACATTGTGTTTTTTTTTTGTAGCAAGTCCTCAAATTGCCACTGTTTACTTTCAACTTAAATAGGTAATAAGTTCATGGCCTCGCGAATTGAAATCTACTCAAGATATTGACAATACTTTGAGGAATAATTAATTTGAATCCTGTCACGCTTTTCTTCATGTGAAAATGACATTTTTTCAGTAAAATAAAGTATCCGTGACACTTAAAATTGTATAAACTATCAAACGTTATAGGGCTTACGTTTCCAAGGCAGTCTATGCAGAAATGTCAAACATTATGGGGCTTATATGTTTCCAAGGCACTCTATGCAAAAACGTCAAACATTATGAGACTTACTTTTCCAACTCACTTTATGCAAAAACGATTAATTTGATATTACGGCAAGAAAAAGAAAGTAAAGCATAATGTGTGCCATATCATTTTAACCAGAAAAAATCCTCTTTTCAAAAATGCAAAAATACAATATCACGCCCGTAAGAAAAATAAAAGTTGTTCGTCATATCTTTGTCCAGGGAGGCGAAAAAAAAATGCGAGGTCATATTTAGATTCCTTGTAAAAAAGTGCCTTGATAATGTTTAACTTAGAAATGTCCAGCGCCATTCGTTTTCGTTTAAAAAAATTAAAAACGAAAACGATAATTTTCAGTTCTTTCGCATTATTTTCAAAACGTGAAGGGCCAGCCAAAATTTTGTTTACCATGTACTCGGCTTCGAATTCCGCAACTTTTCCCCAATTTAACCGACCTCGTATCTCTCAAGATAACCAAGATCCTCATGCAAAGACTCGAAATACGGTCTCCCTGTATATTGGGGGAATAATAGCACATAATTTGGATATGGGACATCAGTGATCTTAATTATACGTATTTGACCATTTTTTAAGAATCTGTACCTAGATAAATTATATTTTTGTAATTCCATTGTAAAGTAACTATGCCCCTTTCGGTTGCGGTGAACCGGCCGCGGCGAATAGTCCCTTCCTCTGTCATTATAATAACCACTGTGAGGCTGTTTTGTTGCTTAGAAAAGCAATAAAAAGAACGAAAATGATGATGCGAATACACTTTCTTAAGATGTTTGAAGTGTTATAACGCCTGCCCTTTGTAGAATCAAGACTAAATACACCAATAATGCAGATGAGAGGTAATATTTCTTATTTCATCAGATTCACCTTCCACAAAAAAAATTTATGAAATGTGGCAACATAGCTCTCCAGTGCCAACTTCGAGAAAAAAATTTGTTTCGCATTTTCCTTTTTAGTAGAACTCCCCCACCGTTTGGTTCAAATTTTTTGCATCATGGCTGAATCACCCTGTATAATCATAAAGATAACGATAACGACAACTATAACGATAAGGATACTTAATAATAATAATGATGATAATAATAATACTAATAATTATCACCCTCACAATATCTAGGAGTCTCTCAGAAGCAACTGAATGGATTTATTTTCTTTGGCAGTTGAATAATTCGTAAATACTGATTCCTAAAGCAAAATTTAATGAAACAAAATTAATTTGTAATTCTCTGTTAAATTCAAAAATGTACAAAAATACAGGAATTTCGGTACCAAACCACGAATTTTATGACGACCCGCAAATATGGGACACGCTGTATGTAAGGTACTTTTCTACAGTCGTAGAAGATTTCGTACCGTTTAATTTTTACTTGAAACGTTTTTCGAAAATAGAAAATGAAGAAGATAAATAATGAAAACCATCTGAAGTGGTTCACTCTGTGTATAAATACTTTTTTAGATATCACGAAAAAAACGAAAACAGGTGAAAAACTGTTTTTATGTCTAGCGTCTTTGTTTCCGTACTCAGGTGCGTTCTTATTACCACCCATGGAGCACCAATACATCACTAATTACACAGCGCGCGGCGAGCTGCATCTAGTAGACCGTGAAACGAGCGATCTCGCCACGCTGTCGCTCGCGTGTATCGCGGTAGCTTTTGTAAATCAGCGCCTACTTCACCTCCTCATCGGGTTTACGAGTACCAGCGATGACGGCAGTAGTAACCGTTGGACTGATTGAACTATATATGTATCAAATAGGCGCGGCTTCTCCATAAGATTTGGTCATTTGGTCAATGACCCACCTAATTTATTTCAAAAAATTTTGAATGTATAATAATAAACTATCTTCAAAAATGCAATTACATGTTCATACAAAAACTCCCCAATTATTACAAATGGAGCCAAGATTACTAATGTCTAATTCATTCCTATCCGCTGCCCGCCTGGCCGTATTTTAAATTGACCTCACGGGTTATTATGGCAATCTACAGGGATAAATGCATTGTAAGTAAGAAAGAGACACCAGCATACACGACCGCTCTGAAGCTGAAAAGAGACAAGTAGAGTCGCTGTCGTCGACGGCCGACCACTCATAACGCATGCATTTAGTTTAGTAGACCGTCGCGCCGCGTCGCGATTGTCGCGTCCGCCATAGTTTCGTGAAAATACACCCAAACAAACGGATCGGGCGGTTCGGCCCGTGCTTTGTGGCTTCGGTTCAAGTTATTTACATTTTTAATTGTTTCGTCTTGTGTTTCGATTTTCGAAATTTCTTTTCTTGGCAGCCTATTCAGATATTATTCCGTTTATAAACTGTGCAATCGTGTAGTGTTTAGTGTTATCAAAATTTTACCAATGGCTTCCGCCTCTGCAGTGACTTGACTATGCAAGAAATACTAAAATAAGCGACACATTGACTTATGAAAACCGTTTAGAAGTAAAAGGAACCTCTTCTAGATCGAAAACAAACCACAACATTTCTGACTGGATTTGTTTAGGCAAAGTAAAAACGCGTTTTTTTAATGTTTTCCCTGTAGGTACTTTGTTTTGGTACTGATGATTCGTTATGCACTAAAACTGGCATTACTGAAATAAAACATTTAAAAGAAAAAGTGGCAAAACATGCTTCTTCTAACATACATACTACTTATACGAATAATGCTCGCAATAATGCTATGAATTTCGGTGGCCTTGGACGCGTTGATATAAGATCTCAATTAAATAGTGCTTATTGTAAATCTATAAAAGATTATAATGATAAAGTAAAGGCCGGTCCACACGCAACGATGTATCGTACGATTTGCATATGCGCGCAAGTAAATCGTTACAGATAAATCGTTGCTTGTGGACAGCAGATTTGCACAAAATTTAGAACTGTGCAAAGTTGGACGTCGGAGTTGAAAGTCTGAGCCGAAAAGCATAGATTTGGGAGATTTGCGCATGCAAATCGTAACGTGTGTACGCTTGTCCGGGATTTGTACAGTTTTTAGGTGCGACGGTAGCTGACTCCTACCTATTTTTAGTCCGGAAATTATTAAATTAATTAAACCTAAAACAATAACTGATTTATTTTAAATTTGTTAAAAAATATGTCGACCATTTCGCATAATTTTATAATAGAATTCAATGGTAAAATAGACTTCGTTTCAATAACCATTCTTTAGACCATCTAATAGTTATATTTAAACGTTTCCTGATTTCCCTCTTCCTTTTAACATTTAAACAAAACGTCAAAATTTTCCAAAAACCACCAAAAACCATTCCTCCATGATTATTGTATGTACATCGTTGCGTAAGTATATTTTTAGCAAAATTATTGACTGAGTAAAATTCTGGGGTGCATTTGAACTCCAAACACCAATGATTTCTCGTAACTAAAAGGTGAGGGAATTATCCTCGGAATTATCTCAATATAATATTAGGTATTATTTTTCAGAATAATTGTCTAATGGATATCTCAAGGGATATAGCTTTTAATTGCTCCATTTAAAAGTCAAAAACATAAAGAAATACATAAAAGTAGGTTTGTGTGTAGATATCACCCCAAAAAAATGTTCGAGTGCGGGCCAGCGCCTGCGGCACTATCCACCTCTACAATAACTCACGAGCCGCGACGATATCAAATCTATACAGGATTTTTGTAGACAAACTTTGACAATTTGTAAAAAAAAAACTCATTTTAGAACATGAATGTATAAACCGTTAGTTTTACAGATACAGAGCGTTATAAAGAAATTATTTTTTTATTTTATTTTTATCTCTCTATCGAAAAGAGATATCGACGTCAAACTCGGTATGCAATAATAGGCCTTCAAGGCCACAGAGGTGTGCAAGAGAAGTGTCCATTCAGATTCATCATTCATAGCACCAATGTTTTGAACATAATTTCTACGCCAGTGGTTTTGAAAAAGTTCGGTTAATTGTTTAATCTCTAATACCTATTTCTGAGAGAAAGAGTTTCTTATAAAATTTTCGTAGGTGTGTTACTTTTTGAAAATAAAAAAAAACATTTTCCTTCATGGCAGCTGGGTAAATTGATAGCAGAATTCCACAATTAGCCGTGTTTAGCGTTTTTCTAGTTTTTGTCACATATGTTTTGTTATCTATACATTCGTGTTTATAGGAACTTTTTGCCGTAAAATGACTTTTTAAACAAATTAAACAAAAGTTTGTCTATAAAAACTTTGGAAAGCCTGTAAAATTTTTAAACCTATAAAAATAAATGACCATACCTGACCAATCCGTAAATTTCGAAGAATAAAAGAAATGCCGCCGATGTCAAATTCCTTCTTTATAAAATGTGCACTTTTAAACGATAAATAATATTAAAATTCAATACTATTAAAAATATTTTTAAAAATTAGCTGGGCAAAAGTATTTCAGTGAGTATAGAAAAGCTGAAGAAGTTATGATGGAAATAGAAAATTACCACTAATTATTAGGTACTTGAAAGATGAATTTTTACGTCACGATCTTCAAGAACTATCATCGACATTTTTATAACCCCATATACAGGGTGGAACTGAATCATGGTACACACCACTTTTTTCCCTTGTTTTTTTAGATACAATTTTGAAATTTGGCATGTTGATGTTACTTTATAAATGTCACTTTTTGACGTGTAAATTCATTTATTTCCGCTTCCGGTTTTACCGAAAGTGACATTCACTTTTGTTTTTTAAATGGAACACTCTGTATATTATTTAAGTTTCGGATTCTCCTCCATGTACTGAAACCAACGATGCGTCACAAGTGACATTTTGGCTGACAGAAAGTGGTTTTTCTTTAACTTATTTGGATTTGCAATAATAAACTAAAGGTGGCTATGAAACAAATGAACTTCAACAAACTAAACATCTTTAATGAACTGTCAAACCGTCTGTCTACAGAAAAGTACTTCTCTTATAATAAACTACGGTATCAATGTGTTTTCAACTAAAACAATTGCAAAAATAGTGTTTGCAAAATGCTGCAAACTTACACAAGATTAATTTTGGCTCTATTCTAAGTTACGTTTTCAGGCGGTGGAAATAATTATTTCTTGCAGGGCATTGTCTTTCAGGATAAGGATATCGTTTGGCGTACAAGTTTTTAGCAACAACGGCATTTTTTGGCACTCTCCATAAATCAGCAACATATCCACTTTTTCCGATCTTTTCTAACTTTGAGACATTTTGCAAGCACTATTTTTGCAATTGTTTTAGTCGATAACACATTGATACCGTAGTTTATTATAAGAGAAGTACTTTTCTGTAGACAGACGGTTTGACAGTTCATTAAAGATGTTCAGTTTGTCGAAGTTCATTTGTTTCATAGCCACCTTTAGTTTATTATTACAAATCCAAATAAATTAAAGAAAAACCACTTTCTGTCAGCCAAAATGTCACTTGTGAGGCATCGTTGGTTTCAGTACATCGAGGAGAATCCGAAACTTAAATAATATACAGGGTGTTCAATTTAAAAAACAAAAGTGAATGTCACTTGCGGTAAAACCGGAAGCGGAAATAGATGAATTTACACCTCAAAAAGTGACATTTATAAAGTAACATCGACATGCCAAATTTCAAAATTGTATCTCAAAAAACAAGGGAAAAAAGTGGGGTGTACTATGATTCAGTTCCACCCTGTATTAAAATATGCATTGGGGACATTTATCACACAATATTTGGTACGCTTGTCTTTAGTCACAGTAGAACCTGAAGCATTTGATATTTTTGTTGTCAAAATAATAACGAATGGTTAATAAATTAACTGCCTTTTGGGCTTTTGTCGTATCTATATCGTATCTACTCCTTTATGGGACTATTATTATATGCCGACTCCATTTCTTTTAAGCCGGTATCTTATTTAGTAAAGTATTTCTCATTGATTTAAATTGAATGTCTGAATTTTTAGGTCCTTCATATTTCTTCCTTATTATATAATGAACTCCTCGGAGGAGGATATTATTATCCCTGCTCTCAAGGAAAACTAAGACACATTGTTGCACATTTGTTCCAGCGTATTTTTCCGCACGATTTCATTTCCTTTTAAAATTTGATGAGTAGCAATTTCCTTACTTTCTCGGATCGCAGTTTTGCCGAGAAGTTCCTCCTGATTTCTTCGTTACCGATTCAGACGTAAATAGCCTCATTAAAAAGAAAAGTGGAAAAATATTTCCCGTGGAAAGTGCTCCCGTTCTTTTAACAAGAGGAAAAAAATTCCCCGTGTAAGAACTTTATTAAATTTAATGAACTTTATTGTCCTGCAAAAGTTTTATGGGATCCTTTCCTGATTTGAGTCGCTTTTTTCTTCAAAGTAGAATGAGAAGTGGCAAACAGGGTTTATTAAAGACATTGGGGGAATACCTGACTATTTATGGTAAATGGTAAGTAACATTTTCTCAAAAATAAAAACTTGTCAAAATTCGTCAAAGCAAGAAAAACCTATGACTCTATGTTGTAATAATATATCTTTGCATATTATTTTGTAAAATAAAGTAGGAATCCTCTAGTTACTTTAAAATTGCTTCCTTGTACAGATATTCATCTTAGCTCGTCTTTCTTGGTGCCAATACAATAGAACAATGGGCGAACACATGTCAAACATATCGTTCCTGATCGCCCAATAATAAATAATATAATAAATGGAAATTTAATACAATTTTTTTGTTTAATACCATTCTCATAATTTATGCCTCGCGATATGTTGAAAGAGGTGTGGCAAGATAGATAATAAAATTTTGCCTTTATTAAAATAACGTCAGCACTTTATTAAAATAACGTCAGCACCAAGCTGAAAAATGACGATTATGATATTAGGGGACGAGCGAACTCGGTACACAAAATAACATTTTTACATGGTTATTGAATCTCGTGAAGCTTTTCCTAACATTTTGACTCACAAATGAGATCTCGTCATCTGGAATAATGTCGATTATGTTATGGAATCTCCAAAAAAAAAACTTCTACGCGAATGTACGAAAGTTTTTCGAAAACCACATCGTGAAAGTTTTTCAGTACGCTGTGAAAATACTCACCATGCAAACCTTTATTATTTAAAACACACTCCAGTAAAGTATAATATAGCTCGGAATATAGCCCAATATTGCATTCGTGTCTACAATTACAATTTTGGTATATCTTTGTTCTGGACGAAAACAATGACTTTCTCATTTGGATTAAGGCTATCAGAAAGTGAGGTTCATGAGTCAAATTTTAAAGAATTTTTTATCTTGCGGAACAAGTAGGTTTGGATAGTTGAAATTTTGTAGGTATTATTTAATTACACATAAATAATCTAGTAACTTGGAAATGCATTTAATAGATGAAAACAAGATGCCCACATCGAATGTAAGTATTTTATTTGTTTGCGGTTAAATAAACCCAAGTAGTTGCTTGTTACATTGAACTCAAGAACACTAATGAACTCGGTTCGTACAGGTAAATACCAAACGGGCCAATGTGATCACCGACCATCACCAACCACTAAAGATAGTAATTTTTAGAAGAAATTATTCCCAGCGATTAACAATTCAGAAAAAATCGCAGCTGATCTGGCGATAAGGCGCCAGCCAACCCGGCTCATTGTTCTGACATTTTTGCCGAATTTCGAGGGTCAGAGGTCGGTGGTGGGTTGCGCGCGCCATTGTTGCTAATTAATTATAGGAATCGCATGAACAATGAACGTGTCGTTATGCATGCGGAATGAGCGATGGTCTATTGAAAATGTGCCGAGATAAAAAGGAACGGTCTCGTAATAATAGCTCGATTAGCGTTATATAAGAATTATATAAACTTGTAGGTACTTACAGGGTGGTCACGCAAAATTAGGCTAACCTATAACTTTTTTATTTTTCAACTTTCAACAAAAATATCAAATACAAAAGTTGTGGGGCTGCAACCTCCCTACTTCATGGTGTTTTCAGAAATTATACCTACGGGATACGACACAAACTTGCATTTTTAAATGGAACACCCTGTATGTTTCTCGATTTACGGAATCTACATTATTTTCTGTTTCCAACGATATATATCTACACGTTGTAACCTCCAAGAACGTTATGATATACAATATACAGTGTGTCCACGGATTGTTGTCGGGATAAGTGTAAAATTTAGGTGTAATTTTGAGAAATATATACGGTACAGTATATGCAGCGTGTGCCACTTATACTGACCGCCCCTGTATAATTTTTATTTTTAACTAGATTTTCATAAACTTTTTTTTCATAAAGCTCTAAAAATGTCATTAATAGAGTAACCCAAATATGCAAGTCGAAACCCTAAAAATATGCCCATAAATATGCAAATGATTTAGTCAAAATATGCAGGAAAATGTTGAAAATATGCAATTAAGAAATACTTTAAAAACATAAATTTATTGTTTCATTTACAAATAAACATATACATATAATGTACATACAAATTTCTAAATGCATTTGTACATAGTAAAAGTATGAATATTTTATTTTAAATTTTCTACATACAGGGCGATTGAACTAAATCTAAATATGCATTTATTATAAATTATAAAAATCAGGTTGAAATTTAGTTGTAAAAACAATAAACCACTAAATGTTGCACAAAATTCTCAATTAAAAAATTTTCTCTTCTATCAGAATATAAAAATTTATAGAGACTCCTTTCCACATCAACCGATATAAGAGGTGCGCTTTTAAAATTGCTCACTATCACAGGATCCAAATCGATGGATACGTAGATACGTAGGTAGGAACTTCGATAGAAATGTTAAACGAAAGTGTCGTGATTCCTGAATGGCCCAATTGTGAGAAATCGGTTGATATAATAGGTGTTATTTTTCTAGATAAAAAAATATAGATAGACAACCGAATAAAAAATATATGGGGTTCCATAATATAGGTATCCCAAGAAGAATTTAACTTTCGAACGATTTTGCACCCTGTATATTGAATATTCAAAAACTATACTTGCAATTTTAACGCGCGCAGAACAGTAGACTTTTCCCATATCTATTCTTAGTTCTTTGTATGGCTTAATCCACACTGACGCACTATTGACTTTGGGCATTTTACTTAGTAAAATACAAGATTTATTCGCGATTCGTGCGTCGCAACTCGGGCGGAATCAGTTATCCTTCGCATCTCGGGCGTAAAGTTGCCAGGTAGGTATTTGTCTTTCGCAATTGGGGCGTAGAGAGATCGGTACCTGTTGCCACCCTCATTAAAGATGCAAATCCATGCTCAGATGCACACAAAATGTGTATGATATTTTTATGGTATAAATTTCAACTTTGGAATCCTGTATATTTTAAACGAGCAACATAGGTCCGTAAACGCTTCGTGTTAAACAAACAAGGTGCAATGAAAGCCCACAAACAACCAGTGGCGGAGTTGTCGGGTTTCCATTCCATTATTTTTTTTTTGTTAAAATGTGGTTGGGACACTATCAAAAATAATCTTTTTTTTAACTTTTAACACCTTGTTTGTTTAAAACGAAGCATTTACGGACCTACGTTGATATGAAATTTTCGTCTTTTTTTCTTTCTTTCGACTGTTAAAGTCCTGCTACAAAAAAGTGGATCACCCTGTATAAGCAACATACATAAGCAAACAATTTGTAAACTAAAATGATTCATTACTATACAAAGACAGAAAAATTAAATTAAATTAATCAAATTTTATAACATGCCTTAACTTTTCTATCGTACTTCTTAAGCTTATCTTCCCTTTTGACAAATCTTCAACAATATCATTTAACTGCCGATCAAGAAGAATATATTTTCTGGACCTCTTGGGAGTATTTATGTGTAGGCTTACTTGTTTTTCTGCTACATTGTAACACCTGATTTATTCTTCAATGACTTTGATTAGCTCGTAGATATTTGGATTGGCCTTACCAACTCTTCTATTAAATCTATTATGCCAGCCTTCTGCTGAATTAGTGGTTCTATGCCTCTCGTTGTGGACTACCCATAATAAATCATTGTCCAGCCATTGATCAACAAAGTAGTCGTTGAATTTTTCCACTTGTGTGTTATCTGGTGCAGTCTCCATTATGTTCAGCCACGCGTCTGGTAACACGCCTTCTGGCAAATGTGCAAGGGCTGCACACATGCGAATGTGGTTTCTAACATTTTGGTTTTCTCGGTATACTGTAACCAGTCCAAGTTCTTGTACTTTTCGCCATAAAGCTTGATTAAAGTGAAAGTTGCACCCCTTTATTGTTGTCTCTGGGAACACTTCTCTAATAGCATTAATGGCTGCTTGCTCATAATCAATATGAATTTTTTTGGTGATAATCTGGGCACGTTCTGTCGGATCATTCGGAAGAGCCTTCTGTAAGTATACTTTGCTTTCCATCTGGCAGCAAAGCATACGCCGCAGGAACAATTACTGTTGATTGGTCAGTGCTACCTAGATCTACGTGTAGTGTATTATAGTTGATCAAAGAGTGGGCAGCAACTTTTAAATGTGCCATCCACAAAAAATTCAGTCCCTTCTGTAAGGAGGTGTCGCCCTTTATCGGCAAAAACGATGATACGTTCTCCATCTTCTTGGTCGTCTGCCACTCCGTACTCTTGGACTGAATCGGGAAGTCGTATTTCTTTCCTAGATGTAGGTAATTTCGCAATTCCTAGGCCCTTGTGTCTCTGTCTATACATTGTATCTTTAAAAGATAGGAATGTTGGAATCTCAACAATTAAATCGAGCCCTGCGTCTTGAATGTTCGTTACTTCTTGTCTAAAAATTTGTGGCACTGGTGTAATTTCTTCACGGGCACGCTTTTTTGCTTTAAATAAGCTTACTTCAACTTCATTTCTGGCAACACTAGCAACACAGGAATGAGCTTTTTGCCCCAAAAGTTTGTAGCAATCACTTGTTGTGATGGAACCTGGACACGATCGCTTTATGCAGATCCAACGTCGAGTTGTGTTTTTGTTGACGCACTTCAGCGAATATTTATATCCCGAATGTAAAACTGCGGGCTGACCACGTTGAGTTTCCACTACTTGGACGTCCATTGCTGTAGATACAAATGGCAACACTCTCACTTCAAAATCTTGATCGAAAATAAGATAAAATGATTTTTTGCCGCAATTTATATCTGTTAGGTCGTTAGGGATAAGCAGGTAATTGGATTTTACAAATGATATTTAAATACGATATTAAGAAAGATTAAATCAATCAATTTATATCTGTTAGGTCGTTAGGGATGAGTGGTAATTGGATTTTACAAATGATATTTAAATATTATATTAAGAAAGATTATATCAATCAGGGTTGGTGATTTTTATTTAATAAAAACTGAAATTTAACATTTAATCTTAAAAAGTAAAACTAAAAAATCGCCTACAATAAAAGAAAATTATTTCTCAAAATTATTATAAAAATGAATTTCCTCAGTCTTATGTCGTTTAGTGAAACGGCTAGGCTGTTAACTGAACGGCTGATTAAGCTAGTTGACTGCGACATATATACAAAAACATGTAGGTATTTTTGGATTACTGACTATTGTTGGCATACATACAGTCCTGTTCAAACAAAAAAACCCGTACACCTAATTCGTCATGGTATAAGTAGTTCTTTTTTATTTTTGGCATTTAATTTTAAAAGTGCATGGTGGCAATAATTGTCAGGACTATACATTTACCATAAAATTATTTCATAATTCAGGGTACAGTGTAACCCTTCAATATTACGCCAGAATTGCGAACTATTAGGTATAGTCTTTTTCGAGACGCCCGAGTTGCGACGGATTTAGGTAGATTTTTGAGCACGCCCGAAATGCGACGGACGAATTGAGAAAATACCAAATACAACAACTCCCAACACAAAACAAACACAAATCGAGGCCGACGTGATCACTTCAAAAGCAGAATCAGAAATAAAATGCAGAAATGGATTATCCTTCGTATATAAATATTTACCTATGTATAATTTATTCTGTCCTTTTCAATAATTGTACTTTATTAAATAGGTACAAATACCTACTTTATTCGTTTTCAGATCACCAGGATTAGTGCCCATAAAATTATAATTTTCCTATATTATTTTGGTATAACCAGGTACCTATACCTAGACACCGACCCCTGTTCCCAAAAATGAATGAAACGCCTGCCCAAGATTTAAATTATCCTAAATTCTTTCAATTATGCACAATATGCCATATTTTAAGGATATATGAAAATATTTTAAAAAAATCCATATAATATGCTAAATATGCAAAATATGCGTGTTGCATATTTGGGTTACTCTAGTCATTAAATATATAATTCACGTGCCTCGAGCCCAGTGGCGCACCCAGAAAATATGATTGGGGGGGGGGGGCAACTCGAAGTTGTAGCAAACGACTTTCCACTCAGGGCAGTAGGTACACATTTGAGAAGTGATGGATAGGTACCTACAGGGCGGTACTTTGTCGGTGGGGAGAGGGGGGGGGGTAAAAATGGAATTTAATTTTCGTTATTATACAAATCGGGCCGCAGGCGAAAATTTGTGAAATTTTCAAGGTCAAATATAATATGAACATACAATTTGACGCCAAAGGTAATTTGTTTTGCATTATTTATGTGGGATCATACCTATAATCATTTGTGCAGTAAGTAATAATACTTTTTAACTGACAAAAATCCACTAATTATCAGAAACAACACTGAACACCCTTTTGTGATGTGGAACAAAAAATTAAAGTTAGTGCTCATAGTTTCCTATAAATTATCATATTGTTTCAAAGGGCCACATAATGTCTATAATTTTTGCAACATTTGATAATATTTTCTAGTAGGTGTAGGTAAATTGAAATTTGTTTGAAAGTCGGGCAATAGAGATTATTGTCTTTTAAGCGGGCAATAAAAAGTGTATTTAGGAGGTGTCTGCACACTAAAATTCACCGCAAGCAAATTTTTTTTGTAGAAAATTTAATGGCAAATTCAGTTTTTTCTTAGTTTTTTTTTCTCAATGGAGCACCGCCTTATTTACGGCTCTAGTGAGGTGACCGGTGAACTTGTGGCTCAGACAGGGCAAACATTCTGCCAGGCAGATTCAGAGAAATTTCCAAACTGTTTTTATAAAGGCAGGTATATAGCAAATAGGTACCAAAAAAACTCAGATGTTAGCCAATCAGTGCGCAAAAATTGCCGAGGGTCGCACATCTACGATACCACCCTCGAGAATTTTTAAAATATGAAAGGTCTGGGGGGGGGGCGAGGCCCCTTGCCCCCCCCCCCCCTGGGTGCGCCACTGCTCGAGCCTTAAATTCGTGGGCCACTAGATGGTGTTTTAGTGTTGATCGAAACCCAAACGTACCAATTTCCATTACCGTTCCACAAAAATTAAAAGGAAAAGTAAAGCCAGATGCTTATAATCAGTGAGATTCTCGAAAAAAAAAACGTACCAATTTGTAATTAAATTTTCTTAGTTTCTAGGTACCTAATGTTTTACACTAAAATATTCTTTCAATTTATTAGCCAACAAAATTATTATTTTTTAATTATTATTATCAACAAATACATGAACAAACACAACATAATGTGAACTCAAATTTCAGTCATTTCAATTAGTCCTCCATTTTACTCTACGCACTTGTCAATGTGCCACTTTTCTTAATTGTTGCCTAGTTATATTTTCGCAAGCTTCTATGATCGTCACAAGTTTGTGGTCTTGATTCTTGATTTGTACACTGAATTTTTTAATGCCTCCCAGAGGAAACAATCAAAGGGTGTGAAGTGTGAGGTCTTGGGCAAGTGACATATTAGGACTATTCTTTCCGATCCAGTGAACGAATTCTTCGTACAGCCAATTTCTTACTCTAACGAAATTGTGGATTGGGGCGCCATCAAGGTGTAAATTGTGTGTATAATAATAAAGAGGCAATAGTCAATGTCAACGCAAAATTCTGGAAATTTACGAGTGCTGCTTCACACAATGCGGAATTTTAACATGTAGGTAGGTACAGGGTGTCCCAGTTAACGTAATAAACCCGATTTTCTCGGTAATTTAAAAGATAAATTTATGATTCAAAAACCAAACTTATGTAGAATTTTCCGACGAATTCGAATATGGTGTCAAATTTAATATATAGGGTGCTGTTAAAAAGTTATTTCAAAAAATACCTTTTTTCATAAAGTCGTGAAGTTGAATTTTAACACGGAATATTAGTAATGGGTATACGGGGAGTAACAATATATCATCGGTTTTCATTTCTGACTTCCGGTTTGACCGGAAGTTAGCATCGTTTGATCATATTTTTAAGACACCCTGTATATTTTGAGTTCTTTAGGTTCGTTTTTTTCTCCTAATTCCAACCATGTATAGTTTTATACAGTTATCTCTCTAACAATATATTTTTAGCATTCCATGCAAAGAGGCGAATTTCTATGGTAGGTATGACAATGTGGCGAAAATTATCAAAAATTAAAAATTCGCTGCTGGGCGTTGGGTTATTTTTAGAAATAACTATATAAAACTATATATGGTTGGAATCGGGAGAAGAAGAGGAACCTAAAGAACTGAAAATATACAGGGTGTCTCAAAAATATGATCAAGCTCGTGATCAAGCGATGCTCACTTCCGGTCAAACCGGAAGTCAGAAATGAGAACCGACGATATTTTGTTACTCCCCATATACTCATTACTAATATTCAGTGTTAAAATCCAACATCACGATTTTATGGAAAAATGAATTTTTTGAAACAGCTTTTTAACAGCGCACCCTCTATTAAGTTTGACATCATATTCGAATTCCTCGGAAAATTCTACAGAAGTTTGGTTTGTGAACCATCAAGTTATTTTTAAAATTACCGAAAAAATCGCGTTTATCACGTTAACTGGGACACCCGTGTACTTATATAAATTATTTTCAATTTTTTTAAACACCTCATATTTCATAATTTGTCACTTATTTTAACTGGTTCATTAAAACAGTTTCCATCATTTTTTAAATTTACATAGTTAATAAAGCTTTCTGTTGATATTTGACATTGACAATAGATTATGAATAACTTTTGTTTTCTTACAAGTGGCATTAGTTGGTGTTAAATTATTATTACAGTATGGGAAAAACGAGAAACATTAATTTTCTAGCAATATTAAGTTATTTTGGAATGCCACAAATTACAATTTCCATCAAGATTTCCATTTACTTAAGTACTGTATTATTAAAATATAAAATTAAACACAAGAAAGGAGTACGACATCCGCAAGGAAAATCATCGATGCATCTCAAAGGTAGTTTTTTGTTTGCATGCTATTCGCTAAAAGAACAATTTAGGAGTTGTCCAAAAATTAGTTGAAAGTCGGTGCCTCAAATACGGCGAAAAAGCGCAACGCTAAACATGAGAAATGGAGGGGAAGCGGTAGGCGGTAGAGGTCCCTGTTTATATCCGGCAAGGTCATGGAAGCCTGGCTATGAGAATTAGGAGTTTTAGTAGCTTCTTTAAAAAATAAGTTCTGACGTTAATATGCCCTTTAGAAAATTTTAATTGCAGATTCCTAACAAGCGCATTTTTCCCTACATGCCCTTAAAATTCATGTACTGATGACCGATACACCCTGTATTCTAAAATGTGTAACTCCCACTTTACAACAGCAGATAGATTCAGCGGGCCAGCCTCCGACCAAAAATCCATAGATAAGTAATGTCCTATCTCCAGCACACAGTAATTTTCTATTTGCGTCCCTAAGGCCATCGGCGTGTGCATTTTGGGAGGCTAAAATAAAAATTGAAATCATGCAAAACTATACTTTTTCTTGAAATCGGCAGTAAAGTGTCCCAAAATCGTCATTAAAAGCTCAGAAATCGGCACTGAAGTAACCCATTATTGTACGATTTTTTCAATAAGTAGGCCTTGGCGAGATGTAAACATCAAATATCAGACGCGGAGCCATCGCCCCTCAAAAGTGACCAAATATTCAAAACCCAGACAATAAAGGCCCATTTAACTATTCGTACACATTGCGAAATTCTTACCTATAGCACCGCAATCTATCAGTATAAATATTTTAGTAGGTTTGAATATCAATAGATTTATTATGGAGGCTGCACAACAAGCAGCAGTTTGGTTTTTCTGTTCGAAGCCGCCGTGGCTTTGTCATACTTGACCTAGGTAGAGCGATCGTCAAAGTCAAGCAACGCCGCGCGTAGTCGGTTCATGGACGGGTGATCCCTTATTATTATTTTCTTGCCTAATAAAACATTTTTTTTTCCGATTTCAAAAAAATATAATATGTACCTCGGCACTGAAGTTCTTTTTTATGACTCATGTGGTTTATTTGCCTCGGCCAGAGGCCTCGGCAACTAAATTCCACATGAGTCATAAAAAGTTTAACTTCAGTGCCTTGGTACATAAATAACTATTTCATATTAGGTATGTATTTATAATTAGAATTCATTGAAAAAATCATTGGCACCGCTTGTTCCTTCATATAAATAATGCCACTTGGTTTTCTAGCTGATAGGATAAACTATGTTAGAGTCCCAAAATGCCAATCCATTTTTCCCTTAAATTTGGGTCTGCAGGAAACATAAAAATAAGTGTAAAATGAGTAATAATTATTAAATTGAAATTTGCCAGAAAATATCCCCAAAAATGTAAACATTTATTGGTTAGTTTAAAATTTTAAAATGGATATGTCATTCATCAAAATATGAAAATAAATAACTTTCATGTAAACATTTCTATGAAGCTAAACCAACCATTCTCAAAAAAAATTGTAGATTTTAGAACTCTTGAATATTTGTTTTTATAAAAATAACTCATGACCGAAATTTAATTTGAACTGAAGTTGGTAATGGCACCAGGTAGTTTAACAGCGATCAAATATTATATTATGCAATCGCCCCCACCAGCTCTGCGCCCATGGATAGGTATGTTACTCGGCTCTGTAAACGACGCCGTTGTTTGGGTTCTGCAACTTTTTATACACACCGCACAGTTTTATCTATTTTTAAATAGTCCACAAGCCCAAAATCACAACAACAGCCGCCATTAAAATGCGTACGGATTGATGAAGTGGTGCTGCCAACGGAATAATAAGTCTCTATAGGTAACTGTTTTGCAGCCAAAATTAAATCGGCAATTTTGATTGGCTGAGGAACTTGTGCTCTCCCAACTAAACAAACTATCAGTGTTTTTAAAACAAATGGAAGAATGTTGGGAAACACTTTTGGTATTATTTACTTTACCTATGGATTTTTGGTCGGAGGGGACAGCAGTGCAAGGAATTATGGGAACTATTACTGCAAGGATATTTTCCAGGATATTTTGTTAATACCGTTCCCACTAGGACGATACCTATGTTAGAGGTATTACTCATATTACCTTAATTACCACTCATCATAATGTCAAAACTTGCCCACTAAAGGTTACCATTGCTTCTCGTAAAAACAGAACGGTTAGAGATATAAGAAAAAGCACTAAAAGGTTAGGTAGGTAATGATAATGATGAAAATAATGTGATTGTAAGATTATAGATATGGGAAAGGGGCAGCGGTGCACGAGTGGGTTTGTATTTAGTTTTAAGGTAGGATATGTTTAGTTATAAGTAATTTGAAAGACTAACAGTGGGGGGGAATGGTTTAGAGCCAGACAACCCCCCCAACAAGCCGAAGGGGGATGCAATAAGCCCTGCGGACCTGGGTAAATGGCCTTTGATGTCTAGCCCATAAAAAAAGATGTGAGAAAGTTGTACAGAATAAAATTTGTCTGGTTTAGTGAGGCTATTCAACACAAGATTTCGTTTTGGTATTACGCGAAGTATTTGACTTCAACAGAAAACAAAAAAACTGTATTTTTTACAATAATAGATAAAAGAGAAATGAAACTTTAAACGCGAGACCCTAAAGTTCAAAGGACGGTACCAGGTTATGTTTTCACCTTCCAAAAACACATCAAGTCATGTTGCACCAGTGAGTACCTAGGTTTGCGATATTTCGAATGTCGATTTTTTGGGATTTTTCTCACTTTTTTAGAAAAGTGCATTTTGTGTAGTTTTCACATCAAAATGTTATTAAGAAAACTGGTTCACAATGAAAAATTGGATAGGTGTGAAAAATTCCAACAGCCTAGGTCTACTTTAAATTTTGTGCGTTTTAATTTTTTAGCAGAAAAAATCAAAGTCGTCCTAGGCTTTCGAAATTTTTCACACCTATCCAGTTTTTCATTGTCAACAAGTTTTCTTAATAACATTTTGATGTGAAAACTACAAAAAAATGCATTTTTCTAAAAAAAAAAGTAGGAAAAATGCCAAAAAATTAAAGTATAGTCCATGATCCATTGAATTTTAATTGGGGTTTTCGCCACCAAACTGGTTAAAAGACAACTTTTTCAAGTTGCCTGGAAAATATATAAATTCTCAACAGTAAATGAACTAAACTTTGAACTTGTAACTCAAAAAATATCTTCAACAAATTTGCTTCTTGAGCTTTCTGAGAATAAATCTTCCTCCTTTCTCAAAGATCATGTCACGTCAATGTGAAATGACAGATTAATAAATTTCAGGTTAAAATGTCATGACAACAGAAACAATAGCCTAGCCACCTGTCTGATATTGTACCCTGTGTTCTACCTAATTATTTATACTAACTTATCTTTGAATAAGTGGCAATAATATTTTACTGAATTCCACTGAACATTCAGCAACACAGTTGTCTGTATTTCCTAGAATAAATGCCGATTCTTTAATTTTTCGTCTATTTCCTACTTCTTTATTGAGAATTGGTTTGGAACTATCCCACAAAATCCTATGATTGTTATTAAAAGAGTGTTCACATATTTTCGAATTCGAAATTTTGATTTTGCCTGATATAATTTTTATGTTCTTTTAAACGAACGTTAAATGTCTTACAAGTCTCCCCAACATAGAACTTTCCACATTCGCAAGGAATTTTATAAATGCAATTTTTTTAACTTTGTACCTCATTAAATGGTTTCGTTTTAACTAGCATCGATCTTAATGTATTTTTGGTTTTAAATACTGTTCTGACATTAAAACGATTGCCTATACGTTTTAGCTTATCTGACAGTCCAGGAATATAAGGAATTATTACATTTACTGGTCGGTCTTCCAGATTTATTTCTCTAATTCTATTAGCATTGTTATTTTGTTGGCAATCCTGAAAAACTTGCTCAATAAATTCAGTAGGATAAATATTCTTCTCAAGAACATGTTTTATATGTTTAATTTCCTCCTCAAATTTTGTGTTATTAGAACAAATCTCTTTTGCCCTGTCATACAAACTTTTAATTACTCCTTTTTTAACACTAATATGATAATTGGAATTAAAATGGAGATAGAAAATATAGAAACATCTAAGAATGGTAATTGATTATTATTTTCAATTTCTAAGGTAAACTTAATAGAAGGTTCTTGCGAGTTTATAAAATTTAATAATGAATTATTTAAATTATCTACTCCATGTTTCCATATAACAAATATATCATCTACATATCTCCACCAAACATTAGGTTGGTGAACATATCTAGTCAACTCATTTTGTTCAAAATCTTCCATATATATCTTATGAATGGTGATAAGGGAGTCCCCATAGCCATTCCTGCTGGTAAAATTCATTTCCTAGTTGAAAATAAGTGGTTTTAACACAGAGTGTTGTTAGTTCTAATATTGCATCTATATTCAAATTTGTCCTTTCCACTAAAGTCTGATCATTTTCTAACTTTCTGCGTAAAATATTCAATGATTGATGTTTGGTGGAGATATGTAGATGATATATTTGTTATATGGGAACATGGGAGTAGATGATTTAAATTCAGTATTAAATTTTATAAACTCGCAAGAACCTTTTATTAAGTTTACCTTAGAAATTGAAAATAATAATCAATTACCATTCTTAGATGTTTCTATACTGAAATCAGATAGTATAGAAAGTAGTGTCTATAGAAAACCAACACATACTAATAGATATCTCCATTTTAATTCCAATCATCATATTAGTGTTAAAAAAGGAGTAATGAAAAGTTTGTATGACAGGGCTAGAACGATTTCTTCTAATAACACAAAATTTGAGGAGGAAATTAAACATATAAAACATGTTCTTGAGAAGAATAGTTATCCTATTGAATTTGTTGAGCAAGTTTTTCAGGATTGCCAACAAAATAACAATGCTAATAGAATTAGAGAAATAAATCTGGTGGACCGACCAGTAAATTGAATTTTTTATTACATTCCTGGACTATCAGATAAGCTAAAACGCATAAGCAATCGTTTTAATGTCCATTTAATGAGGTACAAAGTTCAAAAAATTGCATTTATAAAATTCCTTGCGAATGTGGAAAGTTCTATGTTGGGGAGACTTGTAGGCGATTTAACGTTCGTTTTAAAGAACATAAAAATTATATCAGGCAAAATCAAATTTCGAAGTCGAAAATATGTGAACACTCTTTTAATAACAATCATAGTATTTTGTGGGATAGTTCCAAACCAATTCTCAAAGAAGAAGTAGGAAATAGACGAAAAATTAAAGAATCGGCGTTTATCCCAGGAAATACGGATAACTGTGTTGCTGAATGCTGAATGTTCAGTGGAATTCAGTAGATATAACACAGGGTACAATATCAGACAGGTGTCTAGGCTATTGTTTCTGTTGTCATGACATTTTATCGTGAAATTTATTAATCTGTCATTTCACTTTGACGTGACATGATCTTTGAGAAAGGAGGAAGATTTATTCTCCGAAAGCTCAGGAAACAAATTTGTTGAAGATATTTTTTGAGTTACAAGTTCAAAGTTTAGTTCATTTACTGTTAAGAATTTATTAATTTTCTAGTCAACTTGAGAAAGTTGTCTTTTAGCCAGTTTGGTGGCGAAAAACCCAATTAAAATCCAATGGATCTGTTTACGCCACAAATAAATTTTAGAAAATAGTCCTTGACTTTCGAAATTTAGCAAACCTACTCAGTTTTTCATTCTGAACAAGTTTCCTCAATAACATTTTGCCGTCAAACATACAAAAAGGACAATTTACCGAGGTGGAAAATTAGTTTCTTCATAATTTCCAAGGCATTGATTTTTCGCAAGTAAAATTATGTCACAAATTAGTTTTAAACCAAGCAGGGCTGATCCCCAGAATCTCAAATTTCAACTTGAAAATTGGTTGTTAATTACACCTTATGTGAACTCAATCTGTGGATACATTGTATACAGGATGTTCACTTTCAAAATGCCCACCATTGGTATTTTTGAAACGGTAAGAGCTACAAGGTTGGTTAAA
Organism: Pseudeuparius sepicola; assembly: GCA_963920635.1. Classification (NCBI taxonomy): domain Eukaryota; kingdom Metazoa; phylum Arthropoda; class Insecta; order Coleoptera; family Anthribidae; genus Pseudeuparius; species Pseudeuparius sepicola. The sequence goes on along the minus strand of OY987299.1, from coordinate 100,526,304 downwards.
TTAGACAAAAGTTGCGCATTTTGATGTGTTTCAAGAATCTGTAAAGAAATTTGACATAGCTCACGTGGTTACTAAAATAACCTAAAAAAAACTGAAATCTTGCACTTTTTTATTTTGTCCGTAACTTTTTTAATATCAAACGGAATTGAATGAAATTTGGTGGAATTACGTAATTAGGTACGGGCTTTCGAATTCACTATTCAGAAAAATTCTCTGCCTACTGGATCTTTAGGTGTTCATAACCAAATTTCGATTTTCTTATGGCGGCCATATTGGATTTTACCACCATTGGATAGAGCAAAAAATTACGAATACAACCATGTATCACAACACCTAATTAAACCCACTTAAATGTCAAATTTCTAATATTTTAAATATTTTGAAGCCAGGCAGTAGGCCATGATTCCGAAAACAATATCAATAACTGTCACCTAATAAACAGAAACGACAAATTTGATGTCAAAAGTTTATTTATTTAACGTTATTTTAATAGGAACAAGAAACAAAATACTAATAAATAGATGGCGCCAGGGATCAGCATCTAACCGGCAGGCCTTAGTCCCCCGGCAATAAATAAGTAACTTTTGTACGGGTTGAATTTTAAAGTCATGGTATCTGTGCTTTTTTAAAATCTTGTTAACTGCCCCTAACGACAAACCACATTCCCTAGCAATTTTCCTTTGCGATGTCTCTGGATTTAAATGAATTTGAGCCAAAACATTGATTTCACTTACAGCTCCTCTAGCTCTTACAAAATCATTTCTTCTTTTGTTTTGTAACGTCGCATCCGCTTCCATACGCCTACACAACCTTCGGAAAATAGTTCTGTTATAGGCTGCCTTCGTTCGGGGTATAATTCTTGATACTGGCTAGAATTACGGTAGTTTCGAATATAAACATTGTACATATCCAATCTTTCATTTATTGGATATTGTTGGGGCATGATTCAATAATCTTTAGTCACTTAAGATGGTTAACACACAATTTTAAGTAGTTAACAAAGGTTATGGGAACTAACTGACGTTTCAGTTTATTAGGTGACAGTTATTGATATTGTTTTCGGTATCATGGCCTACTGCCTGGCTTCAAAATATTTAAAATATTAGAAATTTGACCTTTAAGTGGGTTTAATTAGGTGTTGTGATACATGCTTGTATTCGTAATTTTTTGCTCTATCCAATGGTGGTAAAATCCAATATGGCCGCCATAAGAAAATCGAAATTTGGTTGTGAACACCTAAAGATCCAGTAGGCAGAGAATTTTTCTGAATAGTGCAATTCCGTTTGATATTAAAAAAGTTACGGACAAAATAAAAAAGTGGAAGTTTTCAGTTTTTTCAGGTTATTTTAGTAACCACGTGAGCTATGTCAAATTTATTTACAGATTCTTGAAACACATCAAAATGACCAACTTTTGTCTAATTTAACCAACCTTGTAGCTCTTACCGTTTCAAAAATACCAATGGTGGGCATTTTGAAAGTGAACACCCTGTATAACCAACGCACATGCAAAAAAGTTTGTTTTCATAATTTTTATTTAAAATGGTTTTTTATTATTTTTGTGAGGAATATACTTTTTTTGTGATATGTCTTTTTGAAGATCTATTGTTATAGTAAGTCCTAAAAAAGCCTAAAGGAGTACATACCTACCCGGGTATGCCCCCGCCCCCTCCGCAAATGGATATGACCGCGCCTGCCAGAAGGATGCACCAACGCGTAATGGGGAATAAGAGTATAACATGATAATGTCCTTAGAGAGGATTGGTTCAATACTGGCGATGTAAACACCATAATTAAGGTAGTCAGTAACTGGCAGTAAACGGAGTCCAGACTTGAATTAGAGAAGTCAGGATAATTTTTTCTCCTTATGGGTCTCCCGCAAAAATAAAAAATTTCAGTAACCATCTGGGACACTGCAAGCTTTTAAAAATAAGTTACCACCTTTTTGGAAATAATGTAGCAATATATCACTTGCAGACCACCTATCCATCCGTATATCCCTGTGCACTTCTCGGCTTCGATCTAAGATAATTTGAATACACCTCTCCGGACAAAATCTAAGCCGATCTGCCGGACGAACGAACAGGAGTTATTTTAGTGGGCATTAACTCGGAATTTATCTCGGTAAGGGGTTAGAGCAAGCCCATTGGCTCCTAATTTATGCGACAGTTCGAATTTATTCGAGCCACCTCTGGTACAGGTGGAGGTTTTTTGTGGTGTTTGATCAAGTTCGGGTGTAACAATGGGGGATTTTCACCTGTCCAGAATTTACGGCTTAACTCTTGTTTACGTTTGCGCCGAATGGGAACCGGGGAAATATTTTGATTAGGCGAATGCAGGGGACACTTCTAGTTTAAGGCCCATTGAAATTAAAATTCCTTGGGACAGGTTGGAAACAAGTGTGGGTGTAGCTATTATGGAATTAAGTTGTGATGTATCTGACTTAACCAGGCGGACTGGTCAAAAGGATGCTTCATTTTGTTATTTTGTTAGATCGAGATTAATGTTTTATGCGGTTCAAAAAAGGTTTACTGCATCTGGTGTATTGTTGTTGCCAAGGGCGTTAATAATAAATAAAGGGCGGAATATATGCAAATTGCATATATATGCATTTTTTGCATATTTTATTCAATTTCGCAAAACATTGCATATTTCTGGAAAAACTATATTTTTGTGCATATTTGCATGTTTTTCCTATAGTTATTTATAGAAATAAGATATAACCAAGATTATGAGAGCCCAGAGGCAACTCGCAGTGTGTAGTGCATTGTCAAGAAACCCTGAAAAATGCGGATGTGGCAAACCAACTTGTTTTTATTAAAGTTAATTTTAGTTTTATACCAGATATAATTCTTTCATTAGAAAGTAAAAATTTAGGTTTAAGCGAATCGGTTGATTTTGTTCAAACATTTTCCGCTAAATGTAGAAAGGTTCCCGGTGATTTAGGTATTAAAGTTAGAAAAAAATTAGATACTCTACTGTAGAAAAGATTGAAGGGTTCAAATCTTTAATGGCAGTAAAGAGTATTTTTGATGGTAAATGATCCAAAGAAGTTGCACCTTGGCCTTGTACCTTAGTACCCAAATTAAAATATTGTCCTATTACATCGGCAGATGTTGAGAGAAGCTTTTCTATATATAAACATATTTTTACCGACAGAAGGCAAATTTTTTTTATGGAAAACTTCGAAAAGTATTTAATCATAAATTCCTACTATACAATTTCACATTAAAATGTTTTTATAATTCTGCTTTAATATAGGTATTTTACGAGGTATTTTATATATTTCTTCTTAAAATAAACCCTTTCTCTAAAATCAGTTTTGGTGTTTTTTAAGTTATTTGTACATATAATATAAATGCATATTATTGCATATTTGGCCAAATAAATGCATATTATTGCATATTTTAAATAACAGTGATGCATATATATGCGCATATTTCGACTGAAAGTAAATGCATATATTCCGCCCTTTAATAATAAATATGTTTGATAGCTACCTACTTAATAGACAGTAACGAATTTTATGCAGCAATGTAACTGTATGCGTAATGTAACGAAAACATTTCAGTAGTGCTATAACTATAACGAAAACGCATTTCCGTAGTGCTATAACTTTTAAGTCAAGGATAATCAGCTGAAAAAAAGAAAACACTCCAGCCGGGATTCAAACCTGGGGCAGGAGTAGGAACTGGAGCCCTAGGCACCTAACTAACTAATAAAACTATTATAGTAGACGTCACACCGGAGCTCCAAACCCAAAATTTATAAGTAATTGAATAAAATTTGCTTAGTATAATGATACGTGCGACTTTCGGTCAATATATTGTTATTTAAGGTGTCATTTTCACACATGATGGTAAACACTACCAACTCAAGTATGTGTTGCCGGGTTGTTTTTAATATTATTAGGTTTTTCGGAAGACCAAAGGCCAAACGCTACATTATATTTTTTTTACAAAAAAATCATCCAAATCAGATGTATCGCTTGCAAAGTCATTTTATATTTAAGATGAGGAAGAATAATACTAGTTTGTACAGGGTGATCCATCCAAGAGGAACACCCCCTTAACTTCTTTATTTTTCAAGTTAAAGAAAAAATTGTAGAGATAAAAGCTTTAAGGTTTCTCGTGAGCTTTTCCATGAACTTACTGAAATTGACACAGGGTGTTCCGTAAAAGCTGGACAAACCAAGCTTATGTTTTTTCACAAGAACACCCTGTATATTATTGCATTTTTGGAATCTACACTTCGTCCTGATTCCAACGACATATATATGTCATATGATTGCTCCAGACGGTTTTACAATACCGGGCGTTCGAACTCCATTTATTTCATGTTTTCACATCCTGTATCTCTGAAACGAAAAGTTTGCGGAGAAATTGAGTATAAGAAAAAATGATGAAAATAGTGCCTCTAAAACGCTCATAGTCATTTTGAACCCACTCCGAATCAAGGTTCATATTTCCATATTTTGCCCTGGACCAGAAAAATATCAACCTCAACTTTTTTGTGTGGATGATTACAAAATGACTATTATCGTTTTAGGGGCATCATTTTCATCATTTTTTCTTATAGAGGAGAGTCGCCTAATTTCGGATGGTTTCCTAATTTCGGATAGTGGTTTATCTAAGAAGCCATCTGTTGTTTTAAATTGAAACCTCACTCTATACAATGCAAAAAGTCAAATTAAGACCACTATGCAATATAGTGGTGGTACAATCTCTCTCCATTAGATGGCAGCTCCAAACGTCTAAATTGCATGGCGGAGTTTTATGTTCAGTCGCGTTTTGAGCTGTGTCTATCTTTGAAATAATCGTTCCAGAATTTTGTGTTTGCGTCCTAGGTAAGTTAATATATTAATTAAGCCGGTATTCTAGTCACAATTAAACAGATTTCACAAATAACAGTACTGCATTACTCTAACCTAAAAAGTGAAAAGGTGCCTAATTTCGGATAGTCTGAAGTTCCTAATTTCGGATACCAGAAACCCAAAATTCTGGCTTAATAAAATATGCTGGTTGCGAGTAAATTGTTTATTTTCAGAAAAAGTGACAGATTTATTGAAACTGGCTATTATAATGAGGTCAGAGGAAAACAAATGGGATACCTACCTATCCTAATGTCTCCAATTTTGTTTCGGTCCCCAAACATTGGAAATTACATCAAACAAGCTAATAAAGAAGCTAGAAAAAACGTATGTGTGCGCCTTTTGTTTAAATATATAGTTTTTACACTTGTAGAAAGTAGTCTCTTAATTTCGGATACAGTGTCCGAAATTAGGAACCTTTTTTCAGTGGCACCAAAATGGACCGAATTCATATACATTCGTTTTCTTGGAAAAAACAAATGTAGTAAAATTCTTTTGACAATAAATTTTGTTTCATTATAACACGTTGTATATGCTTATATGAAAAAATAAAATGAAAAACACTTCTGTATAATAAATACTTAGTAAATTTAAAGTAGTATCCGAAATTCGGCGACTTTCCCTTACTCAATTTATCAGCAAACGTTTCGTCTGAGATACAGAATGTGAAAACATGAAAATATGAAATCATATAACATATATATGTCGTTGGAATCGGGACGAAGTGTAGATTCCAAAAATGCAATAATATACAGGGTGTTCTGCTAAAAAAACATAAGCTTGATTTGTCCAGCTTTTACGGAACACCCTTTGTCAATTTCAGTAAGTTCATGGAAAAGCTCACGAGAAACCTTAAAGCTTTTATCTCTTTAACTTGAAAAATAAAGAAGTTAAGGGAGGTGTTCCTCTTGGATGGATCACCCTGTACAACGAGTTGGATATATTATATGATGTCTACAATGTCCTCCAAAAGTTCGCCACATAGGGCAAAAATTACTCGAAAAATTATTAATTAATGATTTATTTTTAAATTCGACTTTGGTGTTACCTTTTATTTTAAAAAAGATGAAAATGACTTATTTGAAGTTGTTGTTTCTTTTTCAATTTTACTTAGGTGCGCTAAATTTGAACACTCTATTAATAGGTTTTCTTTTTGCCATTTTTTAAATAATTTTGAACTTTCTGAAAATTTTAAAAAGTTGTAATTGCATAATCACCAGCATATCACCAGCTTTATAATTCCATAATCACTTTTTATTGCCATAATAATACATTTGAAATTGAAATTATTAGGTAAAGGATAATTGGCAGGTAGATATGCAGGATAGGTATACAGGGTGATTCAGTTATTATGTAAAAAAATTTAACCACATAGGGGGGCCCACTAAAAGGAAAATTTAATACAAAAAATATAAAAAGTTTAAAACGTGGGCAACTCAACCTTAAGTTAGTCACTTGCAAAATGGATTATTTGAGTTAACGGTCAGGTAAGATAAACAAAAAGTTTATTCTTTTATTATCGTTCTTACTTGTATTACTTACAGTGTGCCCCAATTTGATACTGGACGCACCTCAGAAATGTATGAAGGGCAAGAAAAACGAATGGTCTCTATTTTTTTATTGGTAGTCCCAGGGGAGAGTATCTCATAGGCATGTATTTGGATGGAGTAATTATTTCATGGCCTGCTATGATTTTTTTAAGTAGCAAATTTTCAAGAACCCTTTTAGAGATTTTTTACGACAAAATGTTATTAAGATAACTTGTTCAGAATAAAAAAAATAAGTAGATATATGCAAAATTTCAAAAGTCTAGGCCTGCTTTGATTTTTAGCTTTTTCGCCTTTTTCTCCCACTTTTTTCTTAGAAATGTGTGCTTTCTGAAGCTTTCACGTCAAAATATTAATAAGAAAATTTGTTCATCGTGAAGAAAATAAAACTTTGACGTGAAAGCTCCAGAAAAAAGTGGGAGATAAATGTAAAAATCAAAGTAGGCCTAGACTTTTGAAATTTTGCGGATACACTCAGTTTTTCATTTTGAACAAATTTTCTTAATAACATTTTGTCGTAAAAAATCCCTAGTAGGGTTTCTTGAAAATTTGCTATTTTAAAAAAATCATAGTAGGCCACGAAATAATTACCCCATCCAAATACCACCGCCTATGAGATACTCTCCCTTGGGACTACCAATAAAAAAAATAGAGGCCAATTGTTTTCCTTTCCCTTGATATATTTCTGAGGTGTCCAGTATCAAATTGGGACACACTGTATATTAAATTTTGAAACACTGATATTTCAAATAAGCCTTATTACGCTCCAAATAACTTTATTTTCGTAAAAAGTTTGACCGGTTTCGTGACCTACAATGTTCACATTCTCTCATCCTCAGACACACGCAAAAACTAGAAAACCAAATCTATTAGAAAAGGAATACTAAACGCTCCAAAATTACCTTTTGTTACACTAACGAGAGTTGTTAAACACGTTAAAAAACTTTGTTAAAAACATTTTTACATCTAAATCAGACGTACAACTTTTGTCGATCACATTTCTCATTTTATAATCTGTCATCGTGCCATTCAAGTTCTTAAAAATCAGAGCTTTATATCAGTAGAAAACTGTATGAATTTTAGCCTTTCAACTGCAGTTATTTCCAGTGTTCTCTTTATTTTACTTTTAATATTATTATTATTGACTATGGGAAGCGAAAGAACAATTTAAATCTAGTTTTTTTTTTATAGTTGATTAACGTCCTTGTTGTATAGTAATAAGTTGTTAATCTGGGTATAGGACAATGGACAATTAAATAAATCAATCACCGCATTCAGCTAACGTTGCGAATTTATTGACATAAACATTCATCAGAGCATCTAAAATTGAGTGAAAATAACGTAAGGGAAAGTCATTATACAGAAGTGTTTTTTACTTATTTTTTGTTTTTTCCAAGAAAACGACGGTATATGAATTCGGTACTTTTTGGTGCGACTGAAAAAAGGTTCCTAATTTCGGACACTGTATCCGAAATTAGGAGACTACTTTCTACAAGTGTAAAAACTATATATTTAAACAAAATTCGCACACATACGTTTTTTCTAGTTTCTTTATTAGCTTGTTTGATGTAATTTCCAATGTTTCGGGACCGAAACCAAATTGGAGACATTAGGATAGGTAGGTATCCCATTTGTTTTCCTCTGACCTCATTATAATAGCCAGTTTCAATGGATCTGTCACTTTTTCTGAAAATAAACAATTTACTCGCAACCAGCATATTATATTAAGCCAGAATTTTGGGTTTCTGGTATCCGAAATTAGGAACTTCAGACTATCCGAAATTAGGCACCTTTTCACTTTTTAGGTTAGAGTAATGCAGTACTGTTATTTTTGAAATCTGTTTAATTGTGACTAGAATACCGGCTTAATTAATATATTAACTTACCTAGGACGCAAACACAAAATCCTGGAACGATTATTTCAAAGATCGACACAGCTCAAACTGCGACTGAACATAAAACTCCGCCATGCAATTTAGACGTTTGGAGCTGCCATCTAATGGAGAGAGATTGTACCACCACAATATTGCATAGTGGGCTTAATTTGACTTTTTGCATTGTATAGGGTGAGGTTTCAATTTAAAACAACAGATGGCTTCTTAGATAAACCACTATCCGAAATTAGGAAACCATCCGAAATTAGGCGACTTTCCTCTAAATTATGACAAAAGACAGTAAGATCAATACAAGAACAATTATATAAGAAACCAATTAAAACGATAGTAATTGTGACATATTAAAATTATTAATCAAATTGGTTCTTTAAAAGGACAATTCAAGATCAATAGATGATAAAATACCACAAAAATACTGTATAAAACAATGGTAAAAAAAAATAGCATAAATGGAGTTTAGGTTGGCCGTGTCGGTTCTAAGATTTATAGAATTTGGAGGAAATTTCTTAATAAAAACCAATTTCTGAGAGTAGGCGTTTCTGCAGGCATGTTTCTCTGTCTAGAATTTGTGGCCTGTTTTATAAAGTGGTATAATGAAAGAGCTGTTTTATTTTCTTTATCTATATTGGATATATTGCAGTCATATTTATGATTATAGGTGCGTTTACATAGCTTCTGCTTAGTTTGCCCCATATAACAACCGTTGCAACCAAGACAATCAATCTTGTATTGTATACTAAATTAGATTGATCATTTATGGGAGTAGTGTCTTTAAGGTTCGTATATAAATTACCAATATTTTTCTTTGACTGTTGTGTGCTCTCGGGGTGGAAGTGGAGTAAAGGATAGTGTTTATTAATTTCAATGGAAAGCCACTTTGCAATTAGAAACGGTGTCAAATGCTTTCGAGAGGTCAAGGAATATACATAAGGTTGGAATTTTTTTTATCTAAAGCCTCGTATATAGATGATGTTAAAACTTTTATTGCGTCTTCGGTTGATCTGCCCTAAAGCCAAACTGGCATTCTGATAAGATCTGAAATTTATGTAAGAAGTTATTTAGTCTATTTTAAATTGTTTTTTCAAAAATCTTAGTTATATTTGAAATTAGAGTAACTGGCCTGTATTTTTGTATTACTGATTTATCCCCTACCTTAAATACTGGTTTTACGATACCCGTTTTAAGACATTGCGGAAAACGACCTGTCTCAAAACATGTATTTATTATATGTGCCAGCGGACAGGAAATTTCTTGTTTTATTTGCTTTAATACCTCAGCTGTTATGCCATCTTATCCTGGTAATTTTTTGTTCTTCAATGTATTTATAATGTTTAGAATTTCTTCAGCAGTTACAGGAAATAGAAACATTGTGCTCTCAACATTGTGTACGGTATTTTCTTTAAAATTTTTAACTTCTGGTATTTTTGTTGCATAATTTCGTCCCAAGTCAGAATAATAATGGTTAAAAGCGTTAGCAATTTCTTTATTAGATGATATACAGTTGCCCGAAACACTAATTCTCTTTATATAGGTATATGAGCTCTTATTAGGTTAGGATTCACGATGTTTCTAATAACTTGTGGAAAATTTGTATTACCAACTGAAAAATTCCAATAATTCGGTACTTGTTTTTCCCTCCTCTCAAATTACCTAAAGTATGAACCAAAGTGGCATTAATCAGGGGCCGCGATCGATTATTGGAGCCCGCAAGGAGTGATGGATTAAAAGAATTAACAAGATGGATGGCCTTAATCACCCTTTTAATGAGGTTCTGCTCAAGTTTTATGAGATAAATAATAAATTAAACATACCGGGGATCTTGGGGAGCGGGGGCCATACGCCTGTGAAAAATGGGTATTTGATCGGGCCTCCATTCCGGATTAGGGTAGAGGATCGCCGGGACAGCTTCAGCCGGCATTGTGGAGATATGAATTAATTATTTTTGTAATCCAGGAAGCCGCATTTTAATATCAATATTTGTATAAAACCATCCGGAAAAATAATTCGTGTTCTATCTAATGGAGAATTGCCTTTTTTTTAAATAGATATATGTAAACTGATTTTTTTCGACTAATTTTTTCAGGATCGTCAAAAAAAAATATTTAAAATCACAGTAACTTTGTCCGACAAAAATTTTCGGAAAATACCATTGTCGGACGCCTTTAAAAGTTTGAAAGGGTCCCTAAAAAACGCCCCGCTACTGAGAATTTTCTTATCATAAATTTTCCAAGTGGACATAAAGAACACATATACAAAGTCTCAACGTTCAGTAATTAAAAATATTTTTTGTAGGCATGGGCCTGAGAACTAAAATATTTAGATTTAGAAACACATTCAGTATTTATTGACATTTAAAGGTTATGTTATTTAATGAGTTCAAATATAATTAAAAATACATATTATTTTTGTAAATATTTACAAAGTTACTTGCCAGTTTTTCACTTGTGTATTTATAAATGGCAATTATGTAAATATATCTAGTTGGGTTAAATCTATTTTTTTATTAGAATCTCAGTTCTGAAAATTACTTTGAGTTTTATTTTAAATTTTTATTATCACAAATTATATTTTAAAAATTAAAAATATCCCTTAATTACCTGAACCACGTCTTTTATGCTACTCCAACAAACCCCGAGCAGTCTATAACATAACGTCACTCACAAATCAAGCCTCGTTCATCATTTTAACTACCTTATGTATTCTCTTAGGTAATTTATAATAAAGGAACAATTAAGCCACTTTCATGTGCTAAACATGATACGTGAATTAGCTTACGATAAAATATTTTACAAGCTTTTTTACAAACTTTTATTTAACTTGCAATGTATGGTTTTTATGTATGTTTAGATCAAATCTTGCAAGCTGAATTAGAACCACTTCCTGACATCCGATTGAGCTGAAATTTTACATACACCTTTAGTTCCGGTGACAATGCAATATACAATACTCAATATTGTAATACTTTCAAAATGGCCGTCGCCACAAGATGACGGATGATGTATTTTTGTCAGCCCCCTTAATATGGGTATCAAATAAAAGGGCTTGAAGAATAGAAAACGATAAAGTTAGTGACATCACACTAAATTCAATATGGCCTCCCCTCTAAGATGGTGGATAATGTATTTTTTTGTCAACCCTGTTAATATGGGCATCAATAGAAAGGACTTGAAGAGTAGAAAACGATAGAGTTAGTGACATCATTCTAAATTCAATATGGCCGTCGCTCCAAGGTGGCGGGTGATGTATTTTTGTCAACCCCCTTAACATGGGTATCAAATAAAAGGGCTTGAAGAGTAGAAAAGGATAAAGTTAGTGACATCACACTAAATTCAATATGGCCGCCCCTCTAAGATGGCGGATAATGTATTTTTTTGTCAACCCCCTTAATATGGGTATCAAATGAAAGGGCTTGAAGAGTGTAGAACTAAAAAGTTGAAAATAAAATTATTAATAAAAATATATTTTTAAAAACAAGCTTTTATTTACCTAAATGCTGTAAAAAGAAGAAAATAATAAAAAAATTCGAACCAAAGCAAACCCAAAATTTTGTTACATTATTTATTGTATAGGATATAAAAGCTTGTCGCGAGAATAAATGTAAGTAATTCTAACTAGAAAATATATTTTTCTATAAAAGAAACTTACACACGTAGTTCTCGCGACAAGCTTTTATATCATAGATACACAATTTTATAATGTAACAAAATTATGGCGTTTGCTTTGGTTTGAATTTTTTGATTATTTTCTTCTTTTTAGAGCATTTGGGTAAATAAAAGCTTGTTTTTACAAATATGTTTTTATTAATAATTTTATTTCAATTTTTCCTGCTTTAACCGTATACGGAACAGCATGCACCAAAAAAATTAAAAGTTTTTAGTGAGGTACATCAGCAGGAAGGAAAAAATTCCCCAGTTCTTCTTGAAGGAAACGAGATATTGTTAACGAATTCATTTTTTCTGTTTCTTTTGAAATTATTAAATATTATTTGGGCATTACCTACTTGCTTATTAAGAATTCCAATCATTTTGTTATGTATCGGCCAGAGCAATCACTGGTTTGCTATTTCAGTTCTTATTTGGGTTTTTCCGGCTATTTTTAAATTTGGCATTTCGAAACTTAGCGTATCCATAGAAAATTTATTCATGGATATTATCTTACAAAATCTGGTATATAGGGGTTTTTCATCAGGGGTTTATCAGTTTTAGAATAAAAAAATGCCTAATAGCGATGTGTTTCTCCATTTTGGAGACAAAAATATATTTTGGATACAAAATATATCGCAGTTGGCTAGGTGTTTGGTTTTAAAGAAATCTGAAACATGCATCAAATGACATTTTTAGAGACCTATCTAACAAAAAAAGTTTTTTAAAATCGATTCACAAATAAGAATTTTATAAGGGTGTATCACTTCAAAGTGATTTAATATCCAAAATTATTGTCCAACACGTCCGCAAAATCGAGGGGTCGAATTTATGAAAAAATTATTTGCTCGCAACCGGTGAGCCCTACGCCTTCTGGACCATGCCCATGCTAACTGATTCGGCGGATTGATGATGATTCTATTTACTTCGGAAAAGTTCCACTTCACGATAGAATTACGCTTAATCCGGACGCAGCAACAAAGTTGTAGAAAAAATAGACTCTGAAATCAGATCCCTGGAAAATTACCTGCGCGCGTGGCGAATATTTCCCTGCGATTTTCGGGGGGTCGACTCCTTTAGAATTTGAAATTTGACGATTTCGCAAAAAAATTAATATTAGTCGGAAACAGGCTTATCCGACGCAGTTTGGCCCATAGAAACTGAAAATCAGGCCAAAATTAAACTTGGAAGTTTCTAAATGCCCGGCCAGAGCACTTTTTTCGAAAAACACCTTAAAATAACTGCGCCAAATATTTGTAGAATGTAGAATGTTTTAAATAGTTTTAAGTAGGTAGATACCTACCTACTTGCACATTGTTAATTTTATTACAATATAAATACAATTTTGAAAATCTAATTTTCACTTTGATCTATAAAAAGAATGTTCCCGTGTTACATTTGGATCACATGTATATTAGGTGGACGCATTGAGTAAACGTATTCCTTTATTCAGTGGTGGAAGGTAAGGCCGAGGATAATGTTTTGTAGTAAATATGTATTGCGTTAATAATTTCTTATATTGTTGGAATTTATTCCCATCGATCGTGGAAATGATTCCCAGAACTCCCTCCTGTTATATACTATCACCACAGAATAGCGGCTATTCTGTGCTATCACAGAGAAGACCAGAATCCAGAATACAGAGAGTCGCATCTTGTCAAATATGTCAAATGGAGCCCAACTTTTACGTAATTTTTCACACACCTGATAAGATCGTTCAGATAAATTATGAAGTAGACTGCATTCTTCATTTATTATAGATTAATTTAAAACTGAGAAAGAAGATCCACAGTGTCCTGCAGTGAATTAATTACTGTTTAAAGTCGGGCTCAATTTGACAAGATGAACTAGATAATGGGTTCATAAAATTTTGACTTATAAGTCGAAACTTTAAAATTTCGACTTATAACTCGAAGCTTTAAAGTTTTGATTATAAGTCGAAATATTGACCATCAATATTTCGACTTATAAGTTGAAGCTTTAATGTTTCGAGTTATAAGTCGAAATATTAGTTCAATATTTCGACTTATAAGTATAAGTCGAAACTAAAGCTTTGAGTACAAAATAGCCATTACGGTGGCTACTCTGTGCTTCGAGTTATAAAGTCGAAATTTTGGGTCAATATTTGGAAATTTTAAAGTTTCGAATTATAAGTCTAAATTTTAGAGGCGGAAATAGAAAAAAAAGGCGAATGTCACTTCCAGGCCTTCGTAGGTTCATGGCCATTTTCTGAGATCCTTGTTTGTTTTTCAATAGCTCCATGACTTGTAGGTATAAGTGAAACGTATTTTTTCATTATTAAACTTTGATTAAAAAATACATGTCTTCTTAGATTATTGCTATTTACAAGCCTGAAAAATATCAACAATGTGCTATTGGACAAGAATATAATTCCTCCAATGTGACTAAAAAATCAGTTTTTTTGTCTTTATTTACCTTCTACTGCTATTACACCTTAATTAATTAGTTTGTTTAATTTTTTTTACAATATACTATGCGCTAAAGTATTTTAGATATGATATAATTTAACAGTGACAAGTTTTTTGGCTTTTGAAAAATTTGATTTTTTTCACATTGGAGATATTACACGCTCGACGACGATTTCCAAATTGGCAACTTTTTAAATGAACTCAGAATTAGTCCAAAACCAGCCCATCTGACGTAAATTGTCCCGTAGAACACGGATCCGGCCTCCAAATTCCTGGAAAAAATTTGTAAGTGCATGGCCAGCGCACTTTTTTGAATTTCCAAAAATGTTAACCTGCCGCGAAAATAGGTTTTTCCGACTTAGTTCGACCAGTAGATGACGGAAATAAATGTTAAATTCGATTTCGTCCAGTAGCTTCCGAGATTTCGTTTTTAATGGCGAAAATTGTCCAACACCTCCATAATCGAGCAGTCGAATTTTCAAAAAAAATATTTGTTCAAAACCGGTGAGCCCTGCCCCTTCGGGGCCATGCTAAATCGACTCGGTTGGACTATTTAATTGGTATCCAAGAATCCTGCGGTAGCAGTGATTCACAGCGCGGATTCGCGGATCGGAGAGCAGAGACGCACGTGCCATTCCCTCTACCTTCGATTCTGACATTGGTGATTCGCCGGAAAAATAGCATACTGAAGCGCCGAGTTACTGGGGTACAAAAAAATATATTGTTCGCAATTTCGTTTTTGAGTAGGCCTTCCCCACTCTCTGGTTAAAAGTTTTTACCTTATGACTATATCACCCTGTATACAGCGTCCCATTTCCAGCGCCTTTTCGATGTGCTATTATGTTCCGCACTTGGAGATCTTAAATTTACAGCTACGACTGTTGAAAACCACAAGTTTCGAGCCAATGGGACCAATTCTGGCGCATTAATTCGGGACCCTCGGTTTAGACCCTTCAGCCGGGGTCCGGCCCTGTATCTCTTTGCCTCCAGATAAATGGACTTCGGAGATGCCTTACCAGTTTTCGAACATTATATGCATAGTAAACAAGTACGGACTTCGGAGCGCCACCAACTTGAGGAGTGCCAAGTTGTCTCCGCGCTGAAACCGCGGCAGGCTTATAAACGCTTACGCGGATTTTTTTTTTACGATGACACTGTGGCTTGTCACAGCACCCCTATAAATTTTTCTCTATTCCTATATTCCCTACTTGTCCCCCACAAATCTTTGAGATTGATATGCACAACAATTTCAGAATTTTCTTCTTTGTGATTTTTTATACAACTTTTTTCTATATTCCTTCATCCCCTATAAGTTTCCCACAAATATCTTTGAGTGCCAAATTAATTTACACAAAAAAAATTCAGAATTTCTTCTTTGGATTTTTTTGTGACGCCACTATCGTTTACCACGGCATTCCTACAGTTTTTTTCAAGACTTCTACATCTCCTACGCTTCCCCACAAAATATATTTCAAATTGAGATTGATTTACACAATAAATTTTTCTTTGGGATTTTTTTGCGACGCCACTGTTGTTTGTGACACCACCTCTACAGGTTTCTTCTATACCACTACCTACATCACCTATGCGTCTTCCAAAAATATCTTTAAGATTAAGATTTACACAAAAATAAGACTTTTGGGATTTTTTGAGACGCCAATATCTTTTGTCACGGCACCTCCTACAGGTTTTTTTCTATATTACCACATCCCCTATGCGTCTTACAAAAATATCGTTGAGATTAAGATTGATTTGCACAAAAATAAGTTTTTTTCTTTGATTTTTTTGCGTCGCCACTGTGGTTACTCACGGCACCCTCTACAGGTTTTTTTTCTATATTAACACATCCCCTATGCGTCTCCCATAAATATCGTTGAGTTTAATATTGATTTACACAAAAATAACATTTTTCTTCTTGGGTTTTTTGCGACGCCACTGTCTTTACTCACGGCACCCCTACAGGTTTTTTTCTATACCTACTCCTACATCCCCTACGTGTCTCCTAAAAATATCTTTGAGACTGGCATTGATTTACACAAAAAAATCAGATTTTTTTTGTGATTTTTTGCGACGTTACTGTCGTTTGTCACGGCACCCCCTACATATTTTTTACTACATCCCTCATGCGTTTCTCAAAATATCGTTGAGATTAAGATTGATTTACACAAAAATAAGATTTTTTTCTTGTATTTTTGCGACGCCTCTGTAGTTACTCACCCAATAAACATTTTTCGTTACCACAAGTGATACCTAGTTATATAAATGTCATATAAAGGTTGCGGAGTTTTATATGAAAGGAACCGCTTATCACCTCCAGTAATTGGAGTTTATAAGGGTTATATAATATCAATATAGGTACTAGGGTTATAATTAAGTGGTGTAAATGTTTCCAACACCATTTTATAGCACTTGGAGTGACCGTTACTATAAGATATATAACATGTTTGTATAAGAGTTTCCAATACCTATATTATAAAACTATGATTTCCCGAGTTATATAACAGCATTCCTAATTACTTCTATAAAACCCTGGAGCTAATTGTGTTTTACTGAACACATTATATACCTTTTGGTTGCCAATTTCGTACCAAAATAACCTTTATAGGCTTTTACAACTTTTAGTGACATAAATTACTCTTATACAAATATGTTTTCATTTTAAAGATGGCTGATTAAGCACTTATTATTGTTGATACCTGCATGATGTAGAGCATTATATTAAAAAAACTAATGAAAAATGTATAACAGGAGGAGAGTAAAAATAAGTGAAGTATGTGTTGTTAATGAGAAGAAATTGTTTGAAATTGTGTAAAAGTGAAACGGGTTAAAATAAATTGAAAATCATTGTCGATCTATCCGCCGGTATAAATGAGCCCCACGTAAACTCAAATTTAGTTCAGAACGTGAAAATTAGTGTTTAACGGGTTATCTACCGAAGGTTATGAAATTATTGCAGCTCTACATCTCCGAGAGGTCTTTAAAATAGCTTTGGTTTTATTGTAACACTACTGGTAGCACTATATTACCTTTGGTTTTATAGTAACACTACTGGTAGCGTTATATATTACCTTTGGTTTTATAGTAACACTACTGGTAGCGTTATATCACCTAAGGATATATAGGAAACTTATAGTTTTATAAAAAAGTACTAAAGAAGGTTTATAGCATTGTTTCAATTTATGTAACGTTACTCTAAGTGATATTATTGTCACCAAAGCCTTTAAGGGTAATCTACTAAGAGACGCAATGATGCAAATATAGAACAGAATCGACACGACCCACAATTACGAATTTATTAGCATATTTTATTTTATTCCGCAGAAATTTTAACAAAATATACTTTTATGTGACACGGACGTATTTTTTAAACTTTTTTCTCGTAATTTTTGAAAATAAAAAAAAAATACATTTTTTTAATGCAAACAAAATTGCTTATTTAGGAGTATTTCGAAGGCCCGTGAATTTTTTGAAGGTATCTTGTTCATATTTGCGGAAAAATTTTCTTGCCACACACAATTTCAAGTATGCATATGCACATCTATTATTATACTTAGCAAAAATATTCACATGCCCATTGACATCCCCAACCATAACATTTTGAAGTGAGTGGAAAGGATAGGCGCTCAACAATAGTTAAACAGAGATGGAAGTAGGCGTCCGATATCTAAATCCCGTGAAATATTACTAACACCATTATAGGCAAAGTATATAAGGGTAACTGCAAACCTTATAGAACCAAATTTAACACTGAAAGGAGCCGGGTTGTATAAGTAGGTTATATAAAGGTGATGGAAACATTTACCTACTCTACTAGTGGTTATATACTTTAAAGTCGTATAACGGTACTAAAATAGGTGCTGGTGACCTTTATAAATTGCTCCATTTAAGTGTTTTAATGGGTTTATAAAGGTAACCGAAATATTTCCGCAACTATATTAAATTACTAACAGTGGTTTAAGTTAGGTAATCTAATAGTTGTGGTTACTCTTATAAAACCAAAAATGTTTTATTGGGCATGGCATCCCCTAAAGGTTTTTTTCTATATTACCGCGTCTCCTATGCATCTCCCAAAAATATCATTGAGATTAAGGTTGATTTACACAAAAAATAAGATTTTTTCTCACCTCACCTCACCTCTACAGGTTTGTTCCATACCTACTCCTATATTCCCTACGTGAAACCGAAAATATTTTTGAGGCTGAGATTGATCTACACAAAAAAAAAACAGATTTTTTGGATTTTTTTTTGAGACGCCACTGTCGTTTCTACGGCACCCCTACAGGTTTTTCTATACCTAGTCCTACTTTTCCTACGTGCCTCCCAAACATATACAGGGACCGGCAGAAAGTTGGACACAAAAATTTGATATTTTTAAACTCTGATTTCGATTAATTTAAATTTCTAGCTGCTAATCGAACAAAATTAAAGTTTAGTAGCAAATTCATGTGTTATCCGATGATAAGTTGCGCTTGCAGTATTTTGTTTTTTTTTTGTAATACACAGGGTGGTCGAAAAAAATACAAAAAAAGTTAAATTTCTTATTTTTTGACTAGGTGGCTGTGACCTTAAATCTGACGTCCACCTTTGATTCCAAACAACTTTTGTAAGTAACTTTTTACCGTTTTTTAAAAAATAAGGGTACTTTACTCTTGAGTTATTTTGACATTTTTTAATCTACCTTGTATCCAAAAAGAGATATTTAAATTTTGATATGTGCGTTTTGAGTTTGAAATGATGCACCAACTTCTATCAAGAATAAAATGTTCTGAGAAAATAATAATAAAAAAGTTTTCCATTTGTGTCCAAGTTTCTGCCGGTCACTGTATTTAATAAGATTAAGTTAAACAAAAAAATCAGAATTTTCTATTGTTTTTTGCGACGCCACTGTCGTTTGTCACGTCACCCTTGCAGGTATACTCTATATACTCCTATATACATCCCTTACGGGTCCCTCAAAGATGGAAATGTCCAGTTTTTTAAAAAAAATTACATAATTGTCAAAGAAATACTCACTTCCAGTCAAACCAGAAGACAGAAATAAGAACAGACATTTTTTTGCTACTCCCTGTATAGTCATTGCTAACATTCCTTGATAAAAGTCGCCCTCATTTTTTTCCTAAAAAAATTTTTTTAATAACTTTTTGACGAACCCCCTTTAAAAAACCTGAAATAATATTCGGATTCCCCATAAAATTCTTTTCAGCTCAAAAATAACAGTCAGTGCACATTTAAATTGAGCCACCCTTTACAACTTTTATATTGAACTTTTGTTACTGGCGTCAAAAATAAAAATTTCGTTGAATAATCCTGTACGTAAGGTGTTCTCACGGTTTTTTCTTCAGGGACTTTGTTTTCACACTTTATAGTTTTTCTAGCGAGAAAATATTTAGCTAACATTTGACAGACTTTTTGGCTGTCAGATATTTACCTAGATTTCGATAAAATTACCAGTGCTTCAGATATTAAAAACCTGTTAGGTACCTACTAATTGCTGACTGACGTAGGTATTTATAAAACTTCTTACGGCTAGAGCTTCATGTCCTGGGAAACAGATGGCGCTGATGGCTAACAATGTATTTCGAAAGGGTTATGTGAGCTAAAATGTGTCAGACGTGACAGCTGTGAGCACTCTTTGACGCTATTACCTTCACTTAACGCTATTAACTTTACCTATGCCCTATGCCTGAGCGTTGAGTGAAACGATTTGAGTTTTATGATTTGACACATGAAAATTTTTGACACTCTGTAAGGTGACATTTTCCTTTAATGTCCTGTGTAATTCATCAGTTACTACTTTGTGTTACGTACTGTGCCTAACAATCACCTTTTAGCTTCCGATTAACACATTTCCCGTTCATTACCCATCCCAAGCAGCATTAAAGTTGCGGTAACTGAGATGGGAACTTTGAATAAGTAGTTATTACGTTATTATTACTTAAAAATCGACTTATTAGTTTTTATTACTTATATTGAGAAAGTATGAGTAATTACGTAGTAGTTATTACTACAAGTTGGACCTTTATGGTTTCAATACTTCTAAGTAGTTTTTGAAGTATCTGGAACGGAATTGTTACTATGCAAAATTACGTTAAAGTCACGTTAACTCTAAAGTTATATTCAATGGTCACAATTACTTTGTCGTGTTACTTGTTTATCACTTTAAAGTTTTCATTACTTTATGGTAACGGTGAAAGTAACTTCTACATCTTAGCGACTTTAGAAATACCTCCAAAGTTACGGAACTATATAGTCATATTTAAAGTGAAATTAACTTTCCTGCTACTCGAGAAAACTACTGTATGGTAAGTTTTACTTCCCACTAAATTTTAAAATTACTAGAAAGTTCCAATTACTACAAAAAAAAATACTTTAAAGTAACTGTCACTTCTAGGGACCAAAATGGAAACTACATTTAGTTCCTTACAATCGTTTGAAGGATTGGGTCGTTTTTGCGAAGTGATGAAAATGTCAGCCATTAGAAAGAAGAAAAATTATAGACACACATTCACATTTTATAGAAAATTAAAGCAGCAGTTGGATGAAACGAATCGATACAGGAGCACTTGTCTTCAATACAAAATTACAAAACGCTTCTCTTGAGTGGCTAAAATTTTAAATATCAACATTTCGAAATAATAGCACAAAACATACCAGCTGAAAATAACACTCTCATATAAAAATTATAGGTTAAAGTTCCAAATGAGACCTAGTAGTAGCATTCGGAACTTAAACGAGGCTTCTGGAACTTTGAAGTTCTCTTGTAGTAATTGGAACTTTAGAGTGTAAAATATCTACAACTAATTTGCGTCTTAAAGGTAGGAATTACCTTAAAGTGAAAAAGTCTAGTTGCCGTTACTACCAGTTAAGTGGCAAAGCCTTCAAACACCCATTTTAAGGTAAATAATACTTAGAATAGAATTACTGAAAATTACGCCATATTTTCTTATAACATGATAGACGCCATTAATATCAAATGTAAATTTCCTTTTGTACTGAAATAGTTATTTCTTCAAAATTGTCCCAAAATGATAAAATTGAGCAAAAACGAACTCGTATAACTTATAGAAATATTAAAAAAAGCATTTTTCAGCATTTTTAGGTAATTTCGCACATTTTCGTAATTTATCCTCCCGATAAAAGTGTTAAAACATGCATTTTGAGAGGGCGCGTTGTTACTTTTCAATCTATCAACGTCATATTTGACAGAAAATTTTCAATCGTTTTAGTTTTTTGAATCTAGCAACGAGAAATAAATCAGCAAATTAATACCTTTCTTATACCTACCATTATTCATAGATATGAGTTAAAAATAAATATTAGGTACCTACTTCCATTTTCCACGGTTATTGAAAAATGACGGAAGATGCTGGGCTAGAATACTTTTTTAATTATTTAGACAAAGACAAAGCGAGGACGCGAATGTAAAGAAGCAAACAAATCCAACAAAGTAGCGGTGACCACGCCGCTACGTCTCCACCACGTTGCCGGAACGTAAGCGCGTCGTAGCGGTGTAAGTTGCTAGGTGGTCGCCGTTACGTATCTATCACCCTCAAAATGTTCCCCATTTTGGTCGCAGGGACGTAATAGGAACGTCGTAATTACGTTCCTATCAGTAGTAATCACAACTTTAAAGTTGCAAACAAAAGTCGCCGGAACGTAACGGCGACTAAAAATGCTGGGATTTGCGTGGTTCTTGTATTTGGTTCCTAAAAAATAAGGTATAAGTTGACGGTCTTACCTAGATAATATCCATTTTACTCACAATATCACAGATCATTACCCACCAAAGAATCGATCAAACAGCTGATCGCCACATAACCGTGGGTTTCCGTGCCCAAAACCGAGGAATATCAAACAAAAATAACCTGAAATTCTGAAAAACTTGTCACTAGTCACTACCACAGTCCACATTCTCCAATAGAATCTCACTTTAAACTTTAAAGTCATTTCGTTTCCTCATTCACACTGTCACAGTGCTTTGCATGCGGCCATTATTGCCCTCTGCCGGAGGAGGAGGAGCCTACAGCAACCGAACGAGAAACCGAACCGTGCCGAATGACGAATACGAATATACAGCGTGATCTCTGCTCCCGGCCTCACCGGGAGCAGAGAATCCGCCCAGAATCGGAAAAATGGTCCAAACGACCGAACGGCTTTTCCGATCGGGGCGTCTTTCGGTACGAGTGAAGCCCATATCCGTCCGGGGCCTCGCGCGAAAGTTGAACTCGATCGACGATCTAGGTTCGAAACGCTAGCCCGTTGAAAAAAAAAAAAGAAGTAAATACGAAAATCGGAAAAATGTCCCAAACGGCCGAACCGCTTTTCCGATCGGAGCGCCCTTCGGCACGGGAGAGGCCCATACGGGTCCGGGGCACCACGCCAATGTCGAACTCGATCGACGACCTAGAGTCGAAACGCCGGCCCCGATTCGGACACACACACACACACAACTTTTTCTAGTAAACTTATTTTGTCAAGACTTTAACACGCGTTTAGCGTGTATTTTCAGAAGTTAAGATTATAACACATTACTCAAACTAAAGTGCATGAAGGAACCACTTGTAATTTCTCTCCTATTTATTATATTCGACCATGGTCATTCTCCAGCTGTAAGTAATAAAAATAGCAAGTAAGTTGGTATATATTAAATCAAAATATACTCACATTAAAATCCATTAAGCAATGAACTATCGTTAAAAGGTAGTGTAGTTAATGTGGTTAAACATATTTATTGCAAACAGATCAATGGAAAATCGAAATCTTCTAAAATTGTGTGTTCTATCGAAATAGGAATTTCACACCATTGTATACCGCACACATAAAGTTGCGTGTGTGAGTGGCGTGAGTGCCCATCCGCACCAGCAGCGCCACTGGCCCATAGATCATACGTCACGGACAGCGGTCGCACCGAGCCGTCCTATCTGACCCCGTCCTTTCATTATCAGAGAGCCCGGATGAAAACTGAAAAACCGCCCCGCAAGACAATGATAAATCAATTTCAGTCGAGCGAAACAATACCGAGAACAAACGAGCACCGTCGAATGCAGGAGAGCTTTGATTGGGCTAAAAATGTCAAATGTCAATCGTTTATCTTTCAACCCGTTTTCTGACAAAGTAGGTAAAATCAATCTTCATTAGAATAATTTGTATTTCTGAAAAGAACGGTTGAAATGAAAATTAAAATGGAGGAATTCTAAACTTTGACCACCCGAACTTTTTTCTGCGTATGCCAATAGTTTAAGGAGATCACTTTTCGATCCAGAGTTTGTTTTCTAGAGTTCTGGCTCTTGTAATGTGTTGATTTAATGCTTGGTTTAAAAGGGCAGAAAATAGTCTATCTGGAGTAATATAAATGACGAGAAGGGTAAAACTTCAAGCCTTACCTCCACAACACAGTTTATTCAAGATTCAAGGAAAACTGTAAGCACCTAGAAGGTCATCTTCGGCAGTAAAACATTTTAGTAAGCTAACAAAGCTCGAAATATTAGTAAAAATAGATAACGTTGTATAAACGACCTTCTCAGATTGTAACGTTGATTTTTTGGGGGTTCCTAAGAAGCAAAATTTCATCTTTTAAAAAATTACTATGGATTTTGAAAAAGGACATCAATTGTGTTCCTTTGGACTATTCCGACTTCCTCTTCGAGTTAGATATCATTTTTCAGATAGCGTCTAATAATCAAATCAATTTCCTAAGTATTTTTATAAAAAAAGGTGCTACTTTAAATCTCTTTGAGAATCTTCAGATTTTTAGAGCTAAGAGTTGCGTTGTTAATAATCAGCTAGATTTCACTAATCTGATTTTTTTTTATACATAGATCTTTAGAGTTCATTCATTCTGATAGTTAAACTGTTAGACTTTTCAATTCCTCTTGAATACGGCGGTGTAACTGTTCACCTCGTCTCAGTTTTTGCTATTTTATATTTATATTTTCCGCGCAACCTCTGTTTCCTTCTTTTCTCGCGCATGACTTTTCTTTTACTTCCGTCTTATCGACTGAATCATGCTAACTTGACGTCAAATGATAGTAACTTTTTTAAAGATGAAATTTTGGTTATTAATAACCCCCAAAAATCACCATAGAAATGTTTTGATTTTCTTGACTTCTTGGCCGTTTCGGCTTTGGCTTGCTTGAAATCTCTCTTGGTTGTCACCTTTCTAGTTTTAGCCTGTTTTTACCACATTCCTTCCTCTTTTCAATACCACCATTCATGAATTAATATTTTGGTTGATTGGATTTTTAAATTAAAATTACGACTATGGTTAGGATGATAAGTTTGTGTATTTGTGGAGCTGATGCAAGTTTTACCTTTCTCGTTATATTCGGTTTAAAAGATGTTGCAACTTCTTTGCCTATTTTTTGTTGTTTTTTTTTCGTTTATATTATTCTTGGTACCTCAATTTTTTTTGTGTCTTTGAAATATAGAGCTCCAATTTATTATGCGTTTTTGTTTGTTTCCAAAATCATGGAAATCTGATAATTTCTCATTATAGGTTAGTCAAATCGCCTATTACCTATAGGTTTTGTGTATCGTAAACTCACACCAAATTTGACCTTCATAATGAAGAAATCACGAGCCTACAACAATTAACAAAAAATTCCGACAAATTGCGATATATCGAGTCAAATAATTACAGATAATTTAAAAAGTGATCTCTTCAAATCATAGGCGTACGCAGAAAAAAGTTGGGGAGTCAAAGGGTACACTCCCCGTTTTTTTCCGTTCGTTCCTTAAAATTCAATTAAAAAACTGCACTTTCGCATATTGCCATGTAAATAACTATTTATTATACTATATTCATTTGCACCCAATATATCAATATTAAAAACGCCTGTTCCGTTAATGACGCACAACCAAGTAATATACCTACCTATTCAAAGATGTGAACTGGCTTGACTCTTATGAAGAAAATAATATTAGGTTTTGGGAATGCACTCGACTAACAGGCCAAGCAACATAGGCCAAAAAGGGGTGTAGACGAAATATTTTCCGGAAAACTGGAAATGGTTTTAATCTCGTTGTTTTTCACTGATAACTCCTAACCTAGGAAAGCATAATTCTCTTATAAATTAAAGTACATACAATTCTACGTCGAATGAGCGCATATATTTTAAATTAAGGGAAGTGGTATGGACGATATGCATGTTTAAAAAACAACCATTTTTCCAAATTTTGGAAAAATCATAATTTGAATTAAAGAAAATATATTATTTCTTCACGCGTACAGCGGATGCGATTCAATATCAGACATTTTCTGACAGGATAGGATGAAGTTTATAAACCTTGTCGACAAAGATGCGGAGGTACAAAGGACTGTCGCGATATTCAAAGACCGTGACGCGACTACAGATGAGATTGGTGGAAAAGTAATTACGGTTTTGTATGCCGGATCGCCTTCAGTCTTCCTCTCTGAATGAAACAAGCTTTGAACTGTTCACCAAATCCTTAGTACAAAATACTTTCAGATTGGTTACTCTTCATCTGAAGAAGCTTCTAGCACAGCTTAACCAGGCAGATGCGTAAGTAAGCGGCAAACAATAATTCAAGGTTGATTTAGCAGACGTATGTTGCCCGCGCACCATTCATTTATAAATTCGGGCGGTTTTATGAAAAAGATTGGGCGCACCAATAGATTTTACAAAGCACCCCGCACCAGCGCCGGTTTTAGCTTGACTACCGCCGGGTGCTAAGTTTAAAAAACGCCTTCTCTTAATTTTTTACTTTTGCACAAAAAGCTAAACTTTTTAGTTGGGAGGTAGTCAGAAATTTAAAAAATATATAAATTGAATGTTTGTGGTATAAAAATGTGCCGCAGGCGAAAATTTTTCAAATATTCAAGGTCAAACAGTTTAAATTAACGAAAAGGAATTCCAAGCAAAACATATTCTTGTTAACTGGTGGTATTTTTTTTGTTCACTATGACCATTGAGTAAAGGAATCCTTTACTCAATGCTATGACTCAACATTTGTAGCCAAGAAGTCCTACTCAGTCTTCTTTTATAGAACAACTGTTACCAATAGAAATTTCGAAATTTGTTTTAGTGTGAGTCCATAAAAATCATTGCTTTTTAAACCAGCTATGCAAAAGAAAGCGGAGGTGTTTGGTTACTAAAATGCGCCGTAGGCGAAAATTTTTAGAAAAAGTAATTACGGTTTTGTATGCCGGATCGCCTTCAGTCTTCCTCTCTGAATGAAACAAGCTTTGAACTGTTCACCAAATCCTTAGTACAAAATACTTTCAGATTGGTTACTCTTCATCTGAAGAAGCTTCTAGCACAGCTTAACCAGGCAGATGCGTAAGTAAGCGGCAAACAATAATTCAAGGTTGATTTAGCAGACGTATGTTGCCCGCGCACCATTCATTTATAAATTCGGGCGGTTTTATGAAAAAGATTGGGCGCACCAATAGATTTTACAAAGCACCCCGCACCAGCGCCGGTTTTAGCTTGACTACCGCCGGGTGCTAAGTTTAAAAAACGCCTTCTCTTAATTTTTTACTTTTGCACAAAAAGCTAAACTTTTTAGTTGGGAGGTAGTCAGAAATTTAAAAAATATATAAATTGAATGTTTGTGGTATAAAACTGTGCCGCAGGCGAAAATTTTTCAAATATTCAAGGTCAAACAGTTTAAATTAACGAAAAGGAATTCCAAGCAAAACATATTCTTGTTAACTGGTGGTATTTTTTTTGTTCACTATGACCATTGAGTAAAGGAATCCTTTACTCAATGCTATGACTCAACATTTGTAGCCAAGAAGTCCTACTCAGTCTTCTTTTATAGAACAACTGTTACCAATAGAAATTTCGAAATTTGTTTTAGTGTGAGTCCATAAAAATCATTGCTTTTTAAACCAGCTATGCAAAAGAAAGCGGAGGTGTTTGGTTACTAAAATGCGCCGTAGGCGAAAATTTTTAGAAATTTAAAGCACAGATAGTTTAAAAGAGGTATAGAAAATAACAGTATAATATTTTTAGATATTAGACCAGCTTATACCGCCTCCTAAAATTTACCGCCGGGTGCTATTAGCGCCCTAGCACCACCCTAAAACCGGCGCTGCCCCGCACACTTTCTTAGGAAAATCTGGCTCCCGTTAATTTTGCTAATTTTTTTATATTATTCCACACATCATTCAGATCAAGTCCCCATGAGCAGAAAGTCCTAAGACCCCAAGGTTCAGAGATACAGGGTGTTTACGAAATATTGGAGACCCCTTAACTTTCTTATTTTTGACCAGAAAAAAAAGTGTTTTATATGAAAGTTGTAGAAAATTTTCTCTACTTTCCAACGCCAATTGAGTTTATTAATTGTACCATTACTAATTTTAATGTTATAGAGAAATAAAGTTGTTAATTAAAAATCTCAAATAAATAAATTAATCTTAAATAAAGTAGAATATACTAATATTGTAATAAATAATATATACTTAATATATAAATATTTCTCGGGAATAATAGCAGTCATTATTGACTCGTGGTATAATCTACTAAGTATAAAAATTGACAATGACATGCTGACATTGATATCATGCTTTATGAATCTTGACCGTGGTTTAAGTCGCTGAATTCACCACCAAATATTGTACCAGTATTCGCATATTCGATCTGATACTCGAAATGATAACATAGGACATGGTTTCTCAATCTGGGGGTCCTAGGAGGGTTGCATTCAGGAATATGAGGGTTCGCAAAAAATAACACTCGTAGGTATATGAAACATCCAAAGACAAATAGATGATTCGTTTTTTACGATTCGTAAACATGTGAACACGCTCTTAGGAATTTATAATAATATGTAAAATGTAATATGTGAAACTTTTGATAAACGTCAAATTAATATGTTGTCTCAACATTTTATATTGTGAAAATAAGACGCTTAGTCTAAAACACTAGTTTTCCTTAATAGTGAAAAACTGAAAAAAATAAAAAAGAATCAAGGATTTTGGGACACCCCTTATACAGGGTGGTTCACTTTTATGTGGTAGGACTTTAACATTAGATAGAAAAAGAAAATCTAAAATGAAAATTTTATATCAACATATATCGGGGAAAGCTTAGTTTCCGAGATACAGGGCGTTGAAGTGTTGGAAAAAATATGAAGTATTTTTTACACTGTCCGAACCAGTGGAGATATTTAAACCAAATTTGATGTGTAGTACCACCTTTTTGACTACGATATTTAGTGATAATATGAAGGTCCTGAAATAACCAGTGGTGGAGTTATGGGTTTTCACTATCACTAAATTTAAAAAGTAATTAGTACGGACCTGTCTCACATCAACGTAAAGATCTTTCAATTCTCTACAAAAAGTGTATCTTGACATTTTTTTGTATCTGCCACAGTTGTGTAGTAAATAAATTATTTCGTTTCCATCTCAGCCTTTTTTGCCTAAAAATGTGTTTTCTAAGATTATTGATAAATATCGCAAATAACAGAAATTAATTATGGAACACTTATCGGATTCAGCTATTTTATTTTTAATTTTATGGAAACAATTTTAAAAATAAACTGGCACTTGGTTTGAGGTACATTACTTTATTATCATTTTAACATTTTTATCAAATCTAGTATTATTTCTTAATAATTTTTATAAAATTTACACTTTATAATAATATAATAATAATAATTCTCACCCTCACAATACTCCAAACTAGAATTAGGTACTTGAAAAATTTAAGATTCCATGTTATACTGCTAAACCAAGAAATTGCAAATCGATATACAATGTGTCCCGGATAAGAATGAACACTATGAACAGCATGATGAGAGATAGAACAACGGTTAAATGGGGAAAAAGTTGCTCAATTTTGAGGTTAATAAAATGGTTCAAACAGATATCTAATATCTCTTTTCGTTTTTGAGTCATTTTGAAAAAAGTGAAATTCTGCATTTTCGATTTTATTTTTTTCTGAAGTTGTTATCACAGATAGGAAAAAAGAAAAACACTTTTTTATTATGTCATTTTTTTAACGAGCTTTAAGATGGCGTTTTTAGATTTGTTCTACTCGTTTTTTTGAGAAACCATTTTCAACTTTATTTTTTTAATTTTTTTGCAGATTTTGAAAACACTTTTCATTCCATATACCATGATGTATGACACGAAATATTTTTAAAATGTTTTGAGCTAATTATTCTGAAAATTCCTTTTTTCGACTCACTTCTTTCTAATGCGGCCCTGTATTTAAATGGAAAAACAGAAATTTTCAGTATAATTGTCTCAAAACATTTTAATAGTATATTATACACTTAGGTTGAGAAGTTAACCATTATTTACCGAGGATTTTTATATCCTGAGGCGCTTAGCGCCGATATGCGAGGTAAATAATGGCCTTCTCAACCGAAGTGTATATAGGATTTTTTTTTACTACTAACATTTAAATATTGCCTTATTTTACATATTTCATTAGATTTAGCCTGGGAGTTCAGTTGTCAAGCTGATAAAATGAAACTAATTTTTAAATGTCGTATAGAAAATGTTTCATTATTTACCTAGGTATTTTTTTATTATCATTATTTACCTAGGGAGAGAAATATTACTTCTCATTAGAGGAATGAGGTAAATAATGGTGATTTCTCAGGTTAGTAGTAAAAAAATATATTTCGTGTCATACATCATGGTATTTGGAATGAAAGGCGTTTTCAAAATCTGCAAAAAAATCCAGGTCCGTCTTTAAAAAAATTTAGTTGAAGATGGTTTCTCATAAAACGAAATGTTATAGAACAAATCTAAAAACGCCATCTTAAAGCGCGTTAAAAAGTGACATAAGAAAGTGTTTTTCTTTTTTTCCTATCTGTGATCGAAAATGCAAAATTTCACTTTTTTCAAAATAACTAAAAAACGAAAGGAGATAATAGATATCCGTTTGTATCATTTTATTGACCTCAAAATTGAGCAACTTTTTCCCGTTTTAATCGTTGTTCTATCTATCACCGTTTGCAAGATCCCCATGCTGTTTATTCTTATCCGGGACACATTGTATATCGATTTGCAATTTCTTGGTTTATCAATAAAACATGGAATCTTAAATTTTTCAAGTACCTAATTAAAGTGTAAATTTCAATAAATAGCTCAAATTTTTAAACAATGATTAAAATTTTTTTTTCGAAATCGAGTTTTTTCGTTTTTTGCATTTTCTGAGAAAATTTTCCAAGTGATGTATATTTTTTTACACCATCAGAAAGTAGAGGTTTCAACAAACAAAAAGCGGATCGACTTTTTTTAAAAAGCAGCTTTTTTGACGTGGGCATTTTTGATTGAATATATAAGGTTACTTTTTCCGTTTAAAATCAAAAAAAGGGGTAAAAATAAGTATTTTGATTCGAAAAAATTACAGCGTATTCGGGACGTAAGAAGGTAAGTTTCCACCAACTTTTGTGGAAAAAAAATTTATTTTGTAGGAGATAAAAATTAAAAACCAAAAAATTGGTTATTTCGATTTTTCGCGGATATTTTGAGGTTATGTGAAAAAAATGTAAATATAATAGTTGTAGATCTTTTTATTGCCTACAACTTTGCCATTCAACTTTTTTCGATAGGAGTTGCAGTTTTGCCGGAAATCATGATAAACCGTTTTCCACCACTAAAAGATCACCCACTACAACTTCCGTACCTCAAATCGCCCTTAAATTATTTTTTCTGTTCTTTTTGCTATATTTTCTTCCTTTTCCAATGGGTGTTCTAGATTTTTTTGTTCTCAAAAATTATCTACCCTGGCCTATTAGTGACTGTTACTTTGCCCTCTTTCACACTCACATTAGTTATGGAGTAGTGTTGTGGGGCAATTCATCCGACGCACAGAGAATATTTGTTTTACAAAAGAAGGCTATTCGCATTTTGGTCGGGACAGAGATGATTGCTTGCCGCATTTTCGTAGATTGAAAATTATGCCGTTGCCAACTATCTTCATTTATTACTCCTTGCTCGAAGTACATGAACGGAAGCAAACTTATACACGTAACGGGGATGTACATACATTCGCACAATACGAGATCGGCGAATTGTATGAGGGTGCCTTTCCATTGTCTAACCAAATCAAAAATGAACTCTCCAAGAGTTGATCTTTATAATCATCTTCCTCTGTAGATTTAAGGAACGTACTAAAGAATTGTTACTGCAACACTGTTTTTACTGCGTGGATCTGTTTTTAGTTTTTTAGCGGAGAATTGGTAGAGAACATATTTGTATTTGTGTAATTGTGCGGTTTTTTTACAGTTTCTCACTGCATTAATTGTTCGAATTGTAAATATATTTTTTAAGGTACCTTAACTATTTAGTTTGTAGGTATATGACATGTTCAAAACATCAATATGTTGAATGTAAATGGATCAAATAAATAAATCTAAATTGTGATGAGAGAAATCTCCGAAGTTTGACTCGTCACTGAAGCACACTACCGTTTAAAATCCTCGTTGCAATATGTGACCTATTCGTTCTCCACATTGCTTTGCCGACGTTTGTCGGTTTTAAAACGCAGCAAAACACATTTTCTCATTTGAATTGCTCTTAAAGGCGCCCTTTGGATTCTAAAGTTCCGAACTGGGGCATGCCTCGGTCCCGTACACATAATATTTGATTTCCAAAGTTTCCCAAGGGGCATTATCGTCAATCATCGCGACGAATTCATAAACTTTCCTTCTTTCTCTGTTCGCCCCGCGAACTTCGACGATTCCTTTTTAATTTTAAAGTTTCTGGGAGAGCGAATTTTTTTTCATTAAATACCGCGCGCGACCGCCGCCGCCGCCCCCATTCGGATGGAAATGCCCTTTTTCTTTTTATTGATTTATTTTAAAAGGAATTACTTTAAAGTTGCCTCCGGGGGACTTACGCTTTCAGGCTAAAAGGTGGGACGCCTGCTACCCGGGAAAACGCGGAAAATAAGAATAAGTATGCTTGATGCTAATAAAGAAAACAACTTCACGAGAGCATAGAGTTTTTCACATATTTTTCGAGTGCTTTCATGTAAAACCAGAAAGTTTAAAAATAAATAATGCATTACCTTTGGTATCTTTATTTGATAAGAAAAATACTCGAATAAAAACGGCACCCGAGAAGTAGGTACTTAAAGACCTTAAAATTGACGTTATATATAATTTAAAATCATACTATTTTATGGGCAACCTTAAAAGTTAAAAGGTATCCGTAAGTTAGTTGAAAGGGAACCAAACTCACTTGGTTATAGTAGGGTTATACTCTTGTGGCATAATAATTATATTATGTCACAATTAAAAATATCCTTATTTTAACGAAGAAAGATTTGTAGTACTGTAATCATAAATAATAAAGGATGTTTTAGTGGCGTATCAGGTAAAGGATGACAATTGAAAAAATGCACTCCAGCCGAGACTCGAACTCGGGACTCCTATACTGTGACCGTAGGAACGTAACCAACTAAGCTACCGGAGATACGGGTTCCATCGGCTAGGTATTATTTATTCCAATTGATATTAGCACAGACATATACACGGTGCCCACAATTGGTAGATATCTCGGAAACTATGAAAAGTACAACATCGGTCAAATTAGACAAAAGTTGCGGTATCATACCCTCTATCTCTATAATATCTTTATAAAAAAGGCAAAATGAGATTTTTTCAAAACTTTGAGAATTTTTCTAGGCCCCCTAA
This sequence comes from Pseudeuparius sepicola, assembly GCA_963920635.1. Classification (NCBI taxonomy): domain Eukaryota; kingdom Metazoa; phylum Arthropoda; class Insecta; order Coleoptera; family Anthribidae; genus Pseudeuparius; species Pseudeuparius sepicola. The sequence goes on along the minus strand of OY987299.1, from coordinate 100,493,299 downwards.
ACTTCCAGCAACCACAGCCGAGATACCAATGGTGGGCATCGAAATTGCCATATAGCAGCTGTTTTAGAAGCAATTGCCAGTATTGACAGGCGCTCTCTAAGAAAGGCGACAAATTCAGATTTAAAAAGATGCAATATTTGCATAAATAATAATGGTGGATTGTTTGAACACCTTTTAAAATAATAATAATTTGAATTTGAGTTTTTTAATTTTTGTTTTATTTTGTCACATTTTGCTACCAGCTAAAAACAAAATATTAGAAAGTTTGAAGTATGTCTTATTATAAAATAGAACGTAATTATGAAAATATTCCATGGCTGTCTATGTGAAAATTTTTAAAAAATCAGAAAATTAGCCATAGCTCTTTTATTTTTTATAATAACCATGCCGAGTATGATATCTTTGGAATGCTCAAAAAATCACCTATTTGATAAGGCCACAGCCTACTATGATTTACATTAAAAAAAAACACAAGTTTATGTCATCTCAAAAATCACAAACAACATAAAAAAAATTGATTAGATCATCTTATTTAGCCCAAAATTATCTACAATTTTTGTCTGTACAGTTTTTCTGTATAATCAGAAATAACGGAGCTACAGAGATCTGATGAAATAGCAAAAATCACTCTTTTCCAGAATATCTATAGTGAGCCATGAACTTTTTTAAAAATCCAAAATGGGCATTAGATTTAGCATTCAAAACTGCAATTCTTTCCCCATTTAACCTTTGTTTTAGCTCTGCTAGTTTCCGATATCCCCATAGTGTTCATCGAAAAAAACTCACCCTGTATATACTAGTAAGATGGTTATCATTCAGTTTTTTCTTATTTAATGAAATTTAAATTTTTCTAAAAGAAAACACTAAAATTAAAGATGGATGTTTTTGTGGCATATCAGGTAAAGGATTAGCAGCTGAAAAAAATGCACTCCAGCCGGGATTCGAACCCGAGACTCAAATACCACCTAGCCCATAGGGAGCTCCCGTATGCTCCGCTAGCTTAGTTTTTTAAGTGCCTACGGCCCCAGTAGGAGTCCCGGGTTCGAAACGCGGCTACAGTGCATTTTTTTTTTCTCAACTAACTATCCTTACCAGCCACAAAAGCATTCCTCTTTATTTGTAATTACAGGTACAAAAATCCATCGTTGTTTATTGAAAAAGAAAATATTAGAAAATCGACTATTTTGTTCATGAGTGTAAAAGGGTGTGAAATGGGTAATAGCAGTTTTAAAATGTATTGTTCGGCATTATTTTAGTGCATAAAATGGTAAGAATGATTGTGAGAGAGAGGATGAAAGTAAAACGTGCCAATATTTTCTAGTTGCATTAGGTACATTTATTGTTTTGTGATTTGTAGTAATTTATTATTATCTCATAATGATTTTTTTAAAAGTGGGAAATAGTGCTTTCATTAGCAGAGGTTTTTTCAACTAGCCAAAATAATCCAGGTCGGAGGATTAATCAAGCTATACCTACCCATATACTGGGCAAAATAATATACCTACATAAATTACACATTAGGACCCTATACAACACAACAGGAACTATACTTTATATTATTTACATTAAATTCCCCATGCAGCAATTAATGCACGCGATTTTTTGACGTGCAATATTTGTACTGTGTGGAAATATTTGGGAAAATAATAAATTTTACATAGCATTACCGTAAATTTATTTGGTACTTTTCATATTGATATATTATAAATCGTAAGCTTGATTTGATTTTTAATTATTTTCAATTATCCGTATTGAGCCGACATTTTGACAAAACAGAAAAATGTTATATTTAGTTTCATTCTGAAATTATGTTATTATTTCATATACAGGGTGAGTTACGTAGGCCGCGGTGATCGACATCTTTCACATTGTTTATGCTAAAAAAAAGTATAAACAAAACTTGTTGAGAACCATGAGTACTATATTCCGATAATATTCTCCAATATACAGGGTGATCCAAAAAGTAGGGGCGACCCAAAGTTTTGTTTTTTTAAATGGAACACCCCGTATTTTGTTACATTTTTTGAATGTCCTTAAAGAATACGTTCCTTTTGGTATAGGGTATTAAAGGTCTATCTTTAAAGGTTATGAAGTTATTTTAATTTTAAACGAAAAAAGGGGTCACTACTTACTCAAAAACCAAATAATATGTTGGGCTATACCTTGCACTGGAGATTGCCTGTTACGCCTAGTTAACTATTTAGATAAAGTTCTGAAGAACATATCTGGCGATTCACTTACGCAAATCCTAAGTTTACTCGCTAATTTTAAATACAACACCCTATATTTTAGAGTAGATACATTTTGGTATAGGGTATTATGGGTCTAACTTTAAAGATTATGGAGTTATTTCCATTTAATTCTATTCTTTTCAATTTTTGATTAAGTGGAAATAGTTGAAACTACCTATAACCCCATCAATAATCAAAAACCTTCTGAACATGAAGAAATAAAATTACCGCATAATAACTTATGACATCGGCTTATGTTATTTATTTATGGCGTTAAAGGTAGTATCTACTATGTCCAATACACCAAAAATTAACGCGAACATGTCTTTTTATTTTTTACAGCTTTAAAAGTGACATTTTGACACCCTAATCATTTAATCGGCCCTTTTAAAGCTCTTTCTTAGAATAAAATGGAAATAACTCCCTAACCTTTAAAGTTAGGTCTATAGTACCCTATACCAAAAAGTATCTACTCTTTAAAGGCTTTCTAAACGTGTAATAAAATATAGGGTGTTTTATTTAAAATTAGCGAGTAAACATAGGATTTGCGTAAGTGAATCACCCGGAATGTTCTTCAAAACTTTCTCTCAATATCGTCTTATATAGTTAACTAGGCGTAACAGGTAATCTCCAGTCCAAGGTATAGCCCAAAATCTTATTTGGTTTTTGAGTAATACATTTCCAAAAGTGACCCCTTTTTCGTTAAAGTTAAAATAACTCGCTAACCTTTAAAGACCTGTGCCAAAAAGAACATATTCTTTAAGGGCTTTCTAAAAATGTAACAAAATACGGGGTGTTCCATTTAAAAAACATAACTTTGAATCGCCACTACTTATTGGATCACCCTGTATATTAGAGAATATTTTCGGAATGTAGTACTTACTCATGTTTCTCTACAAATTTTGTCTATCCTTTTTTTCTAGCAACCTACTTAGAAGATATAGAGCACCGCGGCCTACGTAACTCACCCTGTATGAGTAGTTTATATTCCAATAAAACCAATATGTTTTAGAGGAACGTAAACTTGGGACAAATTAATGTAAAAGAACATATGCATAAGAAGGTTAACAATATAACCCTCTGTATCTTTCTTATCGTGCCTTCAAATAAAAAAATTCATAGAACAAACTGGCTGATCCTAGGAGTTTGTGCTTTAAAACTGAATCACCCTGTATACGATGGCACTCATTTTTGGAACAACGGGGTACATTGACATGGTTGTTAATCACGAGGGATCTTTTTCACCTGCCGTCTGCCCTTAATGTGAGGCGGGACAAGCATTCTTGACACCACTTAACTTGCGTAGGCCCTCGTCGGAGGATTCTTGGAGATAACCAGATGTCTTAATAGTCGGAAGAAGGCTCTTAAGATAAGAAACCCAAACATGGTAGGCTAAGGCGTCAGTAGCTTACGGCTTTGTCTGGCGCGGTTCTATACTTCAATATACAGTGTCGGATTCATATCTTTATTTGTAGAGAAAATATAAGCTTAATAATTTTGTAAAAATGTAATAGAGTATAGGTAAAAAATAGGTTTTCTCTTAAAATAAAAATGTTAACTCTATCATCTTAAAATAATCTGTATATTTGTGGATTTTTGAATTGCACGCAGTTTTCCGATTCCAGCAATATAAATAGGTTATATGTTTGCTCTAAGCATTCTCATGATACCTATTCCAAATTGCAGATAAATACGATCTTTATATTTAATCAAGGTTGCCATGGAAAAACATTTCAACTTAGGCAATTTTTTCTAACTCGAAAAATAAAGGCTCTAGGGGTGGGTCAAAATATACGGGAACACCCTGTACATGTAAAAACAATCCATTCGAATTCATGTCAACATCTCTCTTATAATGCCAAACACAGACTAAAAGCTCTCCGCCCATGGCTGAAAACAAAGCATACGATGGCAGACATCGGGGTGGACCCTGGGCATGCAGCGTTGCCACACACTCAGATGCAACGCCGGTTACCACATATTTTTAAGAGTGCTGGAGATATCCGCTATAAAATAAACCCCTCATCCGGCATCGCAGCAAATATAGGAGTTCGTTAGTATCCAATAGACTTTCAGAGAGGAAGGGTTGCCGTTTGCGTCGAAAATGCAATCCCAATATTTTACGTGTAACCGTTTATAAACGCCGCCGTCGAACGTTGCCGTCTGCGTCCGATGCCGTCCGAGAGATAAACTAATTTCATCTTTCACGTTCCGTCGTTCACATTTCTGGACGCAAACTGCGAAGGTCACCGTCAACTTCGAGCGCCAACGCAAACGTCGAGTTTATAAATCCACCTTAATATACTACATACCATAGTGTTAAATGCCACGTATTTTTTTCCCACACTTTCAACAGGCTTCAAATAAATTATCAAATTTGACCTAAGCAATAGATACCAGTCAAAATTTACTGAAGAAATACTTACACGTTGTTTCAGTTTTAAATTGACAAACTTTGGTAAACAACGGAACTTTGAAAAATAATGCAACTTCCTCGTATAAACTTAATGTCTTTGGGGCTAAGGAAGATTCAGGGTGTTAAATTTCACAGAAAAAGAAAGACATGTTTTAATATCTCTGAAACTAATAAACTAATATTATAGTACCTATATTTTTATTTCTATAGGAGTAAGAAAAAGAAGGAAAATAGTTATCTAATTACAAAATAAGAACACTATTATTTTTGATAATTTGCCTTTCAAGTGTACGAGAAACGTGTTCTCTCGTCTCGTTGAGATGAGACGAGAGGAGAGACGAGAATCTCTCGTCTCGATGGCATCACTAATAATATTATATATATTTTTTTGAAATCGGAAAAAAATGTTTTTTTGGCAAAACAATAATCACAAGGGATCACCCATCCATGAACCGACTGCGCGCGGAGTTGCTTGACTTTGACGATCGCTCTACCTAGGTCAAGTATAACGAGGCACGACGCTTGCCAACAGAAACTCCAAATCGCTGCCTGTTGTTCAGCCTCCATCAAAAATAGATTGATATTCAAACCTACTAAAATATTTGAAATGAAAGATTGCGCTGCTATAGGTAACAATTTCGCACGCAGTGTACCAAAAGTTAAATGGGCTTTAATTGGCTGGGTTTTGAATATTTGGTCACTTTTGACGGGCCATGGCTCCGCGTCTTAAGTTTGATGTTTATATCTCGCCAAGGTCTACTTATTGAAAAAATCGTACAATAATAGACTATACCTCAGTGCCGATTTCTGAGCTTTTAATGACAAGTTTGAGTACCGATTTCAAGAAAAAAAATGTTATTTTGATATGGGCTAGCTTCTTGTAAAACCACATTCGAGATCCATGGCCTACTTTCTGAGATATTTTCGAAAAACCCGAAAATTGCCGACATTTCTTCGGCTTGCATCTTCTTTATTTCAAGAGTTAGCGAACTGTTTATTCATAAAATCTGTGGGCAAAACTGATTGCGTTGACTGATATATTATTAAAGACTGCTCACGGCTGTCACGTCTGACACATTTTTTGCTCACCATGCGCTTTCCGGCGATAAAATATAATGCAGAATACATTGTTAGCCATCAGAGCCATCTGTTTTCCAGGACATAAAGCTATAGCTATGAGAAGTCTTTATAAATACGTCAGTCAACGCTGATTGTTTTAACCCTACTCCATCAGAATTTGGTAAAACGCCGCGGTTTAGTGGGTGCCGTGTTAAGACTTAAAAAAGTTAACTACTCAATTATTATAGCACTCCATAGGGCCAAACAATTACCTATTTTATGCACGTTCAATCAATATATCACGAGGCTTGCGCTAGCCTGATTTATACTTAGTTTTTTTAGAGAAAAAAAGAAAATTTATAAGGCTTGGCAAAATGTTTTGAAAGTTGGGTTAAACAAACTAGGTAGGTATACTTACCTAATATTTACAACCAACTGAATTTCTATGGTTTATAGGGTCTGTGGTCTGTATGCAGTTAGAGAAGCAATTTTTGTCCATAGTTTTTATTAAGTCTTATTTTGGGGAATACCTACTACCCTTTTAAATTCCTTAATACTTTTACAGAAACACCTTGCATAATATTTATAAAATTAAGTAATAAAAATATCACCTCGAGAACTTGAAATTCTAAAAAATGCAACCAAATCCAAATATATGATAAACCGAAACGTATAATCTATAAAACTATGATATTTATACATAAGCTGATTAATGGACTGTTATCAGAATACATATTATTAGGTGAACTCAATTTCCGTCCTAATGAGCACACGTATAACACGAGACAGAAAGCTCATGTACACATACCAGCAACTAACTTGGTAAAAACCAAAAAAGTAATATTTGATTCTGGTATGACTCAGGATAATAACCTTAAATCGGCAAAAGAATCATCTACATTATCATTGTTCAAAGGAGGATTCTCCAAATACTTGTTTGATAATTTTTAATACTTGTATGACGTGATATGTTCAACGTGATTGTTATTGTTATGTTATACTAACTGTTCTTCCACATATTAACTGTATTTTACTATTGTAAATGTATATTATATTAGCCTGCTAAATAAATAGATTACTTACTTACTTACTTAAATAATTTTGATACTTGTATCTATAAAATCTCCAAAATCTTGATGTAGGCACCTAGGTATAATACCTACGAAGCCAAGAATTACACATTTCGATACAAGATAACGCCATACCCATCCGTATTCGAGAGATGTATAAGCCTTCCTTCTTTAGCTGACTAAATGCAGATACTTGTCGTTCTTTCAAATTTACAATGTAGCCGAGCCTTATCAAAATTTTGATAGAAAGTTATTTTATCCGCGAGGAGACGCGCAGCTCGCAGATTTTCGCAAATTCCCCTTTTACGGCGCTACAATAAAAAGGCGAGCGCCACGAACTTGATTCCAAAATAAGGCGGCGTCTACAAAGGGTTTCCTACGGTTTTAGAGGCACCTCCGAAGATTCCATTTACTTAAGCACCAATTTGTTTTTTTACGACGGAACTATCTTTGTTTCCTTAGAGCCCTTATCAGTTGCCGCGATCGTCGCACACTAGTTCTGTTTAGTTGCAATGAAGTTTGTTGTTATCATCGTTTACACAAAGGAGGTATTTGCAAAAATTCGTGTTCCTTGAATGTTGTTTTTAGATAAAAACATGAACTTGAAAAATCAATCGAAGCTTATTATATATGACGTAATGAAAATAAACTAAGATGAAGAAATATAAAAATGTAAAAATAATAAAAATATAATACAATAAAAATATATCGCATTGTCGCCACAACAATATTAACACATGAACCGAAGCTGCAATTTTTATATTAATAAAATTTCAATATCTTCAATCACGTGTGTTTTTCAGTTTTTACGAATATACCTCTTCCTAAAATCTACTTGAAAATCGTTGATTTACTTTCGTTAAATTGTAAACCACGGAAACTTCACTCGATGTTGTATTGTGAAAAACGTAGTAAGAAAGTAGTAAGCAATCAGTCCCACCAATATTGCTCTGCACTGCATCTTGGGCCCTATCATTCTTCTAAAATGCTTATTTTTTATTTGCCTTGAGGCATTTAAACACATAATTCTAAAAACTCTTAAAAACTCATTTAATGAGATGCTCAAAAATTCCCCCTTGTTGAACCTCACAGTATCCCAGCCTGCCACAAAATTCTCTAGGGGCATTAGCCAAGTTTCAGGTAGATTATTGAGGTCTTGGAACATTGCGTCAGGAATGCATTATTTCAGGCTTCAATCCTTCCAATGTCCTGGGGCTTCTCGGGTTGTTCATATTCGAAGATAGTTTCCTTTAGATAAACCCATAAGAAAATTTGTTAGGCGGGAGGCCAACAGGTTCTGCCTCTCGTACATACCAAATTGGGTGTTCAGGAAAATTAGGGGCACTGGAATAAATGTAATCCTGGCTTTCACTTGATTTAGCTGATTTTTTATACATTGTTAAGGGCCTAAAAGTAAATCTAAATATAGGTATGAAAGGAAATTTGTGTGGGTAAACCGGGTGATCCAGAAATAAGGTCGAAAATTGCCTGAAATGGTGGCCAAATCGGTCACTATTAAATGCTTTGTTGGCTCTGACTACCAAAAACGGAAATATGCCTTGCAAAAAAGTATCTTTAATTGCTTGTACAAAATATTCAAGGCTCTATTGTGTCATATTCATATCAGAATGTTGATTAAACAATAATTAATTTAGTTTCTGCCATTGGTTTGGGGTGTTTCAAGAATAAATTAACAAGTATTTTCATTTTTGTTAACATAATACAATAAGAGTAAGTAATGCAATTGTCTTGGAAAATAATGGACAGGGAGATCCACATAAAATTTGATCCACTTCTTAACTTCTTCATTTGTCAATGTTAATTAAAACAAGGTAGAGACAAGAGACAAAAGTTTTAAGATATTTGGTGGGATTTTCCATGGTCTTGTTAAAATTGATAGAAGGTGTTTTGTAACATCTATACAATCCAATTTTTTTAAATGAATATACCTACTGTATATTACTAAATATTCAAAATCTACCCTTCATCCCGATACCAACGATATTATTATAGTACCAGTACTATAATATTATTTTATGTTTACTTCAGCGGTTTTTAAAATACTGGTCGTTTAAACCTAAATTTTTTCATATTTTCACACCCTGCATTTCGGAAACAAAACGTTTGCGGTTAAAATAGTGACCTTAAAACATTCACTGTCAACGATTTAGGGGCATCATTTTTTCTTCTATTCTATCCATATTCGGTGTTCTAAAAACGTCTGGAGCAAACATACAGTGTGTCCCAATTTGATACTGGACACCTCAGAAATATATGAAGGGCAAGGAAAACAAATGGTCTCTATTTTTTTATTGTTATAAAATAAATCAGTGTAGTTGGCAACGCTGGCAGTCAGCAGGTCACGCTACCCTCACCCCCCTCCTCCCTTTGCCGGTCGCAGATACCAATGGACTCGACGCAGTCATCCGCATTAGCTCGTGGGAGGAGAACTGGTAGGATGGGGATAGGAGGGGATTATATTACAGAAACTATAGACAGCAGATGATGATTTCCCGCTCACAGTGTTTTAGGTATAAGTATACCAAATATAGCAAAACCTGCATTCTAAAACTAAAAGCTTAGTCATAAGCCAATCTGTACAAGATACCTATTTTCGCTTACACTGTATCATGCTCCGTGCTCTTACTAGAGTTAAGCATCAATACATGTACAATAACGAACTACCGTGACACTGTGCCTAGATTATTATCATTATCTACATTCCATATTCTCCAACTGGCTGTGCTCTCTGGACACCGTAAGTTTGTCCTTTGCTGCATGTATCCATTAAAAAAAAGGAAATGTGAGAGCGGGCCACTGCAAGAAATTGCGATCAATTCATAATTCAAAACGGCCCGGAGATTAATATCGCCGATTCCTTCGCCCCCCTGATGAACGGAGTTGATTCGGGGTGCGCGCACCTGCCTCATGCGAAATTCACAAACGTCATAAAAAAGTCCGAAGCTCGGACCACCTACGACTTCTTGCCGGGACGAAAAAACAAGCGAAAAACGCTTATAAATATTTAATATTGACCGGTGCGCGCGGGATCCAGTTTTGATGGGCCCGGAATCGAGAATATGCGGTAATAATTCTCGACTTATTCGGGGAACGGTAGCGGCGCACCGGCCGAGATCACAGGAGCGCCGGGCCGCCGCCGGCCGATGTTGAAAAAAGGCGGACGTTGGTTTTTTCACGAGCTGAGCTGTCAATTTTCGGATTCATGAAAATACAGCGGGAATGCGGCCGTTTGGGGTTAATAGGGGTATACAGGGACCGTCTCAAAAGTATGGGATATTGGCATGGTGGTTATTATTAAGTTTACACAGCATTTCCATCTGCATTGTTTTTGTATGGATAGCTCATTCAGTAAAGTCCAGATAGTGATGTGATGTGAGCTCGTTCATAAAAAAAAATTTAGGAAGGAAAATTAAGGACACAGACCTCAGTCCCACAATTTCTTTTTAATTCAAAAAGCTACCGATTACGTAACTCCCAAAGTTACATCATCAGGCTAAAGCTATAATAAAAGGAGAATAAAGCTAAAAAAGGTCAGCAGCACTGCTAATAAATGACTATTATTAATTTTATCACCTAATGAGTAAAAAATTCGTTCTTTTACTTACAAATATCATCAAGAGCGGTACAGTTCTAAGATTGGAGTCTATTATAGTCATTGCACTAACTACTATCTTTTATATAAAGGATAGTAGTATAAAGGATAGTAGTTAGTGCAATGACTATAATAGACTCCAATCTTAGAACTGTACCGCTCTTGATGATATTTGTAAGTAAAAGAACGAATTTTTTACTCATTAAGTGATAAAATTATTATTAGTCATTTATTAGCAGTGCTGCTGACCTTTTTTAGCTTTATTCTCCTTTTATTATATAGCTTTAGCCTGATGATGTAACTTTGGGAGTTACGAAACCGGTAGCTTTTTGAATTAAAAAGAAATTGTGGGACTGAGTCTGTTTCCTTAATTTTCCTTTCTAAAATATGAATAACCCACATGGGGTCCCTCTTTAATTATTAATAAAAAAAATAGTCTAACACAGGAACAATACAAATAATTGCGAGTACTTACTTTTTTATTTATAGTTCGTTATTACAAGTTTAGTTTCTATTTTCGTGTTGCATGTTGGTGTGATGATCGATCCATGTTCAAAATACACCAATTTTTGCATGCAATGCGATAAAAAAACTTAGTTTCCATACTTTTGGCTTTCAGAGGTACCTATACAGGGTGTTCCTAAATATCATGTACATACGGAAGGGGGTATTTCTTTGGCCCATTTTAAGAAAAAAACTTCATATGAACGTATGTCGTAAACGTCCTAACTTTTTTTAATTGAATTTTGGCTACCGAAATAATCAAGCTGCTGAACTGAAATTTGGCACTGCTATGTTTTTGGGGATGGAGAATAAGCTGAAAATGTCAATTTCACCGTATCTCACAGAGGGCGCTACTTGCGCTGTTTTTTGATCACGCTTTTACGCGTAACTTGTTTGAGGTTATCTTTTTGGTCCAGCAGGTCCATCATTTTAGTGCATCTTTTCATTCTGCAAGAAAAAGGTACTCTTGTTTCATAACGATGAAATCAACCATTTGCTTTGAAATTGAAAAATCGTTCTACAAAACACCTGTTGATTCCAATATTCGAAACATAAAATTTTCACCTACCACCTTCAAGTGTTACAGATCAACTGTACCACTTAAACTGAGAAAAAATCCCTATGAACAATGTACCAAAATCTATTCGCTTTCAAAATGGAAAGGATCGAATTTGACAAAATTAGAACACCCTATTTCAAGAAAACCAATGGTGTTTTGACCAATGCCCATTTGGCATTTTTTCATCATTTTGAATGTACAGTTGATCTGTAACATTTGAAAGCAGTAGGTAATAATTTTATGTTTCGAATATTGGAATCAACAGGTGTTTTGGGGAACGTTTTGGCAATTTCAAAGCAAACGGTTGATTTAATCGTTATGAAACAAGAGTACCTTTTTCTTGCAGAATGAAAAGATGCACTAAAATGATGGACCTGCAGGACAAAAAAAAAACCTCAAAAAAGTTACGCGTAAAAGCGTGATCAAAAAACAGCGCAAGTGGCGCCCTCTGTGAGATACGGTGAAATTGACATTTTCAGCTTATTCTCCATCCCCAAAAACATAGCAGTGCCAAATTTCAGTTCAGCAGCTTGATTATTTCGGGAGATGTAGCCAAAATTCAATTTAATTGTTTGGCCCATTTTAAGAAAAAAACTTCATATGAACGTATGTCGTAAACGTCCTAACTTTTGAGATTCAAATTCAATTCAAAAGTTAGGGCGTTTACGATATACGTTCATATGAAGTTTTTTCTTAAAATGGGCCAAAGAATTACCCCCTTCCGTATGTACATGATATTTAAGAACACCCTGTATAGGCAACATTAAGCGTATTTTCGCGAGCAAAACCCTCCAAAATATTTTTAGGTTTATCCCAAAACCTGTTATTTTCGCGAGGCGGTTTTATCAGAGGGAAGATGTCGTTTTGTTCTTTGCGGACTGTTTTGTGGCATTGTGGACGGTTAATATAATAAATACGGGTCAAAACAGCTTTTCAAAAACGATATAAGAAAATTTATCTGGAGAGGGAATATTTTCATCACGTCAGACAAATAACAAAACCTGCCTAAACCTAATCCCTGCTCACGAAAATACGGCTATTATCTACAGGGTGAGTTTTTTTATGATCAGTATGGGGATCTCGGAAACTAGCGGATATAGCAGGAAGGTTAAATGGGGAAAGAATTGCAGTTGTTTGGGTCCAATTTAACGCGCCTTGTGGATTTTTGAAAAAAGTCATGGATTACTAGATACTTCGAAAAATTTTGGCGATTTATTCTAATCCATCTAGCTTCGTTGTTTCTGGTGTAAAAAAGTGTAAATACCAAAGTTGGATGGAATTGTGTCACCAATACTCGGTTATCATTTCCTAATTTCCGCGCCATTTTCCAGAAATGACACAAACTTGTTTTTTTTTTTAATGGAAACCATATTTGTTCTGAATAACGATATCGAGTATTACCTAAATCGATGGAAAGCTCTAAAAATGCCTGATTTTGAGACCATGGTCAACTATTGTTTCCATTAAAAAAACCCAAGTTTGTATCATATCTCGAAAATGGCAGCTGTCATGAAAAGTAGGACATGATTTTTAAACGCATTGGGAACACAATTCCCTCCAACTTTGGTATTTACACTTTTTATCTAAAATCAGAAACAACGACGCTAGATGGATTAGAATAAATCGTCAAAATTTCATTTTATTTAAAATATCTGGTAAAAAATGACAAATGACTTTTTTAAAAATCCACAAGGCGCGTTAAATTGTGCCCGCACAAAACTGCAATTCTTTCCCCATTTAACCTTTCTTCTATCTCCGCTGGTTTCCGAGATACCCATACTGAAAACTCACCCTGTATATTGAAGTACAATCATGGAAGCCACAAAACGTTAAAGTTTGACATTTTGAAAAGATAGGTAATCTTAAGGAAATGTTAAGAAAAATGTCCATTTTTGTTTATAACGATGAATAAGAATGTATTGTTTCTTTTTTTTTAATAATAAACTGGGACCTCCCTTATATAAACTAGAGGCGCTGTTGCCTGACGCTAGAGCAAGAAGTTGAAAAGAAGGAAAAGGTGGCAATTTGGAACAACAACAAATCGGGTCCAGGAAGGAGCTAATCGCACATTTGCAGCTTCAGTCAGCCGCTTGGATATGGGGCTTGGGGGTCACCACCGAGGCTGCTAAAGTGACCTGCGTGAAAATCTTCATAACCAAAGTTACATTAACAATAAGGGTGTGAGATTAACAAGTATAAAATTGTTTGCAAGTAAAAGCGATATTGGGCTATAAATACGAATAAAAAGTTGTAAAAGATGGGCATGCAAAGTGTTTTATTACTAAGGAATTTATAACTGTTTAAAAATGGATAATTTACCCTATACTAATATATTTTTTTGAAAATCTGACGAGAAATGAAAAATGATGTGGGTGGTTTTATTTTTAAAATGTAATTTTCCTAATTATTTACCTTGCATTTACCTCGCAATTAATTAACAGGTACAAGCCTCGTAACGTGTCGCGCCGCAATTACGGCGCATTTTCTGCCTACGACCTCACTGAAATGCGAATTAGGAAGAATTTAGATTGAAATCTGTGCACTGCACGTACAGGAAGTCGGTTTTTACTGGGAATACTAATTTGTTGAATGTTTCTCCCACACGGAAAATGTTATTCATTATGTTTGGGCCAGGAATTTTTAAGGTGCATCGCAACTGGACAAACTGATATAGGTGCTTGATGAAACATCTCCAGTGACATTTCCGGTTTATTAATGCTTTCTTGTCCAAGTGAAAGCTTGCGATCTTTTATACCTATGTATAGGATGTCTCAAATCTCAAATAAAGTGTTATGTCCGATTATTTCCTTAGTTTTTCAGATAGAAATATACCAACTAAAACCAGGGTAATGCAGCTTTTCCTGGGGAACGCGAATCTAGCTTCAGAATAGTGTTCAAAAATTTAAGGACAAAAATATTCTTTTTTTGAAAAAATAAAAAATATTGTTTGTATTTTTGATATTAAGGACCAAAGGTAATACAATCTGTTTATTTACAATAATTTTAATATCAGTTGGGTTTTAACTAGGGCTGTTGTTGTTTTTATTTGACAGTTATCAATCTGTCAAATAAAAACAATTGCTTCTATTCTCTCCATGGCCTACTCATCAATATCGATTAATGTGAAATTAAACTTAAAAGTAATAATTATTTGTTCCATAAAAGTCAAGAATTTTGCTTAGATACGTAAAATAGTTTGATGATATTTTAATTTATTATTATTTTGGCATAAATTTAGAACTGGGAAACGTAATGTAACTAAATTTATACCCAAAAATGCTAGACAGTACATCAACTTTGCAACAAACATAACAGAATTTTAAAGCGCAAGTATCATTTTCTTTTGAAAAATACCTATTCTTATCGGTAATTAGTAATAAAAAATTAATAGAATGATAAAGCTAGCGATATAAAATAGTTTTTACAAAGTTTCGAGTTTTTAAAATTTTCAAAAATTTCATAAATATTAAAAATTGGCAAAAACTAAACATTTTAGTAAAATTGAAAAACAAACAACTTTTTCAAGTAAAACTTTTTGATATTTTAACAACTAAACCCGTTTTTGGCGATATATTTTTTTAAATGTCATTTTAACAGTTAACGAAAGTCACATGACCACGTTTGAGTGGGCCATTTTTCATATTTTTTAAAGCAAAAGGTAACCCCAAAATTAAATTTCAAAATAAAACGTTAATTAATAATGTCCCACCTATGGTGCGAACTTTTTGGAGGACACTGTATATGTTTTCCTGGTTACATTGAATAAAGAAGGATCTTTGAACCACGAATTGGATGAAACAAATTCTCGATTCAATTTATCATGTGATTAATGTGTAAAAAAAATGATGTCATGGATTAGTAGTTAAGTATATTTTCAATTAATAATAATTGTAATATGAGACCGTTCCTTATTCCATGTCAACCGGGGAAACATGGTCGAATATCTAGAAAACGGCAGGAGGTATATAACCCTATAGTATTACATAGGTATCATTGAAAAAGTAAAGAAAAGTAACAATTTCTAAAAACATCTGTTTACGTCTGGTTAAACCAAAAGTGATATTTGAATTATAAATAAGCAGATTTTATTGTATTTGGTGTTTGGTTCTTAATATTAAACACATTTTTTAATTTTTTGAGACAATAGTTTTTAGCCTTAATTTTTCGAGAATTCTGTTACTGAAAAACCTGCATCACTCCGGAAGACGGCCAAATATAGGAAATAATAATTTGTATAAATTGGTAAAAAAAAATTAATTTTTTAACAATATTTTGTACAAATTGCGGCAAAATTTAATAAAATATTTTTGTTTACCAATTTATACATTTATTTATTATTTCCTATCGCCGCATTTAATGTCTTCCGTCCAATTTATTTGCAGTCAAAGAAGTTTTAAATTATAACATAAACACACATTATTTCCCTGAAAAAGCTTTCAAAGCAAGGGCGAAACCTTGGACAATAAAAAAGTTATCTTTGTCTCAAAAGAGATATAGGTAACATGACAATAAACGCATTGGAGAACCAACTTGTCAAACGTTAAGCATGGGTAGGAATAATTAAAAAAATATTATTAGACAAACAAACGGAAATATAAAAGTTAATAATCACATATAGGATCCTTGACTGAAAATCTTCACCCATGCTAGGATATCTAGATCAACTGGTATGTTCCTAATTACCCGGACTATACGATGAGAAAATTACCCAAGGCAGAAATATATTGTTTCTAAGACGCAATCGTTCCTGGCATTCCTTAGTATTGTAGGTCGCTTAAATCATTCGGCCGGGCACTCTTTCAGAAGTTGTATTAATTAAATGAGAACGAGAAATTCCACCGCCCCTGTTAACATGGTCCGCTGGTCGTCTAATTAGAGGAAATTAAGTGTCATTCTGAAAAGGCAGCCGAAAAATGCTGCGAGTTTTGGGAAACCATTTCGTTTTCTAGAAAGAACATAATTACAATGTTGCGACTTCCAACAAGCATTACCCTGTATTTTGAGAGTAGACTGTCAATATGTGGTAGGTATATGCACTAACTCGTAACTCATTTCGAGTCTAATAACAACTAAATAGGTATAATTGCATATCCATGCAATATGAGATCTAAATCAACCAATACCAGTTAAGATTATTCCCCGGTGCGTGTACAACATCAAGCAGCCCTTGAATTAATTTTGTTCCAAAACGCCAGTGTAATCTGCCAAATTATTTTCGCCCTTTATCCAAATACACTTTACCTACTAGAGTGGAATGTCTGCATCGCCCTCGAACGTTTAACCCTCGTCCTCGTGCGACATGGACAACATATTATCCAGTCTTGTGCTTACAAACTAGGAACTATTTTTTAAGGGAACATTGTATATTAGGAACATGTGTAAGAACCAAAATGCCTGTAGCTACTGAAATAAGCTTGAGGCAAAGAGTAACTACAGCTGCAGCGTTTCAGTTTGTTACTACTATATGATTATTTTTAATTTGTAGCATTTAAAATGTGTGACTAAACTGTACCAAACATGTTTTCCGTAGATGTATTCCTTTAGGGAAAATAAAATTTAAAAAAAATGAAATTTAGCGCTCTGTACAACGAAAACCTTTGTGATTTCGATACAGATTCCTAAAGTTTTGCCCCTAATAGTTGGACCACCCTTTATACCTACACCTACACCTAAGAGTGCAAGAGATATTTTTGGTGTTCCAGTTTTTTATAGGTATCTATTATACAGGATGATGGAAAGAAAAACGTGACCATTTTGGGCAGCTAGGTGACGCGGAGAAAAAGCCTGCAACCACGGCCAATTTTTCGCACAATATGAAAAAAATCAAATTAGGGAAAACTATGCTTCTTTTAAGAGAAAGCAGACACTTTTTTATGGAAAATTAATAGCAATGAGAAGCTTACAACGGGTGCTCAGATAGTTTATAGCGAGGTTTATAGTTTCAGACAATTACGTACATCGGATTTTCGGCTCTCTTGAGGCTATGACAGTTTCTATAGTTTTAAGGCAAATTTCTGGCCTATTTTGTGCCGCACAAAAAAAACGAAGAGAGAATATTTTTCTTACGTGATATATAATTGCAGCTGACCCCGATCTGCAAAATAAATTTATGGTTTTAACTTTTTTGCCGATTTGAAGTTTTTAGCTGTCCAAAGTTGACACGATTTTGGTTATAAATAAACGAGAAAATCGCTGTGGGGGTCCAAAAAGTTCATACTGTGTAGGTATTTACTTACTAGACTAGAAAAAAAAATCAGTTACTACATATATCAGCCGTCGACGATCGCAACAATTCTAGGAAATCAATATTCATAATAATCAATGGATTTTATCTATTCAACATTTTTTGTACTTATTTCTATTGGGTACAGTCATTGGATAAGATCAATGGTACAGTAAATGGTGTATTCACATCACAAGCACCAGCATTTACTTTCATGAGTTTTCGCATATACGTTTCTCGAAATTTTTTAAAGAAAATTACTATCGGAGGATATGAATAATGTGCCATTTTATTTGATTTTACGTTAATCTAAATAACAAAGAGATTGTATTAGAATCAAATTTATGCTTAAATTACTGTCTGTCTTTCTGTAAATTGAAGTCCATTGGAGACTCACTTATTTTTGACACAACCGTAAGGAGGCACTACAAAAACGTAAAACGTCTGCAACGCGATCTGTTAAAGGTTTTCGCGATGAAAAAGCTTGGGGTATACAGGGTGTTCGAAAAATAGACGGAGATATTTTAGAGGGTGATTCCCTGTTAAGAAATACGAAAAAAAGTTTCTATAAACATGGGTCTGGAAATGCAGAGTTTTCAAGATACAGGATGTTAAATAAAAAAAAAATAAAAAATGAAATTATTAATGTCTTAAAAATTATTTACTCGATTCTATTGAAATTTGGCAATGCTATTTGTTGTATTAAGAGGCTAATTTCGCCCTAACTAGATTAAATTTATTAAGTCCAGTGGCGTCCCGGGGGGCACCTTAGCGAATATTATTATCAAAAAAATGTACGCCACTACCATTTTTGTAACTTTAATATTTTTTGTTTGATTAAGCATCTAAAAATACAACTTCTTTCCCTCTTGTATTGTTTTCCTATCTCACTTCGTTTTCGAGAAAAAAAAAATAAAAACCGTTTTATTGCATGTCACTGGACAAAATTGGTTGTAGTGTACTTTATGTTATGATATTGGAAAAGTTGCAATAACACTCTTTCCTAGAAATGCTTTTGATTATTTGTTTTCCAAGGCACTTGTGATTTTTTTTGCAAAAATTGATAAACCAATTTTGTCCAGTGACATGCAATATATTTAACATCCTGTATCTTGAAAACTCTGCATTTCGGGACCCATGTTTATAGAAACTTTTTTTCATATTTCTTAACAGGGAATCACCCTCTAAAATATCTCCGTCTATTTTTCGAACACCCTGTATAATTGTTGACTGGCCAGTGGCCAGTCTCTCTTACACTTAGGTACTGTAGGGACTAGCGCAATAACGCAATAGCGATAGAAGCATTCTGTATGCGACATTCGGTAATTTTTTACATGACTGAGGTTATTCAATATACTTTCCTATCAATATATTAAATATCCAAATATTGGATATATTGAGTATTCGCGCGAATAATATCGAGTTTTCGATATACAGTGTGTCGTGTGACCCCGGATAAGACTCTTGTATAATAGACAAAGAAAATCGAGTTGAAATTTGAGCCATTGGGGATCAGCTCTGCTTGGTTTGAAAGTAATTTTTGACATAGTTTTTGTCCCAAAAAATCAAAGTATGGCTTGGATATTTCGAAAAACATTTTTTTACACTAGTAAACTGCCTTTCGTGTACGAGTTAAACTGTGTAATGTGCAAAATTTAAAAATTCTAGGCCTACTTTGATTTTTTGTTTGTTTACCAGAAAAATGGAGAAAAGTGCCCTTTTGGTAAAAGGTAATACAAAATATTACTAGGAAAAATTGTTAATAATGCAAAAATAAATAAGACAGCACAATTTAAAAGCAAAATGGTACTTTCCCCACTTTTCTAGTAAAAAGGCAAAAAATCAAAGTCGGTCTAGGATTTTCGAATTTTGGAAAATTACTCCGTTTTTAATTCTGAACATCGTTTCTTAATAACATTTTGCCATAACTCCTATAGGAAAATAAGTTTACAAAAGTGTAAAAAAACTGTTTTTTTTTTTTCGAAATATCCAAGGCATATTTGGCTTTTCGAAACTAAAATTACCTATGTCACAAGAGGGCTGAGACCCAAAAGCTCAAAGTTCAACTCGATTTTTTTTGTCTTTTACAAGAGTCGTTTTACCTATCCGGGGACACACTGTATGTACCTATATACAGAGTATCTCACTTAAGAGTGAAACAACCCTATAACTTCTTTAGTTTTTAACCGACCAGAACGAAATTTTTATCAAAGGTAGATGACATTGTTGCCTACTTATTTCCAAAAAATTTGTTGCCTACACCAAAGTCAAAGCCACCTGCGATGCCACAAACGAGGCCAAAAATCCAAAAGTCACATTAGGCTTTTTTTTAACTTACAGAAAGAGTTGTTCAGAATCGATTCAAAACCCTAAATCCAAAATTTTGTCAAAATCAAAAAATATTAATTTAAAAAAATTAAATTCCAAAAACAGCAATTTAATAATTTTCTGTGTTTAGAAAAGTGTGCGATGTAAGTTTTGAAGGCAAATTGTTTTCATAAAGTAATTATTTTAAAATAAAAGCTACAAAACAAATTTTAAATTTTTACTTAAATTTTATTTATTTAATATTTTTTGATTTTGACAAAATTTTGGATTTAGGGTTCTGAATCGATTCTGAACAACTTTTTCTAGTAAATTCTTTTGAAAAAAAAATTTTAATATGATTTTCGGATTTTTAGCCTCGTTTGTGCCATCACAGGTGGCTTTGACTTTGGAGTAGGTAACTAATTTTTTGGAAATAAGTAGGCAACGATGCCATCTACTTTTGTTAAAAATTTCGTTCTGGTCGGTTAAAAATTAAAGAAGTTATAGGGTTTTTTCACTCTTAAGTGAGGCACTCTGTATATATCGAATATTCGGTTTATTTTAGCGATTTGAATTACTCTAGCTTTTAATACAAGAGAAATATCTCTGTTGCATTCCTAGAGGAAGACAGGGCTATTTATTTACCAGGACCCCCCATAATTTGCACTGAATTATCAAAACGGGTCCTTTTTTCTCAAAAAACTTCTATTTACCCTCCGCCATTAGGCGGCCGTCCAAAGACAACGCCGGCCAACAATAGGCCACATTAATTCGAAATTTCCTCTCACAAAAGCACTTAATTTATCCCCACTCCAAATCACGCGAATTTAAAATTTTCGCCCTCATTACGGTCTTTGTTGCCGCTGATTCGGATGTTTCGAGCTTAGCGCGTTTTGGCCCATTCTCGTCGTTCCTGAGCAAGCAAAGCAATTAATCGTGTTTTTTTTTGCAAGAAAGGGCCTCTCCGAAGAAGTGTAAAATGAAGTAGCGATAGACTTAGGGAGTGGATTTGATGGTGAGTTCAAAAAAATGGTCAAGAACAAACAACATCGAATGCGCTAATAATATAGACTGGAAGATAGTGACAGATTTTTCGACGTGATTTTACTCAGTATGCCTTTCAAAGGGCATTATGCTGCGTATAATAAGGTATGAATCAGAGAGTCATCCTGGGTTCTTCATATATGGAAAAGTGAGTTTTCATTTATTCGAAACATATACGTTTTGATATGATTTCAGTCAGGCTGCCATGTGTTTTGTAATGAAAACCATAGGCATACCGTTAACGTGGACCCAAAGGGCTACTATTGTCACTTTAACTTGTATTTTAATACTCAATTTCTGACGTTTCTGAACGGGCTGCTATGATAAGTATGTAACTTCGTGTCATAAAACTGCTGAAGAAAATATGGCATACTGAAGTACACTTTACATAGAATAAATCGTTTAAATGATTAAATAACCTTCCATTCAAACTGTACTTGGACATGCGCAAACGGTATGCCATCCTTTTTTCAGCAGTTTCATAACAACAACTTGCATACTTCTCATCAACAAAATACAAGTTCACGTCGTGACGATAACAGCCCTTTGGGCCCACGCTAACGGTATGCCTTTGGTTTTCCGAGGAATTTTCTATTTTGAACTTCAGTATAAAACACATGGCAGCCTGACTAAAATCATATTAAAATGCATATTTTTCGAATAAATGAAAAGTCAGTTTTCGATATGAAGAACCCAGGATGCCTCTCTGATTCATACCTTATTATTGTGAAAATATACGCAACATAACATAATGCCCTTTTAAAGGCATTACACTGAGTAAAATCACGTCTGTGACTATCTCCCGTTATAATACGTTAGTACCTTTGACTGAGGATGCCTTATTCAATGCTACTATACACAGAATGACAAATGCAGTAAGACCTCCAGAAAACCACCTGGCTTGACCACCTGAAGATCAGTGCATCTCAATATGAAAATGCAGCTATCAAAGATTGTATAATAAACACGACTGTAAATATATTTAATAAAAGTGGCAGAGAATATAAAATGTTTATTAGGAAAATCCTCATAAATTGATGCGAGGGACACTTGATATAACCAACCAGTGGCGTACATTTTTCGGCTCCTGTCAAGACCTACTTGATTTCTGTAAAATAAAAATGTGACTCATATTACTTCTTAACGAAGCAGGCCAGGATCCCCAAACGTCAAACTTCAAATCTTATTTTTTTTATCATTCACAGCTAGTTCTGTCAACTCGTGGGCCCATTGTATAATATTAATTGACTAATTTTAACTTAGCCATATCAGAAACATGTTTTAATAAAATTGTTAGGGGAAATTATTATTATTATTATGTATTATTATTACAAAACGGGAAATAATTACCCCTAACACTTTTATTAAAACTTGTTTTTGATATGAGGAATATTTTAAGAAATAATAAGCAATATTCCACTATTTGTATCCACTCTGTATACAGGGGGGTCACTCTTACAGTGCATAGCATTGGGATATCCGAAACGAATATTTCAGAATCTAGTTGGCGTAGGAATTATTTGACATTTCCATTGAAAAGCTCACATCGAGAAATGTAAGATGTCAGGTTTCATATATTTTCCATTACATATAAAAAAGTTATGAAGGAAGAAAGAAAACGCATATTTTCAATTTTCAGCAATATTTCAGAAACTACCCAAGATATCTTAGATTTCTTTTTAGATTATTGAAAGGCATATAAAATTGCAACTTTTCTCTAATTTAACCTACGCTGTATCTCTTACCGTTTCGGATATCCCAATGGTATGCACTGTAAGAGTGACCACCCTGTATAGGTATAGGTACCCTAACTTCTCTTTAAATAACTGGTAATAATAATATATTATTGTTCAAGCTTTCGTTAGGAATTTTGTAGTGTGGATAGAAATTGTGGAATATTGCAATTTTGCATTGTTCTGATTTTGGCATGGCTAACTTGAGGTTAATAATTATTTTGATAAACATTGTCAACAGCATAATAGAAAACTCAATTTTTTTGTATTTTTTTCTTATGCTACCCTATTAAAATTGTATTGTATCGTATTCAGAAAGTTTCAATGTAGGTATTAATTTTCACCAAAAAAAGTATTTGGTGCCATTTAAAAAAATTAAATCGGTTACCATGGCAACCACACTTTTTGTGCTACGAAAGACTGCTTGATATCACTAAACGGTAAATATTTTCCCCTAACACTTTTATTAAAACATGTTTTCGATATGAGGGATATTTTAAGAAATATAAGCAATATTCCACAATTTCTATCCACACTGCATTTTATTTGTTCGGAAATCCTTGTAAATGATTTTTTGAAAACACAATCCATTGTTTTTACTATTCCTCGTATAGTGTAACTGTAACTAGATACTGAGAAAATACACGTTGTTAATTTCGCCGGTAGGGGCCTAAGCCCTTGCAGAATGCAGTTCCTGAACGAGCAATCTTGGATGCATACAGTAACAACAGGCCATCCGGTGCCCTGGGGGCCACTCGCGCCGAGTGTCTGCCCTTTGCAAGGGCTGTGTTAAAGCCCGAGGTAATTGCCGTTATTATTGCAAGACGCTCTCCATAACTATGCGAATTAAGACTATTTCGGCAGATCTTGCCTTTATCAAGAGGAACAGAGACAGGCTACTACTATGTTATCTTTATGAGATAGACATGTGCACATATTTTGAGCAAATATCTACTTTGTCAAAAAACTACCTAAATATAGCTATCAACCGAAGGCCACTTGAAAATACAAGGTGTCCCCAGATCGACTTAACAATAGGTGTGAAAGGCGAAAAATTTTCGAGTTGAAACTTGACCTTTGGGGGATCAGCCTTGATTGATTAGAAACTAATTTGAATCATATATTTATATTTTCAAAATCAAGCAGGCTTCGACGGGGGCAATTTATTTATTTTTAATTCAGGTAAACTATACATTTTCCTTAATAAATATTGAAAAATTTTATTAAAAAAGTTGTTCAGAATCTAAGGCCCCGTACCAAATTTTAAAACAATCGGCATTTTTTGATTTTTTCCAAAAAAATCAAGGTGAAATTAAACAAAATCAAAGTGCGCCGGATGTTTTAAAATTTGGTAGGTACTTACTATCATAATATATGGATAAATAAATTTTATTTTATTACGTTTGTTTAATTTTTAAGGCATACCTACTCTATTGATTTCGATGTATCGAAATATTAGAGCCAATATTTAGCACTCATTTTTAGTAATATATAAAAGAACTACCGCTTGAGGTATTAAGTTATTTTGGACTTGACTTTTAGTTATATCACTAATGATCGGTATAGTATTTGTAAAGTCACATGAAACAGCATTAAAAAACTCTAATTGGCGTCACAAAAAGAATATAGGAGATAAGCGTCACGCACTTTTCAAAAATATACATATTCTACAAGCAACATAATATTTCACTTTTAAGTTTTTTTAAAGTTGTCGTCAATCACAACGTAAAGGTTAATAATAATGTCAAATGGTGTCTAAAAAGCCATATCGATTATAACTATTTACGCAAGTATATAGGTATAACCATAGAAGAATCTACTACGACAAGAAAGCCATTTACATGTTAAAATCTTGGCCCCTAAAATGGGGCCTCGCTTTCCTAGCGAGGCCCCATCGACACCGACTCGGGCGAAGTCAGGCCCAACGTTGCCAAATCCACGCACGGCGCGGCGGCCGCGGAGGCTGCCACGGCAGCGGAGCTGGCGGCCGCGGCCGCTCGCCGACTGCCGCACATAATATATCATATTTTTGGTTTTCGATGCGGACTTGGTTGGTTGAAGGTTTTTAGCGAACATATCCGCGGCGCTGCGTATTTATATAGGGTGAGTTTTTATTTATGATCAGTATGGGGATCTCGGAAACTAGCGGAGATAGAAGGAAGGTTAAATGGGGAAAGAATAGCAGTTTTGTGGGCCCAGTTTAACGCGCCTTGTGGATTTTTGGAAAAAAAGTCATGGCAAACGAAATTTTAGCGATTTATTCCGATCCGCCCAGCTTCGTTGTTTCTGATTTTAGCAGTGACTATAAGTCACTGATTTTAGGTAAAAAGTGTAAATACCAAAGTTGTAGGAATTTGTGACCCCAATGCGGTTATCATGTCCTACTTTCCGTAACAGCTGTCATTTTCGAGATATGATATAAACTTGTATTTTTTTAAATGGAAACCATAGTGGGCCATGGCCTCAAAAAAAGTCAGGCATTTTTAGAGATTTCCAATGATATACAGCGTGTCCCGCTCTGAGGTCCGGAAGAGGGGAAAGTTTTTTATTCTTGGGTTTACGACAAAAAGTCAATCTTTATAAAAACTCCTGCTTGTTCCAAAACGCCCAAAACTATTAAAATATTTTTGATATTTTATACAGGGTGTTCAGTATTTGGAAAAGTTTTGAAAAATTTTGTTAGTCACCAAGAGTAAAGTACCGTTGTTTTTGACAATATCGAAAAATATTATCAAGGATGTCATTTAGAATCCACGGGGGGTTACAAATTTGAGGTTTCAGCAATTCATGTTGAATTTTTTTTAACAAGGCGGGCAGGTAATTTGTTTGTGCGGCTTTATTTGATATTTTTTGCAGAATTTATACAATAATCAATTCCTTCAATGCTACTACGTCAATTTATTAAGTACTAATGTAATAAATAATGTTATTAAAAATTAAAATTCATAAAAGTAAATTACACTCAAATTTATTGCCTCCAACTTCTGCACAAATGTAAACTCTTCTAATAAATTCTCTACTTATACACATTTTGTATTTTAAACTGCTCTATTATACACGCAGGAATCAGGTGTCCGCCTTGTTAAAAAAATCAACATAAATTGGTGAAACCTCAAATTTGTAACCCCCTGTTGATTCTAAATGACATCCTTGATAATATTTTTCGATATTGTTCAAACACAACGGTCCTTTACTCTTTTAGTTTTTTAATAGTTTTTCCCTCTTCCGGACATCAGAGCGGGACACGCTGTAGATGATAGTCGATATAGTTATTCAGAAAAATAACGGAAATAACTATGGAAATAACTAAGTTTGTGTCGTATCTAGAAAAGGGCAGCTCTCGCGGAAATTAGGACATGATAACCGCACTGGTGACACAATTCGCTCCAACTTTGTTATTTACTTTTTATCTAAAATTAGAAACGACGAAGCTATATGGATTAGATTAAATCCCCAAAATTTCGTTTTTTTTTCTAAATATCTAAAGTCTATCCAAGTTACGGCGGCAGTAGATATATACAAAGTCACATGACCGCATTGCGATCGATTACCAGGGTCTGACTAATATGAGATTCCCAGTGGCTTGTAATTCTGAACTAATTCTTTTAGAAGTTCTAAAAATTGTGTTTTTACCTTTCGTGGATCTTTATAAATTTCCTTAAATTAAGTAGCAAAATAAATGTACAGAATATACTGCTCGCGGTCCGATCTAAAATATGCAGGAAACTCGACTGAGGAAAGAGCCGGCCCTGCATTCTGCTCGCCGCGTAAACACTTGACATTTTATGACGGACAGACCAATAAGAGAATAAGTCACGTGGTGGCCAATGTTTTGATCCACTGCCTCTGTAACTTGGATAGACTTTAGTAAGCCATGATGTTTTCAAAAATCCACAAGATGCGTTAAATTAGGCCCATAAAACTGCAATTGTTTCCCCTTTTAACCTTTCTTCTATCTCCGCTAGTTTCCGAGATCCCCATGCTAATCATCAAAAAACTCACCCTGTATGTGTAGGAAAAAAGTATGCGCAAATGGTTAAAATTTTTAAAAATAATTAATAAGTCACAAATAAGGTCACAAGCTGCACTAGTCACAAATAAATTATTTACGTACCTACTAATCTTTCCTACAAAATGTTTTGAATCAGAATTATTTTTTGTTTGAAAGTAAATATTTTGTTGTTTTTTTTTAGTTTCTTTTTATATCAGTAATCATATTTATTTTATTATATTTGTTGTTGAAAAATCGTTTAATTTTGCTAGTCTTTTACATACAGGGTAATCCAAACAAGATTTCTCGCTTCTAATTTTTTCATTTTTCAACATAGAAAAAATGTTTCATACAAAAGTTTTATCAAGTTTTCTGCTCATCTAAGGCCAAATTAAAAAAAAAAACAATTGCGCGTGTCCGAAATATACAGTGTGGCCCGTTTGGAATGGAGACACCCCGTAAAATTTTTATTTTTCATCCGATTTTAGCCGTTTTTTTTTTTCTAAAGATAGGTCACACAAAACTCTACTTTGGCGCGAAATTTCAGGTCTTAATCTCAATTTTAAAGACCTACTACAATTTTTTTCTCCTAAAAAATGACGAAACTAATTAGAGATTTTTTTATTTCAAATCTGACACAACAGCGTTAATCAGGACATCTTAAAACCCCCACGTAGCAAATTTGAACAAAAAATATACAGGGAGTTCCATTGTGAAGGTGGTCAAAGTTGAGCAAAATAGGAATTTTAAAGAAATCTGGCAAGTCAAGTGTGCCATGGAATCCACTCAAAACAGATGAATTGTCAACAGGACTACTCAAAGTGTTGGTGTGCAAAGGTTCAATACAAATATATACAGGGTATTTTTCTCCGGGTCATCTCAAAATACTGAATTTTTTATGAAACTTTATACTGATGAAGAGTGCTCTGGAATTGTTGAAAAAACATTAATAAACACAAAATTAATTTATTTCGTTACAAAATGCCACCCAACAAATAAAAAACAATATAAATACCGGACCTTACTCAATATAAAGTCACTCTCTAAAATGAATGAATGACCTATCTTTAGAAAAAAGCCCGGCTAAAATCAGATGAAAAATAAAAAATTTACAAAGGTGTCTCATCCATTCCAAACGAGCAACACTGTAGAATAAACCTCGAGAAATTAATAAATTAATAAAAAAAATTGCTTACTTTCCAGAAGAGATTCTAAATTAATAACTAAGTCCTATTCCCTTCAAACGTTGGCAAATGATTTTTTGCATCAAAAGCTTAAAATAGTGCTTAATAAACGTAGGTTCCAAAATACGTCGCTTGTTAAATACAGAGTTGAATCCATTTCCAATGTTGTCACTTTTTCCAAGCAACAACTTTTGTTTGCTCAAAATTCAGCAATTTTAGGTCAAATTGACAAATGGTGTTTTCTTATGGAAAAATGAATGGGCAATGTAAAAATACTGTCGCCTTCACCAAAAAACCATGGGCGCAGAAATTATTTTTGAAAAGGGGGCGTGTCGTACCTTCCCGTATGCCACTGGTTATGATGAACAAAACAATGGTAGCTTCATTTTATTGCGTTTTATATCCGTATACTGTGTACCAAATTTTAAGTTTATATCATTTGTTGTTTTTGAGATATTATTAAAAACCCATTTTAAAAAATAAGTCTTAACGCCCTGTATCTTTTTATTAAGCGTTTCCGGACCCATGTTTACATATTTACATGAACTTTTTCGCTCAAAATAAATATTTTGTCGTTTATTTCAAATTGTGATTTACAGCCCTGCTTCGTTTGAAACTAATTTGTGGCATAATTTTAGTTTCGAAAAATCACGTAGATATGCCTTGGAAATTATGCAGAAACTAATTTTCCACATCAGTAAAGTGCTCATTTTGTAGGTTTTACGGCAAAATGTCATTAATATTAAGGAAACTTGTTCAGAATGAAAAACTGAGTAGGTTTGCGAAATTTCGAAAGTCTAGGCCTACTTTGATTTTTTGGCATTTTCCCATTTTTAAGAAGTCTGCAAATAACATCGCTTCATCTTTTTAAAATAATGCATAAATATGCCATATTTTCTAAGGGAGATTTCTTCGATATTATCTGTTAAAAAATGCTATTATAGCATATTATCGCAATATGCCATATTTTCTAAGTGAGATTTCTTCTTTATTGTCTGTTACAAAATGCTATTATAGCAATTTTTTTTATAGAAAATCTGGCAACGTAGCTTTAATCAGCACTCCCTGAAACCCAAATATCCCAAGTTTTACGAATTTACCTCATCAACTAACATTTCTGTAGGACCTTATAGTTGGGAATTTTTTAATTAAAAATCAGGAATGCTTTGTAAATATTTGAAAATCGGATCGACTTAATCGAAACGTCCGAAAAATGTCCGACTAATAAAGAAAGCGGAAAACAAACACCATCCTACCGTTTTAAAATAATAGATACTTTAATATGGCATATTCTTTCAAATTTGTTGATATATACTTAATATCCTCAGGATTGAGGGAAAAGTCCTTTTTTTAAAAAAAGGCCGACAATATCACAAATCGAGTAGGTATGGCATATTCTTCGCAGATCACAGAAAATATGCCATATTTAGGTATTATTTTAAAACGGTACGATGGTGTTCTTTTTCTGTTTTCTTTATTAGTGGGACATTTTTGGGATGTTTAGATTAGGTTTACCCTATTTTCAAATATTTTCAAAGCATTCCTGATTTTTAATTGAAAATAAAAAAATGATTTTCCCAACTTTAAGGCCCTGTAGAAATGTTAGTCGGCGAAGTAAATTAATAAAACTTGGGACATTGGGGTTTCAGGGCGTGCTGATTAGAGCTATGTTGCCAGATTTCCAATAAAAAATCCCTAATAGCATCCCACACCCCACACCCCACACACATCAAAATCGTGCAGCGCATCACAATTTTACAGGGGTGTTCCGGATCAAATCTGAACACCCTGTACGTATCTTTTTTAATTGAAATAAATTCAATGTTTATTTTTTAAGTAAAAACTGAAATGTGATATAACTAATAGAAATGAAATAATTATTGTTTTTTGTTTCTGTTAGCCATACTAAATTTCTTAATATTACATGATAATATTTCCCAACGGAAAAAGTACAAGCCACACGCACCGCGATTCCATAAATAAAAAGTAGTTTTTCGTACTCCTGCAGTACGCCATCCTCGACTGCGCGTCTGCCGACGAACTCCCCAGTCGTTCGGTTGTCCGAAAAATCTCAAATGTTATGTATTCATCCACCCAAAACCGCCACTTGCTCCGGCCAACGTCACATCGGCAACTGAGCTTGGTTTATCGATCGGTTTGGCCTAGGTACTATATTGCAAACACTACGCCACTTTATTCACGCGACGGGTTTTAAGTGCGCCCATAAGGATTAACCTTCTTGTCGTAGTAGATTCTTCTATGGTATAACCTAAGATCTGTGAAATTATGGCATGCAAGTATTGGTGATATTATATTAGGCGAGCATGCAGTCATTTGTTTTTACTACAATGTCTATCTTCTCTGTCTCCCTCATCTCTTTTTACTGCTAATAATAGGTGCGGTCGTTGAATGTGCGGTAAAAAAGTGTTTTGTCTCGTATTTTAAATATAATGGTAAAATACAACTGAACTCACTTGGAACACAGTGATATATACGCGGCGCGATCTATTTCATAGCATTTACCACGAGCTACTACTGGACTTATTAGCAGAAATCGCCCGTATAAAACTCAAATGTTTTATGCTGTTCCAAGTGACTTCATTTAAACCATACCTACAGAACCAGAATTAATTTTTGTCGATTTCCGGATACTAGGTACTTTTTAGTAAACATTTTTATAAAGTAATGAAATTTAATAATTACTACTCAAGTTATAATTTTACTGGTAGATATAACTGTTGATCCTTCAAAAATGAATTGGAAGAATTTTAGAAATCTTCCAAAAAACCAGTAGATGCTAATAATTGATGATATTGTAAGTTTATTGCAGGCTGCTTGGAAAATACTAAAATAAGTACACCATCTTACCTTCTTATATTGAATTTTATCAACATAACCACAATCTACAGTCTGATTTTAACCTTGTGGTATATTTATAGTATCTAAATTATATATAAAGTTCTGTCTGGCCCGGCCACGATGCAAATTTAATGAAATCGACCAAATGCTAGATTGAGTTGACAATTTACCAGGGATCACCGTCGTTAATTATTGAAACTGGAAACTCTAAATATGTTAGACAAAGTTAATCCTCTCCTCTACCTAACAGAGGAAAGTTATGTGATTGTTGATTGTTTGTCTCTAGCTTTACAGTGTGGTTACTTGACCCGGGCAAATAAGTATTTTGGTCAATTAAAAGACAACAAATATAACTAGACCAATAATGACATA
The DNA here is from genome assembly GCA_963920635.1 of Pseudeuparius sepicola. Classification (NCBI taxonomy): domain Eukaryota; kingdom Metazoa; phylum Arthropoda; class Insecta; order Coleoptera; family Anthribidae; genus Pseudeuparius; species Pseudeuparius sepicola. Next base: position 100,462,134 of record OY987299.1, on the reverse strand, counting down.
TGTCATTATAATCATCCGACATATTATAAAATGCAAAAGAAATATTTGTCTATATAGGTGCACACGGGGTGATCAATTGCCAGTAACGTTTTTCTAAGATGCCACGCACGTTACATGTTTGAAAATTATTATACTACACTCTATTCAATCAAAATGCAAGTTGGGCGTAAACATTTACACGATGGAAACACGTAAACAATTCTGAGGACTAATACGGGGCAGGGCCGCATTAAGGACGATCTCTATGAATTTTATAATATAAAATATTATTTCTAGCAATGACACTTAGTATAGAGCAATACATTAAGAAATATCTAAAACAGTAAAAATTATAGAAATATCTAAAACAGTAAAAATTCTTACGCGGCGGCTCTGTATAGCAATTTATTACTTTTTAAAACCCGTTTCAAGAAATATTTTTGTTTTATTAGGTTAACAGTTTAAATTTTCAACTTTACTGCAGATAGAGAAATTCAATTATTTTAGATCCGCATTTTCTCATTTTCAAAATAAGTAGAATAAATAAGTAACGGTTTTAAATAAAAATTAAAGGAATGAATTAATGTTAGATATGCTTTTGCAAACAAAAATTTGTCAAAAAAAAGCAATACATTAAGATAACACAACAAAATGGTAGATAAAATGCCGATCACAAAATATCTTTTTTGCTACATAACCGCCGCGACGGACCGCTAAATTTCCGCCGCGTGTTACTAAAACAATCAAATTTCTATAGGTAAACGCGGCGGCTCAGTAGCAATTTCTTACTTTTTTAGAAAAACCGTTTCAAGAAATATTCAAGAAATGTTTTTGTTGTAGTTTTCATTTTCAAAAAGTAGAATAAGTAAATAAAAAACAGTTACAATTAAAAATGACACTAGTATAGATCAATACTTTAAGATACCACAATAAAATGGTAACTAGATAAAGTAAAGTGCCGATCTTAAAATATCTTTTCTGCTACATAACCGCCGCGACGGAGGGATATTAAATGTCCGTCGCGTATTTTGTGTATTTTTTAAAAACCGTTTCAAAAAATATTTAGCTTGTATTAAGAATGATTAGATTTTCAATTTTGCAACAAAATTCAATTATATTTTAGATTCATACTTTTTTATATACCTACTAAAATTAAAAAAAAAAAATACTTTTATTATTGACAGAGCAACATGTTCTGATATCATAACAAATATAAGCAGTGTTATTAATGAATTTTACACAATGGTATGTTTTTAATTTCCATAAATTATTAATTGCAAAAAGTATAAATTGTAAAAATTAATTGGAGTAACTAACCAATAAAATGACACTTTGATGTCGGTAAAGATGACTACTGCGAAGGCAAGGTTCAAATTTCTAACCATCTATGTGTACCTAGTTTTATTTACCTTAACATAACAGTCTTTTGATTCTATTACAAATAATACAAATCTTATCGCACATAAACTTTTCTAGGTGATACTGGTGTAGAATCAGCCAAATCAAATTGGCTCATCATCAAACACTCGCCTTCTTCTCTAGGTTCTTTTCTCACACTTATACTTCTACTTAACCTATTAAGACTTCGTGACATAGCTCGCATGTTCGAAAAAGTGTTTGCTCTCTCTCTGACAGGGCGAGGACTTACTGGCATTCCATACGAATTTCTTCTCGATACGCAATAACCATCAGGGAGGTCATCTTGTTCTTGCTTTGGTGCTTTTGGTGATATTTCTACAGCACATCCAATTATTAAACCTACTTATAAGAAGATTTAGGTATAGTGTGTTGCGAATATTTTTAATAATATATTTACCTACCTATTAATAAGCCCGTGATAAATATTACGAGGACTGACAATAAAGGAGAGAGCATGATAATTTCGACTAGGTAGTATTGAATACTTTTTGTTCCATTTTTTTGTCTACCACAAATTTCGATAATTTTAGTATTCACTGTAGAATTTTCTTCGTCTTCATCGAAAATCCAAATGTTTCTTTGTTGTGCTAAATCAGGATCTATCATAATTTTTTCAAATTGCATAGATTTGTTCATTTCTTTTCGACAAGGATCTAGGTATCTAACAAAATTGTTCATAGTGTAATTTTTTATTTTAACCATATTCAGTTCTCTGCAGTCGAAAGGATTGTTCTTTACGGTAAATATTCTCAAATTATGTAAGGGATATAAAACTTGGGGTTCCAGCGTTGTTAAATAATTATCGGATATGTCTAGAGATTCCAAACTTGGTAATTTTGTGAAAATTTCATTCGAAAAACTTGTTATTCCACAACTACCCAAATCTAAAACCTACAATAAATATAATAAAAAGTGATCCCTTTCAAGTTAAATTCAAATAAAACTTACTCTGAGATATTTCAAATCAATTAACGGTTCTGTGCTGATGGTCCTCAAGTTGTTTCCTCTAAGATAAAATTCTTGTAACGAAATAAATATAATACGGGGCAGGGCCGCATTAAGGACGATCTCTATGAATTTTATAATATAAAATATTAAAATAATATGCCCCAGTATTAAGAACTTTAAAAACAAACTTTTATGGCACACCTAGTCATTCACTTACCTGCAAATTTCTACTATTAACACAAATCGTAGCTCCAACAATTAATAAACAGCGAAAGAATTATATCAGAAAAATTAAAAGTCCACTTGCAACTCAATACACCTCTGTAATAAATAACGACTCGCTGAACTCGCCCGGCAGGAAAAACTTTATTGCCAACTTGCCAATAGCAAGCCGATCACGTGCTAGCCATGCAACAACTTTTGTTTATCTTTCACTTGCGTTTAGTTAGTTTGAATAGAGTTTAGTGTAGTATTTGGGGCCGCGGTGGCGTCGCTCGTACCGGCGCTGACTTTCTAGAGTGCATGTTTTTCTGCCTTCGATCGACCTTGGTTCGAACTGATGTCGAGGCAAGGGCATGCACATGTCTTTAAGGAAAAGCACCGATATGGCCAAGAGCGCGGGACAAATGTGTGTTCACGGTATTACTCCTAAATAGCTTTATCCGTGTGATTTACGAATTGTCCTACACTTACTGGGATTACTTCGGTTTTCTAGGGTTTTCCGTAGTACTTAAGCGTATGCTGTCCTATAGTTCTGTCGGGAAAAATGTCGGCCCTAGCCGCAAATGGCAACGAAGACAAAATAATAGTAATTGCCCCCCTCCCCCGCACAAGCATATGGTTGCTTCTGGGGTACTGCTAGCTTGGGGTATTGTTATACATACAGGGTTAACTATCACTTAGTACAAAAAATTTTACCACGCGCGTAGGGTGGCTTAAGAAAACATAGAAAAATATTTTTAGATTTTTTTTACGATCTTTAAAAAAAGGGTAAAAACCCCTATTTTCTTTGTAAATCTCCGCCTCTAATTAAGGCATCCAATATGGCTTCAGAACGTACTGTCAGATTTCCGCGGTGTTGCCGTTGTTTTCGGAAGGATGAAAATACCTTTTTACTCAAACAAATCTCTGTATGCACTCACCCACCATGCATCAACAACTTTGGTCCAGTTGATTCCCTCGCTAGGATGTTCACTAATCGTGCCGCTCCCTCGTACACAACACTCCGAGGCTTTTGGCTTGGCGCCGAATACCGGTCGCCTGGGGGCCCGGTCGGTCCGCCGTGGCCACACCTCTTGATTTTCTGTATCCGGGGCACAGGGCGTCTCCAAATTCTCCACAATTTTCCTTCTCCTGCCTCGGGCGATGCTCGAGGCTTCTCACTACACTCCAGCTTCCCTTTTTCCGCATTTTTAGTCCCAAAAACCACGAGACCCGCGAAAGCGGGCTGCTGCACTTGTGCCGTTTACTCCACTACTACTGTCTTCCCCTCTTGGCTCTCCCGCGCAAGTCAGGACGCGACGTTGACCAAGGCTATCTGCCATACAATTTTTTGTACTAGGTGATAGTTAACCCTGTATACATTATACATTACATAAATTCTTCTGTAGTCCTTGTCTCTTATAATAAGTCTATAAAATAAAATAACAGAACTTCAAGAACTTATACCGGTAAAACAAAATAAAAATAAGTACCTAAATAAAAACACAAAACAGGCGTTGAATAATTGTTATTCATTTTATTCACTGTCACTTATATTTTCTTTCCTATTTCGCCATTATTACTGGTATCTTAGTCTAAATTTCCATTCATTTCATTCTACAATTTGCCCATACGCTCGGTACAACTGATAAACTAGATATATTTTTGCCAGGTTCTTGTGGTTGTACAATTTTAAATGACATTTTGCTGGAAAAAACACACAATACCAATTATTAATAATGTTTCGGATACAGGTAGTAAAACTAAATTAGAAGTTACCTATATCATATATTCGTTTTTACAGAATGTGCGCGTGCTTGTGCTACTTTGGATTGTTTGTGTTTGTGTTTTTTATATTATTTGTAATAGAGGATAAAGACTACGTAATAAAAGTTCATATTTCCATATGGTTCCTTTGCTTTTATAACCCTTTTTGCTTGACGTATTTTATGATTGAAAATGTGCACTTTGTATGTACAATGTACATATTTGACACTATAAAAATGTTGAATCTTATATCGCTTTGTATGTAAAATAATGTAATATGCACTTTGGCGGTAGAGCGGCCCGTCGAGATGGTAGTACCGGGGCCCGTGCGAGCTCTGCACGGCACTGACTGTTCCTGGAGGTAGAATCCAATTTCGCCCTATGCAGAAAAAGTTCCACGTGGATTTACTGCTCTCCTGAGATCGAGTCTTCTTTTACTATGGTCAAAATAGCAAACATGGATGATTTAAAGAAACAAAACATGATATGTCAACTTTGAGAAAACGAACTGTCTAATTGGTTTCAAAGATGAAATTCTTTATAACAATGGAATATAGACAGACAAGTATAGTAGGCGCACTGAGAGATTACGTCCGCGGGGAAGCGGGGAACGCGGAGAACGATTTGTCGCTATTGGCCGACTGCAATTAAAAATAGAACCAAGGCGAGGTTCAGAGGACTCATTATCCCCAGGCGTGCGCGACGAAATTTATAGTTTTGGAAAATTCCTAGTATTTTCATTAGTATCTTAGTATCATGCATCGTCTAGGGTGCACAATACATATATGTTTTTTAAATCTCCTTCTTCGTCGACACATTGTGCACCCTGAACGACTCATGATCCCGAAAATACTAAGAAGTTTTCAAAACTATAAATTTCGACGCGCACGCCTAGGGATAATCAGTCCTCTGAACCTCGCCTTGGTTCTATTTTTAATTGCGAATACGAAAGCGCGGTGCATTTAGAACCTAGTTATATACCTGGCTGTAAGTCAAATCGTAATAATAACTTGAAGTAGCTAGGATTTCTTTGCTTGACGACAAGCGGTCAACTTGTATTCATTTTGGGCTTTCCAAAGCACGAAAATTTAAGAATAAAATGATTAAGGGCCAATTGCATAGGCAAACTAAAGTACTATTTAAAATTAAAGGAGCTTTCTAACAATCCAACTTTGTTTAGTATTGTTTCAAAAGTTCCTTTACCTATAATGTTAAAGTCAAAAGATAGTTTAGTTGAATGTAGGTATTATAAAATTGACCCTAACTGCCATATCAGTCAGAAGAGATTACTCTCCTTCACAACTGTTCGCTTGTTTGTATTTTTATGAAAATTTAACCATAATAGAAGATAGATCATTTGCCTGATCACGCACTTTGCGAAAAATTCTCACAAAATTTAGTCCTCTCTATTTGCCGAAATTTACCATATTATTTGTCGAAAATGTACTTATCCACACCAGGAATCGTACTTATTTTAAATACTTATGCTGCTCTATACTGCATAGACCCGTTGAACCGTCCTGCTGCGGCGTTGCCACATGTTTGCACAGGGCTTGTAAGCTTGAGAAGGTTGTGTCAGCAACCCTTTATCATGCTTTCATATTTTTACGTGACATATTATTTTGTTAATATTATTTACCTATAAGCATAGATTTCTTTGATCAAAATTTCTCTTACTTTTATCAGCTTCATTTTGGAACAAAAATTAATCTGCACTAGAGTGTAAAAAACGAGAAGCAACAGCAGCAATAACAGGAAATGGTCAAAAGTTATGAATTATGCCGCTTTTATGAAAACAATGCATCAATGTCCCTTTTATGAAAACAATGCATCAAAATGCATCCGGGTAATATTTATTTAATATTTCAATGCGATTTTGTTTATGTGCATTTTTTACCACCAAAAGGTCGATATCGTTGTAAAAATACAAAAGTTTAATAAACTGATAGACACTTATTTCCCGGATTATAAAAGAAAGTAATCATCTATTATAGTTTACATGATGTTTAAATTTCCAACACTGAAATGAAATTTGGTCACAAAATAGGTTTTTATTCTTAACAAAAATTGTATATGTGGATATTTTTTTATACCTGGCACAGTTTTGTTGCAAATGTAATTTTTAAATTATTTTTGGTTTTAACGAAAAAAAAAACAACTAATTGAAAAAATACATTTCAAGATTTCTATTTGGGCAGAAATGAGTAAATGTCAAAGTAATTCAACAAAATCATAAGGATATCTATGGCTAACTATTACTTTGCTATACCTACCTTTTTTGACCAAAACTCACACTATAGATAAAATAACATATAAATATTAAGCACGCAGAAGTGATGTTTCCATCGAATTGGCCATATCTCAACAAAATATCAATACTCTACGTTCACAACGTGGGGCCAAAATAAAAAAAAAGGATTTTCCAGAGTACCTACCCTTTATAAACCTCGGGGCACAGGTTGGTGATCTTTTTTGCAAATCGATTAAATTTTGCCTGAGGTCTTGTTTTGTATTGTATTGTACGAAGTATAGCCAGTCTAGTTTATACAAGGTGTTCGTAAAAAAATAAAATTTGACTGATCACAAAGCCATGCTTCAAAACCCTGGGTACAAAATTTTAATAATCCAAGTTATAAAGGCCATTCACCGATTCACCAAATGAGTACCCTTGTAAACTACCGGCCATAATCGATTAAGCTTTGAATAATATATTATTTTGGTGTTGGTAAAAAAATTCAAATTTTACGAAAAAATCATTAAAAAATTATTTAAAGAAGCAAATCGGGGGTTTTGGATTACGCGCTAGGTACCATTCATGGCACGCCTGATTTTATTGATATGCTTCAACTCATTGAATAAAGCTGTAACGTCTTTTGTTTATGATTTTTAGTTATTACTAATTTTTAATTTTGTTTCGTTTTCTTTGTTTTGCTCAGGCGCCAGATTTGTTTTGTGGTTTATACCACGTAGGTAGTTCTCAGAAGGAGAAGAAAATTCCAGGCGTTCAACGCTGTTAGTTTTAAAGGGTGAGGGTGAAATAAAACATAATTTCGGAAAGGTTCCGTTTATTTATCAAATCCCTAATATAAAATTAACTGTAGTTTTATTAGGTAAATGTTAATTAAGTAAAACAATCGCATGCATAAGGCTCAGGTTTCGATCTCACGTGCTTCCTGTAAAAATTGTATGTACCTATAAGTTAATGGGCAATCTGAATACGCGGTAAGCGGAATTTTGCGGCTTCTTGATACTACTACGGAAAACCGGGAACTTCGCAGGGCGTTACGGGGCCCGGTCAGAACATTCGGGACCACCGCGTTAAACCGGGAGAGTAATGCTGCTGCCCTTCTCTCAGAATAACGTGAAATGTCCCTTACTATCATCAAACGATGGAGTTATGTTACGTCCTTCCACCGCAGGATATTTTCTTCGTTTTGCACCAGACACAAACTCAGAAATCTCCCGGCAAAGTAGTGCTAGTGCCGGTTTACGGGGAGATCGCCTAGGGTTTATGGCAACGGTTAGTTTTATCGGTCTTTTAGCCAAAATTAAGCAAAAGGCAAAAAATTACAATCGGAAAACAATAATATCAAGTTTGATTGGTCGGATGGTGACTCGAAGTCGAACTTGAACTGCCACTCTCTTTTCGGCTGGTCGGCGGCTTTATTTATTTTTCCTGGGCGTGAGCGGGTCCTGGTTTTTGCGGAAGAATTTGGCGGGAAGCCGCCCTGGTTGAAGCGTTCTTATTACTCAACCTTAGTATTGGACCTAAATAACGGATAATGAGATCTTTGGCACGGAAATTTAAAATTATGCATTTGCCAAAAAGAAACGGAGTTCTAACCCTCTGAATAACAGAATGACAGTTTTTCTACTAAATTAATAAACTCCCAACAAAAAAAACGCACTAATAAATTAAATCGCACAGCGGAAATCCAAGAGAAATTGCAACAGTTTGGAAAAAAAATAGTAACTTCGTTACAAAGCAGAATTATTAGTTTAAGAATGGAAGATAATGCCTACATTTGTAAAGAAAAATTAAAATGAAATCCATATTTCATAGGGAAACTAATAATAGAATACAGTGAAATCCCAAAGTTTTTATTTAAATATATTTTCTTGAAATCGGCAGTGAAGTGTTCCGCAAAACCATTATTAAAAGCTCAGAAATCTGCACTGAAGCCTCAGTGTACAGTACGTATGTGGTAATTCAAAATTTTGACCCAGAAAATGGCTTTTTTCGATCTGTAGCGAGTAACACGTATAATTTAAAACTTTTGGTCAATACAAATTTTAATCTAAGTAATTACTCACATTTTGAGACAACAAATTATTTAAAAATATTTATCACAATGGCCGTTTAGCATAGCATTTGCGCAAAAGGCCTAATGACGGCCATTGTGATAAATATTTTTAAATAATTTTTGTCTCAAAATGTAAGTTATTACTTAGATTAAAATTTGTATTGACCAAAAGTTCAAAATTATGCGTGTTACTCGCTCCAGATAGAAAAAGCCATTTTATGGGTCAAAATATTGAATGACCACGCACGTGCTGTACCTACATCGAGTCTTAAGTAGCCCATTATTGTACGATATCTAAGTAGGCCTTGGTCAGACGCGGAGACATCGCCCGTCAAATGTGGTTAAATATTCAAAACCCAGCCAATAAATTCCATTTAACTTTTCGTACGCATTGCGAAATTGTTACCTTTTAGCAGGGCAATCTTTCAGTATAAATATTTTAGTAGGTTTGAATATGAATCTATTTTACAAGGAGGCTGCACAACAGGCAGCAGTTTTGATTTTCTGTCAGAAAGTGATCCCTTATGATTATTATTTCGCCTAATAAAACTTTTTTTTTTTTTTTCGATTTAAAAAATATAATATGTACCTCGGCACTGAAGTTATTTTTATGTCTCGTGTGGTTTATTTCTAACTAAGATATTCTATGCGTTGCTTTATTTTGGGGAGTTTTAGAGCCATTTTTTTTATTTTCCAGATTATTTATTAACGCATACAATAAGAAATCGAAAAATGTTACGCACACCAGAAAGTAAATCATTCTAAATAATTAAATTCGTAGTAATAAACATAATAAACTCAATGAAATTCGACAATTATTATTAAAGGTGGCTTTATGCTGCACTCATTATCGCTTATATATCACTCTATTGTCATTTTATAGAGCAGATTACAAAGATAAAAGTGGGTTATCTTCTAGTGAGATATTTAATGAAATTTTAAAGAAATGAAAACTTTTTAAAAACCTCGTGCAAACTTATACAATGAATCGCAGTTTTTACTCGCACTAATCCGACAAATCAAAAAAAACTATTTTCACACTTTTTTACGATAGAGGTACACAATGTGTACACATAACACAAGCCCAACGCAATACGCAGACTTTTTAAATAAACGCTGTTCAACAAATGTTTATAACTACGTCACAAATCCCGTCCTTGTCTGATTCGTGAATATACGACCGATATCCATCGTATATTCATGAAAGACAAGGACGGGAGTGGTGACGTAGGTATGAACATTCGTTGAACAGAGTTTATGCCGCCTCGAACTTTTTTAATTAGTAATTTAAAATGTCACCAGGAAATGGAACTCCGCCTGGACCAAATATTCCACCATTTTCCAATCTGTGGAGTGATGGATTACCTATCTCAAATTAGAAATTTAAAAAACCCTCTACTTCCGGATTTTATTATCATTTTTAGATGACTGTCAAAAAGGGTTAAAATTGATATAATATTTATATGTACGAGAATTTCCATATTCTGTATGTATCTAGATTCATACAAGACATTACATAAATTGTTCAAATGTACCGAGACACATCGAACGCCTCAGGCGTATTCAACTCCAAGTCGGTGCGCAATGAACATTCCATAGAACTGGATGTAAACTTGATACAATCTGTCAATTACCATGTTAACAGTTTACCCAGGGGTATCGCTGTTGACATCATTCATAGACACCTAAACTTTCCTTATACAGGATGGCTTATATTAGTGGCTCCCTCAAAATATCTTGGATATTTTTTGACAGAAAAAATCGGTGGCGGATGCGATCGATAGCTTTTCTGGGCGGTCTTCTTTTATTATGATGAAAGTTGCAGTAGCTCAGTCGATTAATCAAACAGTCTATTAATCAAACAATCAATCAATCGATTAATCTAAGAATCGATTATAGTCCATTAATTAAAAAAACGATTAATCGATTAATCAACCAATCGGTTGATCGATTAATCGATTATTGGTCGACTGGAAAAACAATCGAATATTCGATTATTGATCGATTGATCTGACTGATCAAACAATCGATTAATTGCTTAATGGTACAATCAACTCTTGCCAGGGTAATTTTGATTTTTTACCAGCAGTTATACATCATTCCTTTTGTGAATCATTGACCGTGTTATGCAAGAATTTGATCTTTCAAAACAAAAAAGATAACTAATTTTTGGTGCAAAATAGTCAAAACATCTATGATAATAGGAGTACTGCACCTACGCATAACATAATACCTACATGAATGCATAATATGTGAAAAGATGTAAATCCAGGTACGCATTACAGTTGAGAATTTAATAATAGATCTTCTTTAATAACGGCTGTATTGCTGTATTTATATATCAATGAAGTAAATAAGGGGTATTTCAGCCAAAATGGTGTGTTATTTATTCTTTACAATGAACCAAGCTTTCAGCCATATTTTTGGCCTTCGTCAGGGTATTGAAATGAATATTGAAAAGTTATGATCTTAATGGATATAAACTTCCAAAAAATGGAATAAATTGTTTTGTAAATATTTTTGTTGTTGTCTACTATAAAATATTTATTTCAGTAAACTTTGCCGCCGGGAGCTAAGTTTAAAAAAACGCATTATCTTTCCTCTCAATTTTTTACTTTTGCCCAAAAAGCTAAACTTTTTAGTTCGGAGGTAGTCAGAAATTAAAAAAAAAAATGAATCTTGGTGGCACAAAATTGCGCCGCAAGGTCAAAGTTTATTCTTGTTAACTGGTGGTATTTTCTTTTGTTCACTGTGACTCATAACATGTGTAGCCAAGAAGTCCTATTCAGTCTTCTTTTATAGAACAACTGTGACCAATAGAAATTTCGAAATTTGTTTTAGTGTGAGCCCCTAAAAATCATTGCTTTTTAAATGCTTTTTAAAATGCGCCGTAGGCGAAATTTTTTAGAAATATAAAGCACAGATAGTTGAACAGAGGTATAGGAAATTACAAAATCATAACAGTATATTGTATTTTTCGACTTTTCTTAATGTAGGGGGCTTGAACCCCCAAACCATATACAGCCCTGGGCTAGTATGGGAAAAGCCAGGTCTCGTGGAATCGGTAGATAGCTACTTAACAATAATATAAGTATATTTTTCAATAAATGTATCTATGTTACACATTATTACCCATGACAATTTTCCAATTTATATTCAATCAATTAATCAATGTTGTATATTCTGCGTTTAGGATATTTTTACTTAGAAATTTTTATTTTCGGCCAAAAATTCAGGGGGGGGAGTAAAATCTTCAACGTACAGATGAATAAGATGATGAATAGGCGAACGTTTCAGATGTTATGTTTGCAAACGACGATCAAAATGAAGGTGTCGCATCGTGCGAGCGACATAGCAACAAAATGTGATTTATTTTTAGTTATTGGACCAGCTTATACCTCCTAAAATTAACCGCCGGGTGCTATTAGCGCCCTAGCACCCCCTTAAAACCGGCGCTGAGTTGCATGTATCATCGGCCAATATGCAACATCAAACACATAAAAATGTAGCTCCGGCTAGGTTTCTTTAGTTTTAGTTGGTTGTGTTGGAAATAAAAACAAACCTTTTTCTTTAAAATGTGAACAAGTTTATTAAAAAAAGAAACAAATATGAAAATTGATGTAAGTTACAGAGCAATGAGTGAATTCCCAGTGTGGGTGAATTATATAAAGTAGAAAATATTAATGAAATTATGAATTTTAAATCTTACAATATTTTAATAAAAAACTATTAGAAATTTAAATTTATGAGAATTAAATGATTGAAATTTGCTTAGAAAAATTTATAAAAAAAAACTATTTTTGGTGACCTCACAATATGTCTACGATACCTCCCTTGGTCGTCGAGACGCAGCGGATGTTGACGGCAGCAGCTACCGACCTCCAGCGACTGGTCGTTCTGATCTCGTTAGGTTCCAGTGGTTAACCTTAACGTAGCGCAGGAGCTCCTTTGCTCCTTTGCTAAACCACCTGTGGTCGTTCTGGTCGTCGTCTACTGTTCTGGCTAGCTGCCGTCTGCTGTTCTTGCTTCTTGCTCGAGGTTCGTGTAAAGGAAATACAAAACTAATTAGTCACCAAAAATATTTTTAAACGTGGATAATATAAGAGAAAATTTTAAAGTTTCGAAATGATGAAAATATTTTTTAAACGTAGATAATATAAGAGAAAATTTTAAAGTTTCGAAATGATATAAAAGATCTTAATTAAATGCTGAGAAAATAGAAATAAATTGGGATAAAACAAAGATTATTTGATGGACTTCTCTCGCTTGTAAGAAAAGACTTTGACAAGTTGGTACAAGAAACATTTGAAAGATAATAAAAAAACGTTATATTTGAAATGAATAAAACTTGACGTGCAAAAGTGCAATTATTCCTTGCCTCAGGCGAGATCAAAAATACACCCCTATTTTTAGTGCCTTTTCTCGTAGATAACGCCTTCCTATGCTCTGAACCCCTTCGCAACTTACCCTGAGGTTCTCCCAGGAAATTCGCCAATCAAAATTTTGCAAAATTACAAATGAGTCAAGCTCAAAAAGACCAGGAGGATTAAGGGAGAATCTTGGTATTGCTCGGTCCAAAGTCGCAGGAAGGAATATTTGGTTCGCCACGGACTCAACACGTTCGTCCACAAAAAAAATGAAAAATGGCTACCTGTCCTTCGGAAGGAAAAACCGATACCGAGTCTTCAACTCGCAAATTCAAACAGAACTTAAAAATCCTTCATGGAAAAGGAAAGCTAAAGTACTAAAAATAGTGTAACACAGAAAGATCTCACCTGAGCCCAAGAAAACTTGAAAAATGCACTAAGCACTCATCAAGTCGTCGTTAATCTTACAAAGTGACGTATCTCATAAAAACCCGAATTTGTGATATTTACACCAACATGCTCCTTAATATATAAATTTTGATCTCACAAAGTGGCGTAACTCAAATCACATTGGTTACTTGGTAAATGAATTAGACTTTTTGTCGTATACCATAATTTTCACATTTTCGGATTTCACAAAAAGTCGTAAATCGAGATACGTCGGTTTGTGAGATATTTATTTTTTAGACATACGCAAACACTTCAGACGTAACTCAGTTTAAACAAGTTGTGAAAGGATTTTGTCAGTGCGCGACCGCCCCTAAATGCAGCGTTAGATAGCCAGATACATTTCATTCATTGCAGCGTGCAGTCGTATGAGATTTTTTATAATTTACAGTATTTTCAAGATGGATGTACTTGTTTTGTGGAAAGACGAGACAAAAAATGTTTCTTCTAAAGAACTGCTGTTTAGAGGAAAGTTAAAAACAGGTAGTCGGGTTAAAATGTATTATTCAAATAAGTGGTAGGTATAGTGGTCAAATAATAGATACAGAGTTTGATTCGATGAAGGTCCTTTAATTAAAATTAAAAAATGTTCAGGTGAGAAAATGTGGAATATTTTGGTATTGCAGAACTTCAGTTTTTACTTTTCATTTACAGTAGAGAATAATTGATATTTAATTCATTTTTCCAGATACACTACAATGCAAGTCAGTAGAGCAATTGCCACTGGATCAACTTAAAGAAAATCCTGTCAAAGAGAAGATAAATAAAACGTCGACAGAAGACCAAAATAAATTAAATACTGGTGATAAGATAATAATAGACACCAAGTGTGCCATGTCAGATTCATCTGACGATATTCCTTTAAGTGAAATGAAAAAATGTTCAGGTAAGATTATAAATAACATTTTGGATTCATAATCTTTAGTTTTGGCTCTACAGGGTGGTCACTCTTACAGTGCATACCATTGGGATATCCGAAACGGTAAGAGATACAGCGTGGGTTAAATTAGAGAAAACTTGCGTTTTTGTATGCCTTTCAATAATCTGAAAAGAAATCTAAGATATCTTGGGTAGTTCCTGAAATATTGCTAAAAAACTGAAAATATGCTTTTTCTTTCTCCCTTCATAACTTTTTTATATGTAATGGAAAATTTATGAATCCTGGCATTCTTACATTTCTCGATGTGAGCTTTTCAATGGAAATGTCAAATAATTCCTATACGCCATCTAGATTCTGAAATATTCGTTTCGGATATCCCAATGGTATGCACTGTAAGAGTGACCACCCTGTATATTTACACTAATGACTGATATAGAATTACCTTTTCTAGTAAAACAACAGGACAAGTCGGAAGAAGACTTGGTCCTGGGACAGGTTAATAAAAACTTCGTTCACTACCTCATTAGTTAAAATTGTTTTGTTTTTATCGTGACATTAGTGGTTTTAGGAATTATCTTTGGTTTTTTTTGTTCCAATATTATTCTTAGGATGAAGTTTATTTATTTTTGTTAAGAGAATCTTTGTTGAACTTGTGTTTTTTACTTTTTTCGTTTTTTTTTTAATAAAGAACTTGACATTAAAAATAGTCGTGTCTTTTATTTACCTTTAATTTGCAATGAACAACTTTTTTTTAATAATTTGTTCTTTTATGTATATCCATTTGCCTTAAACAACGTATGATATAAAGAACAAATGGGCGTATATGATTTTAATTTAGATATTTTGGTCTCACCAACAGTCGTATCTGACATTTTTCAAAAAAAATTAAAAAACTAGAAGTATTTAATCTAAACACTTTTTAAGAGTTTAAAGTAAACATATTTTTACTTGAAATAAATAAAAAATATATTCATCTAATTATATTATTAGTCTTCAATTGTGCAGCCAAACAATCAATAAAAGTAAAATTTGCTCTACTCAAAAATAAGGAAATATGAGATACGTCAGTTTGTAAGATTAACGACGAAGTACGCGAAAACAATCGAAAAGCCTCCGAGAAGCGGAGAACTAGAGGATTTAAGAGAGAAGCCACGAAAAATCGGCATGTCGCCGTATTTATACGGAGGAAGTAGGTATCTAAAAAACGACAAACGGAAATGAAAATGTCAACGTCTGACACAAGGTTAGGCGGGTGATTTGAATTTTGACATTTCGGCTATAATTTTGAATAAAAATAAATGATATTAATGAAATATTACGTAAAAGTCAATGAAACAGTAATAAAAAGCAACATAAGTATTTTAAATGCAATCTAAATAGTGTTTCTACGTACCTTTGTCTGAATATTTCGAAGCAAACATCAAGGTATAGTGGGTTGCATACTTATAGAGGAATTCTTTTTAAGAAATAATAAACTCCCAATTTTATTACGAGGGTAGTTAAATAAGTAAGAAATAAATTTGTGTCATTTGAAAGAAATATTGATTTTATTTATTTAAAAAAAAACGAAGTAACGAAAATCGTGGAAATTGTCGTTACAAATAAAATAATTGAAATTATTTGAACAATCCTCAATCAGTGCTTTATTATATTGTTGGAAATTTCTTTGTGGCGCAAACTGATCCATTTAATTTGTAATTGGGTTTTTCACCACAGAAGCCCGTATCAAACTGATTAAAAGACAACTTCTTCAAGTTGCCTGGAAAATTGGCTAATATTAAAAGAACGAAACTTTGAACGTTAACTCAAAAAATAAGTTCAACAACTGTTTATCAGAGAGCTTTCGGAAAATAGGTCTTCTTCCTGTCTCAAGGATATTGTCAAGTCATTGATAAACAAAAATAACCTAGAAACTTGTCTGATATTGTACCCAGTGTTCTATCTAATTATCTTTATTAGCTTCCTTGTATAACTGATAATAATATTTGTATTTAAATGTGTAAAAATATCGTAGAAAACAGTGCGTTTAGTTTAGAGGTATTAGCATTACCGTACGAGTAAAAACGCTGTTATTAGGTATTAAAAGAATGTTCACATATAATTATTTTCAAAGAACGGCAATGCTGCAATAAACAAGTCATTTTAAGAATAAATCTAGCAGTCTGTGGATGTCAATTAAACTTTATTTAACAAAATACGAAAGCAAAACCGATAATAAAAGAAACGTAATGCTTAGAAAATTATGAAATTATTGAATATTCGAAATGACCACAGTCTCTTTCAATTCAACAACTATGCGTTTCCGCATGTTTATTATTGCCATTGGCAAGTCCTAATAGCAAAAGCGCATGTCAGTCAATTCTTCGAATGAAAATATCATTTTTCAAAATATCGATACCAAAGTGCAAAGTTGACAGCCAAATGAATCAAATAATGACAAGTTTAATTGACATCCACAGATAGCTGTGAATGACTTGTTTAATGCAGCGTTGCCGTTCTTTGAAAAAAATTAAGAAACGGCTGCCAATATGAAAAAATACTAAGAGATACTTTTTGTTAACCATTGGATTCACCACTCAAAACAAATTTAAAAAATGCCATTATACAGCGTATTCATATTTTTCTGAACTAATTAATTTTAATAACAACCTGTATCTCCGCAACTGGGGGCCCCAGAAGTTTCATATCAACCCTAAGTTTGACGGCTCATCCGATCATGTGACACGCCAAGTTTGAAGAAAATATCTCTTATACTTCTAGAGATACTAAGAAATATGTGTATTTTTCTCTAAACTTCTACCCTCTGTATAAAAAAATATGGCCCGTAGGAGAAAAAAATATATGAAGTGCCCTTATTTTGACTCCAAGAATACGTGGTTTCCTTTTCGACCATCAGTTCAGTTACACCCTGTATAATTTTCAACTGGGCAGAATATTCGCGGGACACATGCACAAAAAAACCTCTGAATATTGTTTCAAATTCGCAAAGTCATAGGCGTAGCCAACAGCAGCGAAATTTAAATATGCCAATTAAATAAAAAAACAGCATTTTATTTATATTTGAAAGGATAAGAAAATAAATATTAGTTCGCAATTATAAAAATTGAACAGTGTCTCGCGATAATATTTCCATCAGATATTGGAAACTAATTTGGTTTTGCCAAGAACCAAAACATTTTGTCCCATATGCCACGAGCCATTTCTTCAATTAAACTGTTACGTCATTATTGGGGGCCATTACATGCTGTCAATTGGGCTCCTATTTCCCGTTCCCATTGTTCGTGGCACAGATTTAATTCAATCAACGTCGGAAGCCTCGTCGGAAGCTATAGGAAATGGAGCGGATTGGGGACTACAGGCTAGATATGGAGCTTTTTACTCGTACTACAAGATTGTATTGAAAATAGGATCATAAAGGATGTGTTTTATACAAGCAAAGTATATTCGAAATGAATAAATATGCATATTTCAACATGAGTATAACTTAATTTTTCATATGAACAAAAATATTTTAATTTCTCGATGAAAAATAAGAATACTGGTATTTTCTAAAATTTATTTGTTCAATAATATAACGTTTTCGCGTTCATTGTGATTTTATGATTAATATTGCATTATGAATATTCAACCAGGAACTCCGAGAGGAAAATTAATGCTATCTGCAGCAAGTCTTGAACTAAGGTATTTGTATTTAAGGTACCTATTTTTACAAAATATATTTTTGAACTAATTAACTTGCCGGGTCAAGACAGTCAAATTGCACATTTTCTTTATTTTGGAGAGTCTGCCAACTTCTTTTCTGGGAAAAATCTAGTTATAACGTGGCGTTGTCGAGTTTCAAAAAAATTTCATTTTCATTCATAGTGTCGGACTGAGTACACGGCGCACAACATTTTGTCAGAAAATATTACCAAGTTAATCAACCGACAAAAAAATGCTAAATTACATTTGCCAACAAAACTGATACTACGCAGTGTGGGCCAGTAATATTATGACCAATTATATAAATATTAGATTATTATAGTAGGATATACTCGAATAGCTTTAACTTGCCGGTGTGCAGTTTTTTGAAAAATATTGTTTCCATACCAAACTACGTTTAAGAGAAGACCAATAGAAAAAATCATATTAGGCGTTTTTTTTTAATAAAAAAATAAATCGCAGGATCGATTTGGCCGTACCTCTAAATTCAAAATATAAATTATATACGAAAATGCGATACCTATTTCTATTTCTATTTCTATTTGCATGATAATAATCATATTATATCATTTAAGACGTACCGGCAGTACTCGTATCTATATACTTGCGCAGTTTCATTCGTGTAGAGTATACAGGGTGTGCAAAAATAGTGTCAAAAATAGAAACACTCTGTAATGATGCTAAAAAGCGGATATTTTGTCAAAAAATCATTAATCAATCAAAGATTAGCAGTACATTACATTTTATATTTTAGGCTAGAAAAAGTAGACCAAAATGGTGGAGGGAAGGTTTGCGATACAAAATAGAGGTAATGAATCTGACAACACACAGGAATTTAATAATACTCAACCTGACGTACCTCAGCGGTTAGAAGGCAAGCACTTTTTTGTTTTTGATGGTTACTTTTTATACACACGGTTACTATTTAATACAATTTTGTTTTGTTTGTTCTTCTTCTCTTCCTGGTCATGTGAATTTAATTTTTTTTTTATAATATTCTGGGAATCGACCATAACAAACGAGTTGTTAAGTTTGACGAAAAGCGGAGATATATTTTTTTCCTTTATTTATTTGCTGTTTGCTTACCAGGGGCGTGCAGTCCATGGAAGCAAGGGAAGCAGTGCTTCCCCTAAACCAAAACAATGTAAAATGATAAAATGTAATTTTTGAATTTTTAAACAGGAAACAATTAGTTTAGTTACCTAGGTATATCAAAAACGCTAAAAATTATCTTATATATCATATATAAAATCTACAATATGTTATGCCTATAGCAAATGCGGCGTTGACTCCGACTGCGCCCATCCTACAGTACAATGTATGCTATGCCGGCCGCCAGCTTTTCTGTAGAGTGCGATAGTCGAGAGGTTATTGAACTTTCCACCTCCACCGCACTGGCTGACGCGAATGAGAACGCCTGTTTTAAGCGGGCGTGGAAGCTATCGTTGCAGTAGGTTCTTTGTATAGTTTAGTTGGTTTTGATCTGCGTCGGTGCGTCGCGCGCGTCGTATCTCGGGCGATATGGAAGACAATAATACGGACGTGGACATGCAAATACCGTCAACTTTGGCTGTCGGGAATGACCTTGAAAATGTTAAAGTTGTACAATTATTAAGTAAGAAGAGTGTGTGTGAATGTGAATGCCTTAATAATAAAGGGATTTTCAACATTAAACTTTGCGGATAAGCTTCAATTAATTACAAATGGAAGAAATGAAAAATTTAACCATAAAAATGAACTTTCACAGATATCGCTGTTGTCTATTGAGAATATACTTTTCCAGAACATGTTAGAGCATCGACGTTTCTATGATGACGTCATTGACGAATTCGCAAAAAGTGATCGAAGAATCGAATTACATTACAAATAGGTAAGTTTTTAAACATTGCTTCCCTTACTTAAAATGTCACCGCACGCCCCTGTTGCTTACAGAATAATACCTGTCCACATCCATACAGAGAAATTAATTTCGGAACTGTTTGCATTTATGGTCGAAATATAACATTTTGTCATTTATATCGTTATAAATCAATGTAAGTAGTGTAAAAGGAAAAATATACATCACCTTTTCGTAAAACTCGTTTGTTATGGTCGATGGTTCGAGGATGATCCAAACTACTCCGACCAGATCTTCCTCCTATTCGAGTTGCAATGAAAATAGGACAATAAACCAGCTCAGTGATAGTGAAAGTTCTCCAAAGAAAACTCGAAAAGGAAAAACAAGTCCTCAAGACTGGAAGACGAACGTTACCAAGATGTCGAGAAACACTGGCCAGGCCTATTTTAGGTCTAAAGGAGGCAAAATGTGAGTGCAAGAAAGCTGCTTCAACAACCTGCGGTGACAAGTGTACATTAAAATGTTCTGCAAAATTCACCCAGCTAGAAAGAGAACCGTTTTATTTTTAATTATTGTTCTCAAGGCAATACTGACCGTAAAAGAAACTAAATCCTGCTTACAGATATTCCACGGGGCATAGAGCTGCCAGGAACATGAACTATGCATTTTATTTTGAAAAAATGACACAAAGATAAGGATTCATAAAAAGTTTCTTGTAGCCATCTTATAGGCATTACAAATAGAACAATTCGTACTATAATTAGCAAATCGAAAGATGGATTTGTTGGTAACGGTGAACGAGGGTAACATAATAATTATTTAACATTTAACAATTTCTAACGAATTAAAAGAATGTTTGAGAACTCAAAAGTATTCCTGTAATGGAAAGCCACTACACGCGAGCTACGATCTCAAAAAAATACATAGAAGGTGGGAAAACAATAACGCAGCTGTATGAGGACTATAAAAAAGAACCTGTACTTAAATCAACACTTAGATTTTGTTACATTTCCTATTAAAAGAAACATTTTTAATTACGAGTTTAACTTGGCGTTCTTTAAGCCAAAAAAAGATTTGTGCCAAGTCTGTGAGACATAAAAAACTCCAATGACGAAGAAACAGAACAAAAAAAGACTGAATATGAATCTCACTATGAAGAGAAAAGAGAAAGAGGAAGACAAAAATAAAACAAACGAAAGTAATTTAGTAGCTTGTTTTGACTTACGGGCTGCACTGTACACACCAAAAGGTAAGGTGTCATTATTTTGTTGTTAAAGCAAACTTCTAACTTATAATAATTATTAATGATATTAATGAACTGAAGTTTCGTTTAATCTTAGTAACTTCAGTTTACAGATCCGCTAATCCAAGTGTATAGAGTATGGTAAACTAAATCGAGGGAATGTGACATAAAAAGTATGTTATCTACTATTTTTTGCATTACATAACTGGTAATTACTTATGAAAGAAATGGCCTTTCTACGCCTTTAGATGACACATTTTTATTGTCATACCCTTATAATTTAATTTTGATCTGTGACCTCCGGGCATAAATTATTTAATAGAGCAAACTGAATTGAGATTTAGTTGCCTTTTATTTAATTTGATTATAGAGATTGTGTAGGTAATATCAAACTTACTAAACATCGTAGGCACTCTGGTTTAGACCGCCATAAATCAGTGGCGCTTTAATAATTCCTTAGGTTTATATTTTTTGAAGTTACATATATCAAATAGATATAGGTAGGTACGATTTTTGATCTGACAATCAGATTTTACATTTTACAGCGTTTTTTTGTCAGTTTTTGTTTGTAGAAAATTCCTTTCAATTCGAAAAAAAATCCATTCTATAGCAAGAGTAATCCCTAATGGTCTCTACGCCATGTTCCCCCATCTCCCACGACCCACACGGGCGCAAAAAGAAACGCACAAAAGGCGGCCATTCCACCCGACACGTTCAATTACAATAAAACTCACTAAATCGCGAATTGCGTTCCTTGGGGCCACTAACAGGGCCACTTGGCGGGACAACGGGACGAGCACGGGCATTGGGCCCCTTACGTGTCCTTCGAAGGGGTTCTCATAGTTAAATAGCATTCCTTAACCAGTAACGCCAAATGCTGACGCCTCCACTCTACATTAGTGTTGATTGAAGATGTATTTCGTTCCAGGCCCGCTTCCGGGTTATTATTTATCTCTTTATCACTTGACACTTATTATAGACCAGGAGTGCGTCAAATTTTTGGTTGTGATTTCAGTCAGTAGGTGTGCCTTACAGTGGCACACCCAGAAAATATGATTGGGGGGGGGGGGCAACTCAGGACCGTCAGACAGAAACTTCAGGCAGGGCAAATGACTTTCGAGTCAGGACAGTA
This sequence comes from Pseudeuparius sepicola, assembly GCA_963920635.1. NCBI lineage: Eukaryota > Metazoa > Arthropoda > Insecta > Coleoptera > Anthribidae > Pseudeuparius > Pseudeuparius sepicola. Next base: position 100,439,908 of record OY987299.1, on the reverse strand, counting down.
CACATTTGAGAAGTTAGGGAGAGGTACCTACAGGGCGGTACTTTGTCGGCGGTGGAGAGAGGGGGGGAGTAAAAAAAGGAATTTAACGATATTACAAATCGCGCCGAAGGCGAAAATTTGTGAATTTTTCATGCAAGGTCAAATATAATATGAAATATAATATGAACGTACAATTTGACGTCAAAGGTTTTTTTTTTTTGCTAATTATGCGGACCCATAATCATTTGTGCAGTAAGCAAGAACACTTTTTAACTGACAGCAATTTTCAATAACAACACTGAACACCCTTTTGTAATTATCATATTGTTTCAAAGGGCCACATTATGTCTATAATTTTTGCAAGTATAGGTATATTGAAATTTGTTTGAAGGTCGGACAATAAAGATTATTGTTTTTTAAGCGAGCAAGATTATTGTTTTTAAGCGAGCAATAAAAAGAGATGTCTGCACACTAAAATGCGCCGCAGGCACTTTTTTTTAGGAAATTTAAGGGCAAATTCAGCTGAAATGAAGTATAATAAATAAAAAAAATCAACACGATGTCTTTTTTTCCTCGTTTTTTTTTCACAATGAAGCAGCTCTTTATCTACGGCTCTGGTGAGGTGAGGTGAACTTATGTGGCTCAGGCAGGGCAATCATTCTGCCAGGCAGGGCAACGCCCTACCTGCCCCCTCCCCTGGCGCCCGGCCAAAAAGTTTGACGTATTACATAAAAATTATTTTATGATTCAAATAAATTTCCATTTTTTTATAAAGGCAGGTATCTATATTACAAAATAAGAAAGAAGATCAGATATTAGCCAGTCAGTGCGCAATAATCAGTGCGCAATAATTGCCGAGGGTGAGGGTCGCACAGCAGACAGTACATCTACGATACCACCCTCGAAAATTTCTGCCCCTGCCCCCCCCCCCCCTGGGTGCGCCACTGTGCCTTTAAGAAGGGTTTGTGATGCATATGTCGTAGGCATCGAGCGTAATACGTCATTTCGCGGAATGTCTAGTCATTACACTGTAAGAAGATGGACTATTTTTTAAATTTAAATTACACGTATTGCCGGCAAAAGCTGTAATAAAATAACTATTACCATGTTCTACTCAAATTTTGCGCCATTTCAGGGATTGCCCTTCTTTATGTAAGTCAAACAGAGTAATCGGCCGTTACAGCTTCTGACTGCCGTTTGTTCAGTTAAATTCTACAATTTTTCAACAAATGACTAAACAAACGGCAGTCAGACGCTGTCACGTTCAATGGTTCGACCGATTACTTTGTTTGCGTAACATGAAGAAGGGCAATCCTTGAAATGACGCATAATTTCAGTCAAACAAGGTAATAGTTATTTTATTACAGCTTTTGCCGGCAATACCTGTAATGACTAGGCTTTCCGCGAAATGACGTATTACGCCCGATGCCTACGACCACAGAATAGCCACCGTAAGTAGCTATTCTGTGCTACGACACATATATTCGCATGACAATAAGGTACGAATTAGAGAGCCGTCCCGGGTTCTTCACATATGGAATGGTGAGTCTTAATTTAGGTTAACTATGCGTTTTTGTTTCGGTTTTGGTACGATTTTAGTCAGGGTACCGGGTACCATGTGCTTTAAAATGAGATTTAAATTAAAAGTTCTTGGAAACACCGAAGGCATATCGTTATAGTGCACGGCCACACATAACGCGGACGGCGGACCGGAAAGCAGAGCGGAAAGCGGAGAGTAGTGCGGGTAGTGTCCACACAGTCAGCGGATTGTGACGGCTTTGAAAGGCGTATTGCGCAGAGAGGTTGGAAGTAAAGTGGAAAATTGAGAAGTTGGATTTCATAGAAACAGCTATAAAAATGTCGATTTCTACATTATTTTTATGTGAAAATTCACAACTCAAATTTCGGGTTGTCGTGATGTCACGCACCTAAAATTATGATTGCTACAGTACATACAAAATTTGAAGGCGGAGAATTCCTACAATAGATTTGTAGAAAATCGTAAATATTAATACAGATTTCAGTGGCGTGCTTGGAGAGTAATTGCACAGAAATAAATTACGAGTGATGAATTTTATTAAAAAGTAATTTAGATAATTATTAGCAATACATAATATATTTATTATCTTGCACAATTATTAAGTATAATAATTTACAATTATTACAATAGGTAATATTTGTCAATCTGATGCATAGTCACTAACATCCTCAGTAGCACAGTTAAAATATTATATTTACATATTGGCCCAACGATGCAATCGTCAGATTTTTTTTAATGGCCCAATGTATATTTTTAATATGAATCCGATATTGAAGATCAATATTGTCCCAATATTATGGATTAATAAATATGTATATATATATATATAATATAAATAAATACCTAAGCAGGGAAACCCTTTGTGAATTCCATCATCTGTACAAAAATAATTTTGGAAATCTCGACCCAAAGTTTGTCTAAAACACCGCGGTTGTGGTGATGTGCATGAGTTATGTCCCATAGGGGTTTGCGTCTAAAAAATTTCACTAATTAGCATTTCGCCATCCATATTGTTTATTATTAAAATACCACGCTCTATTTTCGAGGTGAAATACGCGCCAATACGCCGCAAAATGTCAAACTGTGTGACCGTGCTCTAACGTATGGAACCCCGCCCCCAATACTGTTCCACGCACAGCTATATGACTCAGATTTCTAGAGCGGCCGTCGATTTGTGCACTCTTAAAAAACTGAAAATTGGCGTTTTTTATTTAATATCACAACACAATGAAAGTTGGTAGGTACGTTAACATAATTTGACATGGGTTATCAGCAGGAAATTTCAGAAAATTTCTACCGCCGCTTGACCTGCAAGACTTTATATAAACCGACTTATAATAAATTGCGATTGGAAACGGAAAAAAATGTTAATTAATATCAATTAATTCGCTGTTAATCGACTAATGGAGTGGCGGGGCAATAACCAAATAGAAATGTCAAATTCAATAATTAGCACTGTAGTGATTGAAAACGTTACTTTCTTTGTTATGAGAGGCGATAACCTGGATATGTTTTTCTTCTCCAACGAAGCCTGGTTTAATTTCATTATATTCGAGAAAGGTGCCAGAAATGTTTGGAACAAGGTGGGGTTAACAATGTTTGTAATGTTTTTTAAATATGTCTTTTTTATATATTAAAATGCGTTTATTTGATGTTTGTCTTTATTTATTACTACTCTAAAGTTAAAAATTATCTACCGATATTCATAAAAAAAGGAAATATGAATAGTTGGAGTCACCAGGTTAAAAAGCAAACATCATGCCCTATGTACAGAGCGTCTCACTTAAGAGTGAAACAACCTTATAACTTCTTTAATTTTTAACCGACCAGAACAAATTTGTACCAAAATTAGTTGTTTATTGTTTACATCAAAGTCAAAGCCACCTGCGATGCCACAATCGAAGCTAAAAATCCGAAAGTCATAGGCAGGTATTTGGCTTATTTTTTTTAAAATCTACTAAAAAAAATTGTTCAGAATCGACCCAGAACCCTAAATCCAAAATTTTGTCAAAATAAAAATTATAGAATATATAAAATAATAATAAAAAAAAATTAAAATGTAAAAAAATTATAATTTGCTTTTAAGTTTTAACTTTATTTTAAAAATGATTACTTTTTGAAAACAACTTGTCTTCAAAACTTCCATGGCACACTTTTCTAAACGCAAGAAATTCTTAAATTGCTATTTTCGGACTTTAATTTTTTTTTTATTTTGATAAAATCTTGGATTAAGGGTCCTGGATCGATTCTGAACGACTTCTTTTAGTAAATTTTTTGAAAAAAAAATGCCTAATATGATTTTTTGTTTTTTAACCTCGATTGTGGCATCGCAGGTGGCTTTGACTGTGGAGTAGGCAACTAATTTTTTTGGAAATAAGTAGGCAACAATGCTATCTACCTTTTAAATTGAAGAAGTTGTTATAAGGTTGTTTCACTCGTAAGTGAGACACTCTGTATATACGGTAAACATGTTCACAAAAAACGTGCTCAATACCTCGTTCACATAATAGCTATAATGAAAGAAATTGAAGAAAGAAGGAAGAAAGACATACGTTTTTACATCACATCCTGATATTCTGAGGTAAAAGAAGACTCGTTATTCACCCCCTTGTCTGTTGTCGGATCGAATGAGCGAGCCGGGCGAACAGGGAAGCCAATAGCCGCTCTGGCCGTGTCGGTGTTTACATGTACTGCGCCTTGAAATTTAATATGGTATAGACACATTTTCGAGAGTTTTGCCTAATAGTACGTGTTATCAAAGACTCTTTGTTCATTATGTATTAAACGCTACAACAGACAATTTTATTTCTAAACGAATCCTGTTATAGAATTTGAAATCTCTACCTTGGCATCGAAATCCCGTATGGGTGGCCGTAGGTAGGGGACAACGGGCTCTTAGTTTTCGTTATCGCGGGCTGTGAAAGGGCCCATCCACCCGAAAAACGATCCTGGCCGCCATTGTTTGGGACCTCGTGGGGGGATCCAGCCCCTACCTCGGATTCAAGGTATGGAGGTAAAGGAATTCTTAATGGAAAATTCCATGATAAATAATAATGGTAATTGAAAAACTGCCGCGCTTTCTGTAGGACAAAATGATAATATTAGGTTGTCCTCTTTATAATTACGTTCGTAATAATATGTGGCGCCATTGTGCCGACGACTAATTGATATTAACCAGGTGTACCGTGTATTACCTATGTTTCTTGGTTTCTGTTAATATCTCAAGTGGCTAAAAATAAGTAACATAACAATAAACTTGAAAAGAAACAATAAACTTGATTTATGTAGATTCACTGGGATTACTACGGTTTTCTAGGCTTTCCGTAGTACTTGAGCTAATGGTATTCGTGTTCTATTGGGGAAAAGTCGGCTTTAGCCCCAAATGGCAGCAAATCAGAAATAATATACCTATAGTATCTAATTGCCAGCCTTCCTTGCTTATAATCACTTTGTTGCTTCCGAAAAGTAGATTGAATTTTTGAGATATAAATTTGCGCCGCAGGCGAAAATTTTTAAAATATTCAAGGTAAAACAGTTTAAATTAACGAAGAAAATTCCAATCAATAAATATTCTTGTCAACTGGTGGTAATTTTTTTTTGTTCACTATTCGGACTCATAAAATTTGCAGCCAAGAAGTCCTACGTATTTTCTTTTACAGAACAACACTGTGACCAATAGAAATTTCGAAATATATTTTAGTGTGAGCCCATAAAAATCATTGCTTTAGGTATACAAAAGAAGCAGAGGTGTTTCGTTACTAAAATGCGCCGTAGGCGAAAATTTTTGGAAATATGAAGCTCAGATGGTTTAAATGAGGTATAGGAAATTAAAAAATCAAACAGTATAATGTATTTTTCGCCTTTTCTAAATGTAAGGGGCTTGAACCCCCAAACCATATAAGGCCCTGGGCTCAGTGTGGGAAAAGCCAAGTCTCGTGGAATCGGTAGTTAGCTACTTTTTCAATAAACGTATCTATACACATTATCACATGACAATTTTCCAATATATATATTCAATCAATGAATCATTGCTGTATATTCTGATAGTTTTACTTACAAATTTTTATTTTCGTCCAAAAATCCAGGGGGTAGGAAAATCTTCAACGTACCGATGAAGATGATGAATAGGAGAATGTTTCAGATGTTATGTTTGCAGACGACGATCAAAATGAAGGTGTCGCGTCGTGAGTGACATGGAAAACAAAATGTGCTTTATTTTTACTTATTAGACCGGCTTATACCGCCTCCTAAAATTAACCGCTGGGTGCTATTAGTGCCCTAGCACCCCCCCCCCCCCTAAAACCGGCGTTGTGCACCATATCGTCCCTCTTTTCACGTATGAGCGTATCTGATTTTTACTTATTTTACAGGAAGAGGAAAAAACAAAATTGGTTAACCTATTAAATACTCTCACATGTAACTTCCACGATAGAATCAAATAATATTTTTATAGTGATACGACAAAAGAACGTAGTTTAAGCTGGTGCATTATTTGTTAATAAATTTAATAGGTATTTTTTTAAAAAGAAAAAAGTTTGCATTTACGCCTCTACGTAATATTCTTTTTCTGTATAGCAATCAAGTTACGACCTTTTTTAAAAATAAAATTTGGAAACCAGAGTATTGAAACATTAAATAATATAGTTGTGAAAGATTTTATTTCTACCAAGGTACAGCGACAATACAAAAATAAAAAATAGAATACTTTGTATTTTATAAGAATAAAACCAAAACTTAGGTACCTACTCCGTTTCATGAGGCAAACTTTTAAAAAAATCCTGAAATTCACGGCACTTCGGCGTAACATTTAAGTGAGTGTTGTAATAATATTACTTATAATATTTATAAAATATTATAAAACAGAGTTTGAGAAATATTACTATAATGTTTTATAAATGTTGCAACATTTTCAAGTAGGTACTTTGGAATTATTTTTAAATATTTGTAAAATATTTTGTCGGAATATTAATATAATGTGAGGAAAAATATTTTAGCAAAACATTTTCGTCATATATTATATAAATATTGTTATATTTTCTGAATCTTTGGAATCATTTAAAAATATTTTTGAAATTATTTTTGTTGTATACCACCGGCGGTTTTAACTGCACAACCTTTACGTATTTTGCGGCACTTCACAGTTTTTAGTTCTAAAGACACTACATTCACGTTACCGTCTTTCCAAACCACATCAAGTACGTTCATTTTAACAATAGACAAATATCCACGCCTCTGAAACTTCCTCTAAATACAACAACTGCGCTGGTTTATAGGTTAGAATCATATGTTTCTTGGTTCCTTTGCGCGCATTTGCTGCAAGTTACGCCCACAAAATTCCCCTCCAAGTTGTCACTTAATTTTACACGAACGGGCGTATCTTGACTTACGCCTATACGTGAGAAATATTTTGTGGATGTTCGCATTTACGCCGTCAGGTGATGTGTTGACTATGCCCCACCTATAAGTTTTACAGATACGCCACTTTGTGAAATCAAAGCCATCCCCAAGAGGGACTTATTAAGCGGCGTAACTCAAATTTGCATTTTTTGTTAGTTACGCCCTTACGTGATAAGAGGGACGATATATAAACAAATATATGCTATTGTCAATTTCGGAAAATTCCTTCCGTGCGCCTCTGTGGTCTCTCACTTGCTTTGAATGCTGGCCATGTCAGCAGATTACTGAGCATCCTATATTCCGGCAATATCTCCGCCCGAGCCCGTCCGTGTCATAATGGCAGATCCCTGTGCGGGATATTATATTAATTATTGGCCTACTAAATTGATTTACAATGGGACTTCCACATTAATATCGTTATCTGATTGGTGCATAGTTTAAGCTATATCCTCGGGCTTTTATAAGTTCAGTAGCGATGCATGATTACATGATGATTATATACCTATGTGTAAGGTGTTTATTTACTCCTTATAAGAGCAAATCGTGGAGGTATTATTAAATATAATTGAAGTAATGATAATGGATATGAAAGAGGAGCCAGGACCAGATAAGGAACAGAACATATCCATAGTTTAGCCAGGAAAGTACTAGAACGAAAGTTAGGATTATAGGAACAGAAATACTTATTCTCTTCTTTAAATTCAAATATATGTGTAACATTAGACAAAAATCAGATAAATCCTTACTTACAACAGAAGCATATATCAAACAATTTAGTGAGGCAAATATCTCCTATATAAATAAATTTACTAGCTCCGAGTCGATCAAGAATACTAGATTGCAAAAGAACACAATTCGTGGTAAATATAAACACAATCCATACAAGCAACATACAAATGAAAATTTAATAGGCGATAGAACTCATAAAAATAAATAGAAAAGTTCATATGAGCTTGTGTGTTTCAAAGCTTCTTTTTTCAGACAGGGTGGTTAAAGTTATTAAAAATTATATATTTTTTAAAAATCTCAAAAACCAATTTGGATATTGATAAAACTTCTCATATTTTTAACAAACAGGAATGGATCTTAATTTAATGTATTCAGACTTCATTTATTTGTAACAAGGATGACGCTCTGGGCACCATAGCTAGATATTTTTAGAAAAAAAAAATGAACCCGCTACCTAGGTACTGCTTCTTATAGGTTTGATATTATTAGATTACATAAATAAAAATTAAATTTGTTCATCTCTTACATTTTTTTGTCTACCCTGCTTACCTTTCTAGAAAAAATATTTATTCATCCACGCCTGAAGAACGAAATAAAATTAAATACCTAATAAAAAAAGTCCAATGAACCTTATAACATTTTTTTTAAAGTTAATCTCTGATCAGCAATTATTCCAGCAATAAAAACAATTCCAAAATCGCAAAACACCGTGTATATCTCGCCTATTAAATTTTTTCGGGTAAAACCTGAGACACGATGTATTTATTATACAGTTATCCATAGAATGGTTTTTAACTCAGTACAACCCTTGGTTCAAATAATATTTCGGTCTATGTAATAGGTATCGTTCTTGAACATTTAGAACTAACAATTCGATAGGCAAACTCATAAGAAAACGCTAAGCAGAAACAATTATTATAAATCAAGTGTCTATAAGCTTAAGGATTGAACTAAGTTATACAGGTTGTCCGATTAATAATGGGTCATAGAGCAACTGCGTATATTTGGGACAAAATAATAAGGAACCCCTTTATTCAAAGGCCAAATCTCAATAGTTACTGAGACAGAGAGCATTGTACTTAGTTAATTTCTTAAAATTTAATTTTCTGGCATTATCTCTCAAAATATTCAAACTGCCGAGATGAAATTTATTACTGCTGTGTTTTTGTAGATGGGGAATGAAATAAGCTGGAAATGTAAATTTCTACGTATCTCACAGAGGGCGCCACTTGCGCTATTCTTATTGGATCGTGTTTTTATTTGTAACTTTTTTTAGGTTATCTTTTTGGTCTTGCAGGTTCATAATTTTAGTGCATCTTTTTATTTGTATACTTATACTATTAAACGTGCCCTAAAACACCTGCTAACTCCAAAATTCGAAAAATAAGGTTTTCCCCTACCTCTTTCGAATGTTATACTGTACCATTCAAGCTACGAAAAAAAATCTCTTTGAACCATATACCATATTTCAAGAAAACCAATGGCACTTTGACCTATATGTTCATTTGAGATTTTTTCTTCTTTTTGAATGTACAGGTGATCTGTGATCTTTAAAGCGGTGGGTGAAAATTTTGATTTCCGAATGTTGGAGTCAACAGGTGTTTTGCGACACATTTTGCCAATTTTAGCGCAAACGGTTGATTTTATTGATATGAAACAAATATAGGTACACTTTTGTTAGATACCTACACGAAAAAGATGAACCTGTAAGACCAAATATATATATATATATATATATAATTTTATTTATTTTCAATATTTGTATAATTACGGGTTTTCCCTCTATAGCAAACTAGTATAAAATAAATTCAATAAATATTTTGTAAAAAATGTATATGCATGTACTCAGCATTTGAAAAAGCCCCTGTGTTGGAGAAACAATTGCCATATTGGCAAATTACATTTAAAATCATTGTTTCATTTCGTACAGTTAGTATGGATTTCCATCAAGTAAAAGTCCAATCAGTGCATTATTTGAAAGAAGCGGTACCTATTGTTTTTACTTGACACATTATGGCTTTGTTATTTAGGAAAAAGTTAGGAAAATACTTCGGTACTATTGCTCATGCTTGATGTAAAAATAAATTTTAGGTGTGTACTCTAGATTTTCATTATAAACCGCGCCATTGTCTAACAAAATTTAAGTTCATTTAGTCCTCTTTTTCATTCATGTCATAATTACATTAATTGCAATATTGTGTATTCTTCCCATAAATTAGACTTCTCCCCACATAACAATTTTGTTGCTTTTTTGTAGCTACAGAAGGATGCGAACTAGCACGAGTGTGTAATTTATGCATATTTGTGTGCGCATATTGTTGGCAAAATTGCCTTCGCCTCAGTGACCAATACTCATTCGGGTATAACTTCTTGTATCTCCTTTATTGTGAATAGGTTTCCACAGCAAACAAGAAAAACCGCCCAATTTCGACAATGCCGAGACGCGGGCCCCCACAAAAACTGCATTTTCCAAATGATCGACTTACACGCGTCCCTACATCCCAAAGGGCCCGACCCGGCCCTTTTCTATTATTGCCCCAAAAACCGGGGTCGTGAAAAAATACCTTTCTGTTATTGTGTGAGCACGCGTAGGAAAACGACGCAGACAAAAAGTCTGGCTCCTGTTTGTTTTGCTCATACGGCCGCGACGGGTGGGTATAAAGTCAGGAAAAAACCGAAAATTTACATATAAATGCCGGTAGAGCATTGTTAACTCACAAAGAACTGCACGTACCCGCAATTGATAAGTCTCAGTTCAAATGGGCTCGGCGCTTATGCATTTGGTTTGCTTTGTTTTGTGATGCCGAAATTCATGGCGCGATTTTAAAACTCGCCAGGAAAGCTAGCCTGCGGCAAGGCTAGATTTTCTGTGACAAATACATCAATGAGGTCAATGATCCACGAAGCATCAATGAGGTCAATGATCCACGAAGCATCAATGAGGTCAATGATTCACGAAGCATTTTAGCTCATTTAATTTCTTGCCGTTGCCTTTCAGAATAATGTTCACGGGAAGAAATTTTAAATTATATGGGAATGGCTGAACCAAAGAGGGTCAGATTTTAAATACAAAATTGTTAAATGGTTTTCATGAAAATTGGGGGTATAAAAAAATCGTAGCCGGCCCTGAATTTGCATTATGAAAATAGCAGGAAGGTGAAAAGAAGCAGTTTTTGAAGACCTTTCAAACAAAAAAAAGTTTAGGCGAATATCTCCAAAAATGAAGATTTTAAGGATTTATACAGTTTTAAAGTTGGACACCCTGTATATACAATCCTAATTAAAGAAATTATAGTTAGGGTAAGGTCGGGTAAGAGTGCGCGTCTGCTAAGTAGACGCACATGTGTTATCTGAACAAGAAAGAGAGACGGAACCATTCCACGTAATGCATTGTAAGATGGGCTGAGATAGGCAGTGATTCGTATTAGTGAATATTTGAAGTTTCTTTCAACGTATGAAAATTATCAGGTAAAATCAAATTTCGCACCTTTCTGCTGTTATAATTGCTTAGGTATATTTGCGCATGTTTGACAAAACTTTTCGTTTGTTTATCGGCGTTTTTATAATGCTGGTTGGAAGAAGTACTTTTAAAGGTTATGTTAGCACGCATGACATACTAAGCTTCAAACGTTGGTCTGAGTATGGCAGGTTGTATATATATATATATATATATATATATATATATATATATATATAAAGGATGTTTGTCGGCTAAGTGTACGCAGGACAAATTCGGGTAAGAGTACGCGTGTACTCATACCCGGAAAAATATTTTTATGAATGAATAATTGATTTATAACGGGCGTTTTGTTTAAAATTACATTCTTCGTTTTTTTTTAACAGACAAAATGGGAAAATATACCAGAAAAAGCCAAAGACAATTAATGTCTTAAGAAACACTTTGTACATACCTACCTTTGTATTAACTTTGTATTAATAATGCTGGGGCATTTATATGTGATGGTTGCATTTGAACTCTGGTAAAACTGGCTTCGTTACTTACAGTTACTACCAGTCAGATAAGAGTACTAACTGTGCGACGTGCGTACTGTTATCCGACTGGTAGGGTAAGAGTACGCAAACATATATTTTCTTTTATTTTAATTTTTCTACAAGATTTGGATTTTCATTTGAGTTTGTACTATACAGTTGAATAATAAATAGTTTTGCCTAATTTGTGTTCTTTTTTAAATTCCTCCTCTTTGTTTTATGTTTGTTATTAACAAAAATACAGTAAGTGCGTACACTTACCCGAAATACCCCTAAATTACTATTTTTTTTTTAATTTTGACATGTAAAGTGACATCTTTCACACTCGAAGTGTTGAAACATCCTATTTTACCCGATTAGTTATGTATAGTAGGTACTATGAATAAAGAACCCCAGGAAGGAGCAAATTTGGGCTTAATGCTCGACCGGGACAGTCTCTGCATATGGCGGCATGCCGTTTCCGGTTTACAAAAGTACTCACCGATAGAATGTTATCCCCCAAACATTTTGTTCTGGTAGTCACGGAATAGCCGCAGGCTGCACAGCTAACCATAATAGATCTCCAAAAAGTACTTATAGAAGAACTACACAAATATCTAATAGCACAAACCACCGTGACAACTGTCAAAAAATATAAAAATATTTTGTCAAAATTCAGTCTCCATACAGGGCGATTTCCGCCTCACGTATTTTATAATGCCGATAGAGCTTTGGCTCCTTCCTGGGCTTCTTTATTCATTGGTATAGTACCACCAAAATTTATTTAAAGTACTACTTTACCTAACTAGTTACGTAAAAATTCTCACTACAGTCAGTATTAGGAAAAGCTCGGAATATCATAAAATAATAAAAATATAAAACTTTTATTTTTGATATTTCATCGGTATTGAACGAATATCGACTTTTGAAATTTGTTCGATACGTTCAGAAAAATGCCAGGAAGGTCGATATTTCTCTACTTTTAGTATTATATCGGTATTAGTTGAATATCGACTTTAAACATTTATCGATACGATCAGAAAAAGTCCAGGATGGCCGATATTTTTCGATTTTTGTACTTAATCGATATCGAACGAATATAGATTTTTGAAAATTGTACGGATTGTATGATGCCACGGATGGTCCATTCGAAAATGCATTATCGCCAAGCACCTAATCAGTATTGCCACGAATCTATGGCAGTATATTCTTCTATGGGATTACCTACTATTTAAATTAAACTTGTATTATATCTTTAATTTCAATATTGTTTCAAAATTAGAAAAAACTTGTTCATAACGCGTTAGGAAATATGATTTTGCGTAACTCGCGTGATGTTGGGGGAACTCGAGTTACGTGGGCGAGCGTAACAAATTTGTTTTTAAAAAGTGTATATTGACAAAGTTTGCAAGAGACTGAGTTCAATGCAGCATGTTTAAATATATTTATGTGGTCAGTATTTGGCGTTTTGTTTCCAGAAACTTGGCATATTTGTTCATGTAACTCCTCCAGCCCTACTGGGAAGCATATTATTATCCTTTGAGGTGTGCTTCCCAAAAATTAAGTGAATGAAATTATCAGTTGGGGAAAACCAAGATGTCCCTACCGTTTGAAATCGCGCCGCTTCAAGTGCGCGGTGAGTGTTTTGTTCGTATTTCCTTGAAAAAAGACAACGCAGTGTAAAATAATACCTAGTTATTCGCGGCCAACGTGTAAAAACAGTGCAACTATCTACCTTGTGCTTTTTGTAATTTTCGAGAGGATTTTTGGATAATAAACAAAAGAAAGGAGTACGACAACCCCAAGGAAAATCATCGAGGCATCTGAAAGGTAGTTTTTTGCATGCTATTCGTTAAAAGAACCATTAAAGATTTGTCCAAAAATTAGTTGAAAGACTATTCCTGAAATACTGTGAAAGAGCTAAACGTCAGACAAGGGTGCACAAGGGAATTGGGAAGAACCGGCCTCAGTCCCAGCTGGTTCCGGCAAGGTCAAGGACGCCTTTCTGTGGCGTCGAAAAAAGGGGTTTTAATAGCGTTTCAAAATATATATTTCTGACGATAATACGCACTTTAGAAAAATTTTAATTGCATGTTCCCTACCTGCCCTTCAAATAAATGTACTGATGACCGATACACCCTGTATATTGGTTAATTTTAAATTCAATTTGTTGTTGTCACTGTTTCCTCAAAAAATAAACAAACGTGTTCAGATAATGTTCGGGGCACCAAGTCTTTCTTAGTGATACTAAGATCCTATCAAAATCGGCCCATCCCATCCAAATAAAAATCCTTGAACCATGATCAGGGTTTATTTTGATATAGTTGTTGGCGCGTTTTTCTCAAATACCCCCCCAATCACCTTAATTATCATTAATTTTCCCACATTGTCGCGTGTTCCCTCCATTTCATTTTCCTACAAATAGGAACAATCAGTCTCAGTGTGATCGTCGCGCCCTGAGGATGTCCCGTGTTTGAAACGAGAAGTTTCGCTGACGCAGGATCAATCCGGAAGAAACTAAGATTCATCATATTCTGTCTGTGGTAGTTTCCAATCAAGATTAATCCTAATAATTTTGTTATTTCATTAACATTGGCAGGTAAGGTTGCATAAAATAATGATATTATGGTCGTCAAAATTTTCTTGTTCAATTCGAAACCTTGTATAACTCGCAAGGTGATTTCTTGATAATGATTTAGTTTGGGCGATTGTTAATAATTTCGTCTAATATTGGAATATTGGTCGTATAGTCCTCCTTACGGCAGAATGCGTGCGACGTAAAAGGGAAGAACTCGCAAATATTATAGAATTAGTCACAGTTCAGGGGCGTAGCTCAATTTTGTGTAACTCACGGACTTAATTTTCATATAATTGTTATTTAATGTATTGTTAATATTATTCTTAACGGTGATGCCTTAGGCTATGGAGGAAGGCAAACCTTTATAACATTGGCAATTATTTCTCGTGCTTGAGAATGCAACGTTTTTCCCTGTTTACTCATTTTGCACACGTTAACTCCCGAACCTACGAAACGCCACTGAGCTCTCCGAGCCGGCGGAAAAAACTTGCCAGCGGCCTAAAAAATGAGGTATGTGTGGTAGCCCAATACGCAGTTAACTTTACGTACCATAGAAACAGGCACAAAACGCGTTGGCCAACTGGTTTGGTCAGCCGACTCCTTCGCAGAAGTGCTGTGTTGCCGTATTCCAAAGGCGATGGTAGACGCGACGATGTTGAAAAAATATAATAATGTTTATATAATAATATAAAAATGTTTTATCACACCGCGTTAAAAATAAATGGGTAAGTGGTCCCGTGATGCGAGCTTTATTTTTTCGGTATAACAGAGTTCAGAAATTCGGCTTCAATATGATAAAACTTGTATTCGCCAATAAATAACGACCACTCGTATAGGAAATCTCGCAACGCTGCCCGCATTCTTTAGAAACGTTTTCTTTCGTGCTTTGGACTATAGTTTCGGGGGCATTCACACTATGCGCTGTGGAATCGGTAGTGTGTAGTCGCTTTTATATATATTATGCAAAATTCTTATGTTTTCTTTGGGTTTGTAAGGTAAGGTAATTTTTTTGTAAATCATTTCTTGCTTGTCAATATAATTTTGTTTTAATCATTCGTCTGAGTCAGTAGGTAAGTCTGAAGTTGGGGAAGGATTTGATAAAAATTTAGATTCTTGGCACAAAAATTCGTCTAGGTCAAAGTCTATGTCTCCGGCATTATTAAAGGTATATTGAGATAGCCCAATACGAATTTTAAATTGAAAAATGTCAAAATTGTATTAAAACCTATTAACGTCGCTTTTGACAGTCAGCTGGTCAGTCGCGCTATTAAGTTTCTAAATCTAAAAAAAAAACGAAATATTGAGAAAAATTTGTACGTGAACATTTTTCTTCTGCGAGGTTACAACAGCATGTCTATGTTAATTTACCTTTTTGGATTTTCCAATGTCAATCTTTTTCTTCTTTTCTTTACTTCAATGTAATGTCGCAAAATGCGTTGAGCAGTGATAATTAAAACTACGCACAAAATGTACAAAAGCATCAAAACGCTTTACCTGTCACTACTGTTTAGAGGAGTTTCACTACACACACAAGTTTATTCTGCTCGTAAAGGTGTGAACTTGCCCACTGGCGTATAATAGAACTGCGAATCCATGATGCGATATTTCCATAAGATTGTACTGGAAGCAATTTTCGTGTGTAGCGAGCCGATTTTACCTGCACTGTCGTACACCAGGTATGGGGGAGCACGAAGGGTAGGTATGAGTAACACGAGAACGGTATCCAAGAGTTGGGCGACAGAGGCAGGCATACTATTCAAAGCGCGGAGCGGAGAGCAGGGAGATATGTATTCCCTCTATCTTCGATTTGGTACTAGCAGGCGCCGGCCGGCAGCTGGTAGGTTTGCCCCACTTATTAAACTTTGGCAAAACAATATTTTCGCATTTTCCTTTTTAGTATTCTTCTCCCACTATGATGTAAACAAATTTGTTCCGTTATGATGCAGAATTTATTTGTTGCATAGGTACCTAAAAAGATACGGGGCCTCAAATCGTAAGAAATAAAATATTAAAAACGCTTTTAACTAACTTGTTTGTTATTTAAAAAAACATTTTTGAATTTTTAAATATTCGCCAATACATATTTATTATTTGACAAAGCTAATAAAAAATTGGAAAGCCCTTTATTAATAACAAACAACTCAGTTAAAAGCATTTTACTGTTGTTTGTCTTATTATTCAAAACCTACTCTGAATGCGAGCTTTGATAGAAATACATAATGGTATCGAAAATGTTACATGAAAATTTTAAAGCATAAATATCCCGAAAAGTATTACTCTAGAGACATATACAAAATATTCCTTTTCGCATAAAAACCTCAGAGGAAAACATATTTACGTCAGAAAACAAAAAGGATAAACCTAGATCCAAATCACGTCAAAGCTACGTTAATATTTGAATTTCTCACCCCGATGAACCCAAGTTACCAAAAGTTATTGGGAAGAATATAAAATAAAATTGAAGTTTTGGCGCCCTGTATATTTGTAATTATTCAAATTAAATGGCTCGTGGCATATGGGACAAAATGTTTTGATTCTTGGCAATACCAAGCTATATATTCCAATATCTAATGGAAATTTAGTGTGGGTCTTTCGGAAAAAAGTAATCCTCCCTATTCGGTTGGTTGGGAAATTGTAGTCCAGGAACGAAAATTACCACAAAGGTGATCCCCTAAAATACCGCTCACAGTTCGTACGTTTTCAAATTATTACCATTACATCGTGCAGTCGAACAACCCTTTCGGAATGAGTACAGAGTAGAGATCTGTGCCGGGCGGGAAAATTTCCGCTGGCAAATTAATTAGCAGGTGAATAATGAAATTTCATTCCTGCCGTCATGAAAAGGTCATAATGTGGGCCGTGGGGAGAGAAAAAATTAGTCGCCTGATCCATTTATTTACCACCTTCCGACCTCGGCGAAAATGATACAGCAACGTGAGTGCTATAAGGTAAATACATACAGGGAGTAACTTGGATTAGTACATAAATTTTAACTGGCCGTAGGTTTCGACTCCAAAAGCACGCCTATGAGGTTTGTTTTTGAAAAAAAAATTACTAAAATATGACAAAATTGTTATTATATTGAGAAACATTTTTAGTGTCACTGATTCACGCTCGCATGGTAATTAACCTGCTGATAACGGGGCGAAATCCAGTTCATCGCGCATCACTCTCCTCGGTCTTCCACCGGCCGTCAAGCGGGAAGGGATCATACCTCTGAATTACCGAAATCGTCCGGTCCTCGCTGTTTTTGAAGGCGATCAATTGTAATGTTGCTTGTTCTTGCTGGACAATAAAGGTTGTTTGCTGAAATCTCCATCGGATGTATAACCGCGTGGAAGCTTGTATTAGGAATGAAGGACGATATTTCGAACAACGTCTGTGAAATAGTTACATCGTTAAGACATGGACTGCTGAAAACGAATTAGTTAAGTGGCAAATGTGATTAATAAAGGATATTTTAGTAGCATTATCAGGTAAAGGATATCATTTATTGAAAATAAAAGCACTCCAGCCGGTACTCTAACCCTTAACTCCTACTGTGGCCGTAGGCACTCAACCAACTAAGATACCGGAGATACAGGTTTCATAGGCTAGGTGTCATTTATCCAATTGATATTAGTTAGTAGCGGTGAGATGCAGAAGACCTCGGCGGCTTCTACAGCTACTAGAAGGGGTGAACTTCCTATTTGTGCATCAACCCACAAAATTCGATATTTAGCGACTTAATGCAAGTATGGAACGTGGAAATTCTCACCTACAATGTCAAGCCAAGAATATGAGCGGAGAAATATTTTTTAGTATCTACCTGTAATTATGAATAATAAAGGATATTTTAGTGGCATATCAGGTAAATGATATCAATTGAAAAAAAAATGCACTCCAGCTAAGACTCGAACCTGGAACTCTTGTGACCGTAGGCAATTAACCAACTAAGCTACCAGAGATACTGGTTCCATCTGATATTAGTTAGCTACCTGATATTCCACTAAAACATCCTTTATTATTTATGATTACAGGTACTAAAAAATCTTTCTTTGTTAATATTCTTGGCTTGACATTGTAGGTTAGAATTTACATGTTCGATACTTGCATTAAGTCGCTAAATGTCTAATTTTTTTGGGTTGATGAACAAATAGAAAGTTCACATAACCAACAATCATAAATGGTTACCCGACACCCGCTAACCCCTTCTAGTAGCTGTAGAAGACGCTGAAGTATCCTACGTCTCACCGCTACTAACTAATATCAATTGGAATAACTAACACCTAGTCGATGTAACCCGTATCTCCGGTAGCTTAAGTTGGTTAAGTGACTACGGCCACAGTAGGAGACCTGGGTTCGAGTCCCAGCTGGAGTGCATTGTTTTCAATTGATATCATTTACATGATATCTCTCACTAAAACATCCTTTATTATTTATAATTACAGGTACTAAAAAATCTTTCATTGTAAATGCGATTATTAATAATAGTTTATGGCGAGTGCTACGTCATTAATAAGTGATGTGTTTTGTCGTGAAGTAAGTATAGGGAAAAGTGAAAACAAATTAGTTAACTACTAAGTTATTGTAGGTAAGTGCTTCTGTACTAGATGAGTCTTGATATTATTATTCTTTTTGCGTGATGATGGGGCAACAGGCGAACAAAAAAATTGACGCGCCGTTGCGGTACCCTATAGGAGATGTGGAAATTAGCAAATTTTTACAAATTTTCAAGGAATTACCTGAACGCTGTAATAGAAAGCCATCTGTTCATTAATGACGGGACCTTGCCACCAGTGGCTCTCAAAATGTCTCTAAAATTCGGGAAAATTTTTAAAATTCCATAACTGCTTATTTTCTGCACATTAAATAAAATATACTTTCTTGGACGTGCTTTTGAGTTTGGAATCTTACGTCCAGTTAAAATGTATGTACCTACTAATCAAAATTAGGTACACCCCGTATAATAAAAATTAGTATTTGAATCAGTAAAGCTGAAAATAGAATAATTGCTTTTGAAAAACAGGGTAATAGTAGATACATTATTTGACTAGTACCTACGCAAATTTTAACCAGGTTTAAAGTTGAACCCCTGGAGCACGCCAATGAAGTGTTTTTAACAAAAAAAATAAACTTCAATTTTTCCATTAAAAAAATCAAAAGTTTGGGACGGCTGACCTCGTTCCTTGTTGATAGATCAAATTTTCTCCTTCAGCAACGTAACGTCAAAGATATTGCTATCTTTGTTGGGACATGTCCTGCAGGCACAATGATCCCAGCCAGCCCATTACCGGTTTCATCCTCTTTGGGAATCATCAGAGGGACGTAGGCAAAATCCGGAGTGGATGGATTCAAAAGACAAAACCAACAGAAATAACTACTCCGAGGGCTAATACCCCTACCGGCATTGAACTACACCATTGGTTCTCGATTTTCGTTTCTTAAGACAAATTATTATTCTTAAGAAATAAACCGTGGAAAACATCAACCTACCTATTTGCTTTTGTAAATTCGATGGAATTGCCACGTGAATTTTTATACTTTTCATGAAATATATTACAAATTATGCCGCATTTTTATTTGAATAACAAAAATATAGATTGTAAACATGCCGACATTTACTGTCATTTTCAGAAAGGAATGCTCCAAATCCGAGAACTCTTGTTAGAATTGTCTAGATATTAAGACATTTTGGAAACTTTAGGCAACAAAAGCAAAATATTGTAAGTTACTTTTTAAGAAGTGGAGTGCTGTGTCGTGAGAGGAATATACAGGGTGTACCTAAAAGGTCTTTATAACTCTCTACAAGATACAAGATTTAACTAAACTTACCTTCGTTCTAATCCGGCCTTGATATGGGCCTGAAGTTTTAATTTTAAAATGTTTTATGTGCTATAAATCTTGCCACTGAAATAAATTTAAAAATCAAATTCATTTTGTAAAATATATTTTTGGAGAAGTTTGTAATCGCCATATGTATTCACCGTAAGCCATTCATCCATTTAAATTAAACTCCAAAAATATGTTTTTCAAAATGAATGTAATTTTTTTTATTTATTTCAGTGGCAAGACGTAACCACCGGTTAATGACTGTCGACGAGAGATGCTGCCGTTCAGGAAGAAGCACGAGTGCATCTCTCCTACTGCTGATGCCCTGGATCAACGAACACGACGGGTGTCGTATACATGGCTCCAGTTTGGGAACAATAATTATAATTCAGCCGATGCAAGTAGGTACTCTCGTCTCCTGCTGACTGGGAGTGGAAGTTGCAAGGGGGTGATTTGGTATAGAGATGGACTATGCTGACCCCAAATACAGTGGAAAATGTACCTATTGTAGGTTGTGGATGAAAACTCGTTTGTGTAGGAATTGCAAGTGCCGCAAAGAGGGCGTTAGTTACGTTATTGGCTTGTGCAACTGCATCATCGCCTGATTCTCGAGATATAAACTAAAAGATTTCGAGATTTCGAGGTTTGTAGGCAACACTCTCCCCCCCCTCGTTCTCTGAAAGTGTTGCCACCGTGGCAACACTTTTTAAAAGTTACCTTAGGACATGCACAATTAGTGCGCAAAACCTCAACCCGTCAGGTTGGTTTCACTAATAGGTCCACGAACCACTTTGTCCCGTTTAATAGGTCCATCACCTCGATGGGAACGTTATTGTCGTGCCCGAATTAAAAATTCCCGGGACACAATGCTAGGATTGACGCGCACGATTTTCCGTCCGGTTCCCGATCCGCACAAACACCACCCGACGCGACGGCGGCCGCCATTAATTAGTCAGGTGATTGTTCCCGGGGACTTTATTCCCGCCGAAATGAAAACGTCAGCGGCGCCTGTCAAACGTGCCCTCCTCTTGAATAAATCAACCCAATTTTGCCGGATGGATGGGTTTGGGAGCCCTCCACATATCCGCTCGTTTCGATGGAACCAGGTAATGCTAATGCGGCGGAAATTTTAGGGGGTGTTTCAGATTTTATTTTAATTAACTTTGAAAATCGATGGAATATTGAGAAATAATACTTATTAATTTTTTTGAAACCGGCAGTCTCAAAATCGTTATTTTAAAAGCTCAGAAATCCTCACTGAAGTAAGTCTTTATTGCATGATTTTTTCTATAAGTTGGCGATTTTAATGATCAAGTAAACCAAGCGGTGCACCAAGGTTATAAGATTTGATAATTTTGGCTCCAGCATATCTATTCCGGTATATCCATTCTAGAATGGCGGATCTCGAAGCCGAAAGTTTTATTAAGAAAATTAAAGTTTTAGCTGCGAGGTCCACCGGAATATTATGAAGGAAATCCTCATAATTTCATGCAGAAGACACTTGGTAGGGCCATGTAGGTATGTACAATTACGGGGCACCCTTTATAAGTCCCAAGAGAAAAAAAATGCAATCTCTGGTATAAAAATTCTAGTACCACCTATAAAAATTAAAAATTCTGCGTTAGTTAATGTTTCAATAAACAATTTAAAATAAACTGGCTATGATAAGATAACATAAGGATGTAAAATTGTGAGTGTAAATGTATTTACAAAGAAAAAGATAATGGGCGCAAGCACTCAAAGTTAACAAAAAACAACTAGTAACCGCATACACGTGTTTCATGCTGTTTGGCAATCATCAGTACGGTGTAACATCGACAAATCAAAAAGATAGGCATGATTTGGGAAGCAACAAATGAAGTCCAGGCAGGAGCCAACAGAACATTTGCAGCTTCAGTCAGCACATCCTCTATTTTGGGCTTGTACTAACATCGCCACGGAGGCTGCTAAAGCGACCTGCGTGGAAATCTTCATAACCCAAGATATCATGACAACAAGAATGTAAGATTGTGAGTATACATGTATTACAAAGAAAAAGTGATAATGGGCGTAAGCACTCAAAGTTAACAAAAAAAATTAGTAACCGCATATACCTACACGTGTTTCATGAAGCAAAAAGTCTTCCAGACAAATTTTAACCAAAGTTATTTAAAAAATCCCAGATGATGCGAACATTAATGGTGACACTGTATAATTCCAATTTACAATTTGAAACAAGACGTAATAAATATCATTATAGTAATAATAGTCACTATTAGTCTTGACTTTTAAGTAATACTTTATTTATTTTAAAAACATACAATTTCGGTTAAGGTTATGATTTACAATGAAAAACTGAGTTTAATTTAAATGGAGAGCCTTCTAAATAAAAAAAAACTATATTGTGTACCAATTAAGTAAATTGACTATTCATTTTGCCTGGAATAGAGCTATTTTTATTCCAATAATACTTTTTATTAAAACAACAAAATAGTCTAAGAATTATATTTGAAAAAATTGCTATTTACTTCAAAAAAGAATGCCTACATAGTATATTTTAAGTGGTCATTTATTGGGCCAAGAATAATGTACCTTTGTCCAAGTATTACTATTTTTATTGCCAGTTCCCATACAGTTATTATTTAAAAACATCATGTGTCGGTGGTGTTTTCTGTATCCGGGACGCTTGGATGTTATTTCATTATTAGTTGGGCATCCCTGATTTCCACATCTAAACGCAAGTAAAATAAGTACTTATTATGTAGTTGTATAGTAGTATCACAGACCTATATAGCATCATCATATTATTATCAATATTTTTGAACAGTAAGTATAAAGTGGTTAGATATATTGCCAAAATTGACGCTAGACGCTGGCTAGAAATAGGCATACCAGAGATGTTATAATTTCGAAAGAAAGTTACAAAAGTAAATAGAAAGAAGTAATAGATAAGAAGTGTGGCGGAAAATTGCGAGTTGCAACTTTATCCGGTTGAGATAATTGCAAATCTCGAGTTGGTCTCCAAAGAGTTTTTATTTCAACTTTTTCTGTCAATGAAATGTCCTGCACACTATTTTTCATTTTGTTCTTGTCTTGAAAGGACGTGGCTACGCGTGCCACGCTCTTGACTGGCTGGTAGTAGGGCTCGAGAACCGAGAGCCCTCTCGTATGCTACAATCGCGTATAGCGGAAGCAGCCAGGAATCAAGGAAGTAAAATATAGAATACAGCACTCGCGGAACTAAATTATTTTTCCCATTTTCTACTGGGGGTCTCTAGCCCCAGAGCCTCTATAGACGAGCCGGCATGCACTGTATATTAAATGCTAATGCGTGCATGTGGCATCAAATCAGTGAGTTTTTGCCCGGTTAAAACAATTATCTTTTATATTCATTCATGTGTTCACTCAAACAAAAAAACATTTCTCTTCTAAGAAACCTTTCTTTGAAGGTATTATTCGTCGTTTATCAATTCGCATCCCTTCCTTCGCTTTCTAAAGAACGCTGGGCCGCGCCGCGGTACGTAAAGGAATCAAGAAGTTAAAAGACCCTGCGCCCCCTATTACTATAATCTCCTCTCCAGATAATCTCTTTATCTATCTGAGCGGGGCGAACTTTTATAGGGCTGCACAATTAAAATGAGTCGGCTGGAAGGCCCAGGCGGGTCCCCCCGTAAAAGGCGAAAGTTTTTCATTGAAATAGCGCCGTTTATTTCGGGACAAAGGGTTTAGGAGGCGACAGGTGGTGGCATCTCTACCAAGAGATCGGCCAGAAGATAAGCGGTTCATCGCCATCTTGTAATATGGGCGTAAAATGTAAAGACAGAATACAGAGAGCTCATCTTGTCACATATCACGAACTGAGCTCAACTTCTACCTAATTTTTCACACACGCTATAAATTTACTACTTATATACAGGGTGTCAACTTCGAATGATGATTTTGCGAATCAAGTAAAATTATGTAATAAAAAATGTGTCTTTAAACAAAATAATAAAGTAAAATAAATAATAATTTATGTTAATACAATGTACTTTTTTTTACTTTTAACAATCAAAATATACCTACTTTATTTGCTCAAATAAAAAGTGGCAACTCTACTTTGGTCCATCGACGCCCTTCCTATTTGCCATATCTCCCTAATTCTTCCAACTAGCCTTCTGCCGTTTTGCAACTGGTGTTATTTTGAGTTACAGAATAAATGTAAAAATTGGAAGAAGTTTACTCAGTCACATAATTGTTGCAAATTTTTTTGCAATATTAGCTCCTTCTGCCGACTCTTTATTTTCCACCTAGCCTTCTGCCGAATTTTTCTCTACTTATTTGCACTATCTCCGATTATCCTGCAAATTTTTAACACTTTACCTTATCAATTCTTTTACAAAAAAAATTGCATGTTTAACCCCTTACCCTCACTTTAGTCTTCCAGGGTGCCTTCTGCCCGCCCGTCTCTCGCTATGTCAGTAACAACGGAACCTATAAATGATCAAATTCCCACTTTACCGAGTGACCCCTACTCCACGTAGACAGCTCTTAGACTAATAGTAATTTTAATTAAAAAAAAGCACTGTTCTAATAACATGTAGTCTAAAAGCTACAAATAGGTTTAAAATAAAAATTGCAATATTTGGACAAAGTAAAAAATAACTATAGACCTTTATCGTTCATTGTAATCGCTATCCCGTTTTAAGAAGGTACTAAATGCTTACTTACGAAACGTAGGAAGAAAAAGTATAGTAAATGTATTAAGTGGTAATGTAGGTTAGCGTACCATCCTATATGGTAAACGTGTACTAGAATAATGATTGTTTGAATAGTTTTTTTTATAGCATTAAGACATTCAAAAATAATTTAAGTTTATGCACAACTTGGTGCAAGAACATATTACACCTGTTGCTCACAACCCTTGTGGTTTCAGAGTAAGTCATGTTTGTTCAGATGATTTAAGACCAACACTAGGTATATTTGTAGATATGTATATGTAAATTATTTTCATTTTATTTGAATAAACATATTAATTATTATTATTATATTATTATTAATAGCCAAAATAAAGTTTGCGATCTGAGAAAAAACACAAAATATACCTACTATCATTATTTAATTTTAAAAATATTTATTAATTGTTATTTGACTTATTTTCAGAACATAATAAAATACAACATGGGCACACTTATTGAAAAATATAGGTACTTATTATTGTCAAGTAGCTACCTAAACCAAAGATTATAATATTCAAGCTTAAACCGAGGGCTGTAGATGAGTGTAGATGGTTTGAAGGTTCTTAGACTTTATATTGAGAAAAAAAGGGGGAACAATACAACATAATGTTGTGAGTTGGTAGTTTCCTGTCTCATTTAAACTATACCTATGCCTTTCATATTTCTATAGAATTTTAGTGTATCAACCGATTTTAAAAAAACGAGGCATCGTGCGGCTAGTGGAAAAGAACGGACTATCCACAAGAAATTTCATGCAGACCGATTTTTTAAATCCAACATGACGGCGATATTTAAATTTAGCAATTTGTCTGGGCTAATTCTTTTTGTAGAAACAATGTCGGTACCTATATTTTTATATATATTAAATCTAAAAAAAGTAAAGAGGCCGAACATGCTGTCCGTTACACTAGGTAAACTCCGCAAAAACTAGAATTCAGCAATAGATTTTTATTCCAATCAATAAATTGGTGAAAACTTTTTACTTCAAGTAGGTACTAAAGATGAATTTACATTCGTTCTAATACACCATGTCACCATCCGTTATTATTCCCAAAGACAGCATTTTTTCCTATTTTATCAGTAATAGTGGATTCATGCGCCATCTATCCGGCAGGGGCATAATATAAAGAGTACGCATACTGATGTGACCTCTGCGAGTCGCCGTTCGAACTACATGCGTTAACTAGGGAGAAACATGCAATTAAAGTAGGAGGATCGAGCGCGCGCCCTCTTTTGCCGAGTGAAATAAGCTTCCACGGGAACACGAAAGAGATCGATACTGGAAGCGAGACAAAAATGGGCAGCTGAGGCAGCTCCATTAGTTCACGATAATAGTAGTAGATGTCAGTGCACACGCAGTATCAAATATTAACCCTAGCTTGCAGCGTTGCTAAATCTCGAGATTTTGAGACAGATCTGAAGAAATTTTATATTCGTTGGGGACAAAGGAACTTATTATATTTTAAAGACATAAAATTCCACTGATAGGGATAGGGATCGTTCGCGAACGTTCTCCGAGCACGAACGGGAACGTTCTCTTCTTCGCATCTCTAATAATAGTAAAAATAAAAGTGGCTATTTTATTTTACAATAAAATTTTCCGTTTGTTTTTAACGATATAATACAGGATTACGATTTAAAATAAGATTGCAGATACCATACTAATTTAAGTCTGGAATATGGAACAAGGAACGAGGTAAGCGGTACCAAAACTTAAAAAAATGAAAAAACGGAAATGTAATTTTCGAGTTTTCTGAAAAATATTTTTCAATTTTACCCTGGTTAAAATTTTTGAAAGGGTCCAAGTCTATCCCTGTATAGTTATTTAGAAATTTAAAATGCATACGTGCACGTTTTTGGCCAAGGAGGTTGTTTGAACGCAGAATGTAGGGAAAATAAAAAAGTTGTGCGTTTAGTGCGACTTAGTAGACGGACATTTTATGACAAACGGTAGATTACTACCTGTCAATCGA
Source organism: Pseudeuparius sepicola (assembly GCA_963920635.1). Taxonomy (NCBI): domain Eukaryota; kingdom Metazoa; phylum Arthropoda; class Insecta; order Coleoptera; family Anthribidae; genus Pseudeuparius; species Pseudeuparius sepicola. The sequence continues at coordinate 100,413,235 of OY987299.1, read as the reverse complement.
CACCTATAAAAACGTAACTTTTATTAGGAAAATATCGATATTAATTTTTCTTTCCTATAATTTTTACTAGTAGATTTTTAGCCGATTTTAAATCTGTCGGGATCTCCGATCTATATATTTGATCGGAGGTCAGAATCATGGAAATCTAGATACTTATTAATCGAATATTGCTGTGATGCTACATATCAATTGATTATAAACTTGTATTGTAATGAAAAATCTGTATCATAATTATTATAGTACAGGCTATAGTATTCAAAATTGAAGTGTGGGAGTAGAAGTATATATAGTAGAAAAATATAGTTGTAACGTTATTGTCAGTGTCAGAAATATCGTTTAAGACGCCAGTGTTAAAAGTAATTCCCTTTTGACACTCACGTTGATATGTACCTATGTATAACCATAAGAAAACCATACTAACATTGGCTATAGTCAGTGGTACCTACTAATTTAATCATCAAGCAAACGATAAATAGGTACTTATACCTACAACATAATAAATCTATTTATATGGTCTTTAGGAACTAATAGAATTTCAAATTAGTTCTTTTGTACGAACGGAACGGACACAAAAGTCATACTTACCGCCCTATTTTTAAATAGAAAACTCGGGACTAGCTAAAATAAAATACCTTTCGGACTCAGCAACACTGCCGTATAATGTATACCTACGTATTATCCACATAACTTTACTGGACTGGCGGAAAGGAGTATTTTGGTGATTTTAGCGATGTTATTATAGCCACGCTCTAGCCAAAAAGTTAACCGTGCTAAGTGATTAAATAATAAAAAAATAAAAGTTCAAAGTCAGGTGGGTACCTACATACATATACCACTGTGATGTATCAGGGTAGCATTATTTTGGGCTCATGTTTTTAATAGGTATATTAATTCGAACATTCATTTATTTTTCGCAACATGCAATTTTATTGTTTGCAGTGTGAGATTGTGTATTTTAACTAGAATATAGGTATAGGTACAGCGTGTCCCAAATAGTTTGTCCTACCCCCTGGATCTCAGGAACCGTAAGAGATACGAAAAAAAATTGAATACAAAAATTGTAAGGTTCGCAGTGCACGTAACCTCTCTTTTATTTTCACATATACAGGGCGAATCTTATTTGCAGGACAAAAATAAAATATTTAGATTTTGACAATTGCATTAATCCTTTGGAATATTTGCATTCTCCCCATGAAATTTGCTACAGAACCGTTTTTTGTTTTGTATTTTGGATGCAGCGTTGCCAAGATATAGAATTTTTCTTGGAATTTAGGGACTTCGTGGAGGTTATGGAAACTGAATGCTGTATCTTTATTTTAATAGATATCAAAGTATATTTTAGTCGAAGTATGACAGCCCAACCGTGTGTGGTGTGGTATGTCTAAATTGGTTTTTGCATATACAGTGTGTTCATAACAGGCTCTCAAATACAGATAATTTCAAACAGCAATAACTTATTTTTTAAAATGGAATGACCCATATTTCTATAGTTTGTTGGATGCCGGCGTCCAAGCCCCACATTTTATGTAAATAACATTCTATACCAAAAACTACCCGTTTTCGAGATATTTAGTATTTAAGAAAATTTCTTTGCATATTTCATTCAGGTGAGTAAGGTTTTATCAAGCAAACCATACCTAATTATTTTTCCAGACAGTGGCAGAAATAATTGTCATTTTAGATAATACGGGAAATAAAATTCCTATACCCGTATACAGCTTGTCACACTATAAAGGTCGCTTTCTTTACATTAGTGATTAGGATATGAAATAAAAAGAAGCAAAAAAATTGTGAAATTGGCTATATTGTATAATTATTTCTTGATTTTGAATCAGAGGAAATATAATATCTATCAAATTTTAATTTTTGCCCATGAAATGTGCGTCTGCACAACATACCACACCAGACGTGCATATTAGATTTGTGCCTTTGTTTTTTTTTTATTTATTTTAGGGCCATTTCTTGTGGGCAACATTAAAGAAATCCGAATACGAAAACCGCACTGATGATATAGAACAACTAAAAACTAAAGTTGCAAGGGAGATAAACCTTTTAAACGAAACAAACGCACCTGCCAATGCAATCTGTTACGTGTTGAGAAGATCCATAGACGCTTTTGGTTCCGGTCACAAAATAACGAGATATATTTTCTTTTTGTTTTTTAAACGTTTTATTAGTTCGCCTTTTTGTGAGCGACGTGACTTGTACTTTTTACAAAACTGACAGACACCTAACAACAATGCTTCAACCTATTGTTTACATAGGGAAACAACAACAACATATAGATCCTAACATACGCCGGCCACCTTGAAATGTCCACATTTCAAAAGAATACAAAGACTATAATAGTTTAAAGTAATGATATGGCTGAAAATCTAAAACTATATCTGGGTAGTCTTCAATCGGGAAATATCGCCTGAGCGTCCATATGTCATAACTGGGAAGTCATTCGGATTGAGGTTTAAAGTCATTTTCGAGGGGAAGCGCGCAAATTTTTTTCACTGAGCGCTTGAAAACACTACCGTTAGGCACCTTTACACTCACGACCCGCACTCTACCATCGGCTCCGGGATGAAGCTCAGCTACACGAGCCATGGGCCACTTCAGTGGAGGGGTGTGTTCTTCCATCAGGATGACTAAAGAGCCAATACGAAGCTCGTGAGTGGTGTCGCTGATCCATTTTGGACGAGGTTGCAACTGAAGAAGGTATTCATGAGACCATCGAGCCCAAAACAATTGAACCAGTTGTTGCATTCGGTTGTATCTTGTTAGACGGTTGATTGGAATTTCTTTCAAATCTGACTGAGGAGCAGCCATTAAGGAATCCCCGATCAAAAAATGGGATGGAGTGAGAGGTAAATAATCATTGGGATCATTGGATAAGGGAGTCAAAGGACGCGAGTTTAGACACGCTTCTATCTGAACCAAGATAGTATACATTTCTTCATATGTTACCGAAGAATTGGCTAACACTCTTCGTAAATGAAATTTAGTTGCCTGCACGGCTGCCTCCCACAGACCTCCTACATGTGGCGATCTAGGAGGTATGAAATGCCACTTTATTTGATCATTAGCTAGAAAACTTGACACGGTATTATTATGAATTTGATTAGACAAAAGCTCATGTAATTCTCGAAAATGATTTTTCGCTCCAACAAACTGAAGACCATTATCAGAGTATATATCAGTTGGCTTTCCGCGCCGTGAGACAAATCTTTTAAGAGCATTCAGAAAACCATCTGTTGTCAAGTCCATAACTAATTCTATGTGAATGGCCTTCACAGAAAAACAGACAAAAATGCAGATATAAGATTTGACCAATCTACTTTTTCGGGCGGTACTTTCTTTGACAAAAATCGGTCCTGCATAATCAATTCCGCATTTCGAAAAAACCCTGCTAGGAGTTACTCTATCTTTATGTAGGTTTCCCATCAGGTAATTCGATGGTTTAGGTTTCGCTCTAAAACATCGTATACATTTATGTACAACATTTTTTACTTCATTTTTTCCGTTAACCGGCCAATAAGTAAGTCGAATAATAGATAGTAGATTTTGAATTCCTGCATGCGAATGCTTTGAATGTGCATCTTGAATGACAAGATACGTAAATTTATGTTTACTGGGGAGAATAATTGGATGTTGTTGATTATATGAAAGATTAGAATTAACCAATCTGCCGCCCACCCTAACGACTCCAACGGGGTCAAGAAATGGGTTTAGATTTCGAATTTTGCTATTAACATCAATAACGGTTGAATTTCTTAAAGCTTTAATTTCTGATGAGAAACATTGCTGCTGGCATAATTTTATTAAAAATGTTGTGGCAGATTGAAGTTCTGTTACTGTTAACGTCAGTGATATAGATTCATTCGAGGGATTCGCGGGAGTAATGGACTGTATTCGAGATAATATATGTGCTCTAAATCGTAAAATATATGCCATAATACGCGTAATGGTTGATAACTTCGAATATCTTTCAAAAAGTTCTGTAAAGTCGTTCAGTCGAGTTGTCAAATTTAAACCGATTTGTAATTGTTTTAATTCGGGCAATTCATCGGGTGTTTCGATATCAATGGCAGCTTGTTGACGTGCATCTTCGTGAGTATGACTAAGCAAAAATTTAGGTCCATGCCACCACATATCCAAATGTTTTAATTCGTCCGGGTTTTTTCCGCGCGATATTATGTCTGCAGCATTGTCTCCGCTATTGACATGTCGCCAATTTTGAATTTTTGTCAGTTCTAATATTTTCGAGACACGATTGGCTACAAACGTTTTTAAATTGGCAGGTTCGATTTTTTGCCAAGATAGGACTATCATTGAATCAGTGTAAAGGGTTGTACGAGACACGTTAACGTCAATAGTCTGCAAAATTATTTTAGTTAACTGAGCAAGTAGCGTGGCTGATAATAATTCGAGTCGTGGCAATGAGAGTTTTTTCATTGGCGCTATTTTTGACTTTGCACATAGAAGTTGTGCTTCCGTCTGGTTTGAATCATTTATTGACACCAGATATAAGCAAGCTCCATAAGATCTTTCTGAAGCGTCGCAAAAACCTACGAGTTCGATAAATGAAGGGTTATTACATAATACTTGACGCTGAATGGTTAATTTTTTTATATCTGTTATTTGGTTTAAAAAGGATGTTCAAAATTGCATTAGATCATTTGGTATGGCATCGTCCCATTCTAATCCAAGTTGCCATAGACGTTGCATTAATAACTTGGCTTCGACAACTGTAGGCCCAATTGAACCTAATGGGTCGTAGATTTGAGAAATAATTGAGAGACCGATTCGTTTAGTATAGAGTTTTGAACAAGAAGCTATTTCGACCTTATATGAGAGTGTATCGCTTTGAGAATTCCATGATATTCCTAGCGGGTTTAGTTCTTTGCTATTGGGGTCTAAAATGAAGTTCTCTTCTGTTGAAGATGAAGGCGGCTTAAGCTCTTTTATTTTTTCTAAGATAGTATTTTTATTTGACGACCATTTTCTAAGAGGAAAACCGGCTGAACTTAAAATTTCTGTTTGCTCAGAATAAAGAACGGTTGCTTCAGTTTCTGTATTTACACTAGTTAAAAAATCGTCCATATAAAATGAGTTTTTAATTTTTTGACATGTTTCTGGATATTTGGTTTGATAGGCTTCCGCCAAAGTAGAGAGAGATTTTGTTGCGATAAATGAAGAGCTAGATAACCCATATACCAAAGTGTTAAGTTCATAGATATTGATTGGTTGAGAGGTGTCAAAACGCCATAATATTTTTTGAAATTTGCGGTCCTCTGGGTGTACCTATATTTGCCTGTACATCATTTTTATGTCTGCTAACAAAACAAATTCCCTTAGCCGACACCTTAAAATAATTGAAAATAAGTCAGGTTGAATTACGGGTCCAACACACAGTATATCATTTAGTGAGGTTTCGTTTGATGTTTTGCACGATCCGTCAAATACAACTCTACAACGACTAGTCACACTTGAGGTTCGTAACACCGCATGATGAGGTAAAATGTATCCGTTTGATTGACTTTCTTTCTGATTTGTCGTTAATGTGGAAACATGTGTCATATGATGTAACTTTGTATATTCTCGCATAAATTTTATGTATTCAAGTTTTAAATTTTCGTTTTTACAAAATCGTGATTCAATTTGAGCAAGCCGCTTAACAGCTGTAGATGTTGATTCTCCTAACGTTTGACTTTGATCGGGTTTAAATGGCAAACGTACCACAAATTTTCCATCAGCTGCGCGAGTAGTAGTTTCTTCGAACATTCGTTCGCAATGTTCGGCTTCTTTCGATTGAAACTTTTTACCGGGTAGTTCTTCGATTAATCAAAATTTCTGCAAGCTTTCGTGTAGCTCCTTATTTGAAATGTTAGAGTTCAAATTCGAGTGATTTTCTGTCAAATTGTTTAAGAGAAAATTACAAACTGTTACTTGATTCGAGTCTTGTTCGCAGGCGTTTATTTTTCCAGTGACTATCCACCCTAGTTTTGATTTTTGCAACTTAGGCGCATGTTTGCCTTTTCCTAGCCTGATCTGTCTGGCTTCTAATAAGTCGTAGAATATTTCAGCACTTATTAGAACGTCAATCGGTTTAGGAATGTTAAAATGCTCGTCTGCTAATTCGAGATTTGGGGGTATGTTGTACTGTGACGTGTCAAATGAATGTATTGGTAAGTTTTCTGTAATGTCTTGAAGCAAAAAAAAATTTAAATTAGTCTCAAAATTAGTAAATAGAGAACAAATTTTTGTTGAAGTCCAATTTTTTACGTATGTCACATTTTTGTTCGCACCTGAAATTGGTGTCGTGTAATTTTGTATAGGTAGTCTTAGTTTTTTGCAAAATTCTTCCGTGATGAGATTGGACTGACTACCGGGATCTAAAAATGCGTTGCACACGTGGAACTGACCGTGGCTGTCTGCTATTCATATTTTTGCCGTGCCTAATATAGAACGCGTGAATTGGACGAAGGATGTTCTAAACTTTTGTTATTGGTCGAAATGCAACTTATCATTGTTGGCTTGGGTGTAACACATGACACTGATACAGATGACATAGGTTGTGTGTTGTCTACCTGAGTAGCTGCATTTGTACTTTTTTCAGTTGAATTTTTACCTAACCTTTCACAAAGAAGTGAGTTATGTTTTAAAGAACAGTGTTTACAACCTTGTGATTTACAAAGGTTAATGTTGTGACCTTTGCGTAAACAATTTTGACAAAGTTGCAATTTATCAAGTTAGTTATACTTTTCTGGTAGTGATAACTGCTGAAATTTAAAGCACCTGTAAATGAAATGGCTTTGTTTACAGACCGGACAAGAAATTGTGTTAGAATAGTTTTTTGATGTACTGGCGTGTACTTGCAATGGTTTTCTTTCCTTTGCGTTATACATATTCGTGAAATTTGTTTTGTTTATTTTTGGTGTCATGTTTGTGGGTTGTTTTAATTTATTTTTTTGCATACAATACCTCCAAAGTAAAGCACCTTTTTGTTAGAAATTGTTTTAAATCAGATACAGTAGGTAAGTCAGCATCTGACCTCTTTGTTTCCCATTCGCGCCGTGTCTGATAGTCTACTTTTTCTATTACCAGAGGCACGATTAAAGCATCCCAATGTGAAGTTGGCAAGCCTAATTTTGAGAGACTATTTAAATGTGAATTAACTGTATCGAATAAATTTCGTAAACCTGTAGGCGATTCTTTTGTAACCTCGGGTAGATTAAATAATAAATTATTTATATGAGAGTCAATACAAGCACGTTTGTTTTCATAACGAGACCTCAGCAATTCGACTGCTACCGAATAGTTTTCTGCTGTTGTTTCTAGAGAATCGATTAAATTTAAAGCCGCTTCTTTACAACACGATTTTAGGTACCAAAACTTTTGAATTTCCGATAAATCTTGTCTAGAATCTAATATAGAATTGAAAGTATCGATAATTGTAAACCATGTTTCATAATTGCCGCTAAAAGTTGGTAAATTTATCTCTGGAAGTTTCACTGCTTGGCTCTTTAAAATTGTTGGATTTGGTGAACTTGACAACAACGATATATTTTCTGAATTTTCCGACCGTGTTTCGCATGATTTATTTTGCAATTTTATGTGATTTTTAATTTCGCTTATTATGTCATAATACCTATTTTCGATATCCTCTCTATCTGACATGCAGCTTTCATGGCAATATTCTAAATCGGTTTGCAGTTTGTTGAACAATAAAAAGTAATCTTCGAGCGATTTTAATCTGATTTCGAGTTGTATAATATTCTGCTTATTTTCGTGGATGCTGAAATACGTTTCAATTCGAGTGAGTTTTCTTTTAAGAACCCCTCTTTCAAATTTTAAATGTTTAATTTTTTCCTTCGGATCAGTTTCCATATTTCAAATTTTCTTTTGCTAATGCCCTAAAATCTAGGAGTATTATTAGTAAATTCGCGAGTAAACCGTGAGGGCTTTGTGAAAAAACTTAGATAATTCGTGCGATTTTTGTGTCGAGTTCTAGAAGTTCGAGAAATACGTCAAAGTTTGTTTTTGATCTAGAAGCTCTAGAATATTCGATAAAATGTTGGTTTATGCAATTTCAAAGCAAAAGCGTGTCAAACCTGTTGTGCAGGGATAGGATTTTACGGGAAATGTATTTTCGGGTTCCTTTTCTCTGCTTCGTGAATGCTGCCGGCCGCCGCTGTGCCGTTGATTTCGATTTCCGATGCGTGCCCTCGTGACCGTCGTGGATGTGGCGAGAAGGTCCAACTTGTTACGTGTTGAGAAGATTCATAGACGCTTTTGGTTCCGGTCACAAAATAACGAGATATATTTTCTTTTTGTTTTTTAAACGTTTTATTAGTTCGCCTTTTTGTGAGCGACGTGACTTGTACTTTTTACAAAACTGACAGACACCTAACAACAATGCTTCAACCTATTGTTTACATAGGGAAACAACTAATCCTAACATATAGATCCTAACACAATCAATCATTTGTTTACGAGATATACTACCTGCATTACCGTCGAGGGAAGGCATATCGAAAACTTATGGTAAATATAATTTTTTGTTTCTATTTTATCGATTAAGAAAATATAAATATTAATTCCTGTTGCCCGTGAAAGCTTCTTTTTATTTTATATCCTAATCACTAATGTAAAGAAAGCTAGGTACCTTTATAGTGCGACAAGCTGTATGCGGGTATAGGAATTTTTCTTCCTGTATTATCTAAAATGACAATTATTTCTGCCACTGTCTGGAAAAATAATTATGGCTTGCTTGATAAAACCTTACTCACCTGAATGAAATATGCAAAGAAATTTTCTTAAATACTAAATATCTCGAAAACGGGTAGTTTTTGGTATATAATGTTATTTACATAAAATGTGGGGCTTGGACGCCGGCATCCAACGAAATATAGAAATATGGGTCATTCCATTTTAAAAATAAGTTATTGCTGTTTGAAATTATCTGTATTTGAGAGCCTGTTATGAACACACTGTATATGCAAAAACCAATTTAGACATACCACGCCACACACGGTTGGGCTGTCATACTTCGGCTAAAATATACTTTGATATCTATTAAAATAAAGATACAGCATTCAGTTTCCATAACCTCCACGAAGTCCCTAAATGGACTAATACACCACTTTTTTTTTATTTGCTCATCGGATAGTATTGGGTGAGATATACTTGCTGTATTTTTTTTTAATTTTTTTTTCGCCCCCGTTTTGCCGCAATTAATTTTTAAAGTTCAATATACGTAACTACCTGTTGGATTTTATTTTTCCCTAAATTTACCGCCATGGCACCAGGTTTGGCAACGCCGCACCTCAATGCCAAGCTGTCAGTCTGCGAAAACATAAACATAACCTATTTTGTGGCGTCACAAATCGGAATATCGGATCTCGGATCCCGCGGCCCCGAGTGTTTTACAAGCTTTTATTTTTTATGATTTGAACTATTTTCACCATTCATTCTAATAATCCATGACGGAAATGAACCATTCTATTTTGCTGAGGAAAATGCTGGGAACACTAGGTATTGGTATTGATGATTCGGACGTTATGCTGGTTGGTTTACAAAACTTTTTTTTATTGGAAACAAGTCGATTTTATCTATAAAACGACACAATTCGTAAGTACCTAACTGAACTTGCATAAATTAGATATCTAGACTTGCTGATATATTAAAGACAATAAAGAACCAACCAGGTGTAACATTTTAGCTGACGATTTTAGATTAGTGGCTCTGCCAAACGATTTTTTACTTGTTATCAAGTATATTCCACCGACTGCTAGTTGTTTGAAGAAACTGATGATATTTTAGCCTCAATACCTAGTGTCACAGAATAAATAGCTTCACCTATTTATTCTGTGCTAGTGTTAATCAACAGCATTGATTGGTTATAAACTAAACTGGGAAAAGTTAATCCTATAGACGTCAAGCACTTACCTGGTCCTAATATAAAAAATTTATTACTTTAATTTCATGAGCCCTTACTTACAAGAAGTAGTTAGACCTGCATCGGTTCAAAAATGTAACGCTAGAATATTGGAGGTGCCAGTTCTTCGTGATGTTAGAAATATAACATCACAGACATATATAGCTTCGCTAAAGCTATATATGTCTGTGATAACATGTAAAACGCAATAAAGCCAAGTTTTCAGTCGAAAAACTTTATTGTCATAGCTTGAACTAGTTTAGACCCATTTAGGTAAATTATATTGTGATTGCCGAAGCATCCTCATAAAAAATGACATAATTCTTTAGAATTTTTTCACTATACATATTATACCTATATTTTTTCTGGAATAGTACATTGTGTACCTAGTAGGAAAAGCTGAACATTCCCGGACGACCGTAAAGATTGCCTGTCGAGGCGTAAGCCGAGACTGGCAATACGGAGTCGGGGAATGTGGCTTTTCCTACGAGGTATACATACTATTTTTCCGAAAATCGAAAATTACTCAAAAAATAAAATTGTTTTCGAAAAACTTGTTCTCAATCATTTTTTTAGTTTATAAATAACTGTAAGGAAATAATATTTCCTTACAGTACAAAAATAAATATTTCCTAACAGTTACTTTCCGTTGCCTGGCAACGACTAAGTGCAAGGAAATATTGACTTTTTCTTTCAAAAATGTTATCAAAAATGTCAATATTTCTGATTGATTTTCGGAAATAGTACATTGTGTACCTAGTAGGAAAAGCTGAACATTCCCGGACGACCGTAAAGATTGCCTGTCGAGGCGTAAGCCGAGACTGGCAATACGGAGTCGGGGAATGTGGCTTTTCCTACGAGGTATACATACTATTTTTCCGAAAATCGAAAATTACTCAAAAAATAAAATTGTTTTCGAAAAACTTGTTCTCAATCATTTTTTTAGTTTATAAATAACTGTAAGGAAATAATATTTCCTTACAGTACAAAAATAAATATTTCCTAACAGTTACTTTCCGTTGCCTGGCAACGACTAAGTGCAAGGAAATATTGACTTTTTCTTTCAAAAATGTTATCAAAAATGTCAATATTTCTGATTGATTTTCGGAAAAATAAATTTTCATAAGCATATTTTGTGATTGTGGTTAATAGAAGTTAAAAATAAAAAAATATAATGCAGCAGCCGGCAAAAAATTAAGATTTCTTTAATTTACAAGAAAAAAAAAGCATTATTTTGCATTCTATGGCAAAACCTCAAATAAGTTATCTATTAAATTTAGTGAAAATATTCCAAAATCAAATAATACAGTTTTCATGTCGCATGCACAGATTGTAACAAACTGGATTTTTTGGGGGGGGGGTTTCTTCTATTCTGCGAAGAGATAGACAAAGAGTAGGTAGGTGTACTGTGCTCGATTTTTGAGGGCAATGGAAAGCAGTTGAATCTCAAAATCTCGATTCGTTTTGGAGATACAGGGCATTTTTCGTTTTTTAACATGTCAGACAATCCCTCCTTGTAATACGTTTTGATTTTTGCCAAAAATCTTCCTTCATACTACTCCAACGTATAATAATTATTGAGGTATGTCGGTATGTCTTTGTCAACTATCCTGTAAGGTAGACTTTCATATTTTTTTATTGCACTTGTGTTGACTTTTTCCAATATAACAATAAAACAAACTGATGTTGTCCATGATTCTTCGCTATTTCCAGGAAGTCAGCAAAGAAAAGCAATACCTTGCTTACATTCATCTAAAATAAGTTTTCCATTAATATGTACCTACCTGCAAAAATTTTACAAGCGTACTTAGTTCTATTATTAGTTGACAAAGTTAATGTCACTAGTGCAGAAAAGTACAACTTTCCGCATCAAAATGGATGTGACAAAGTGTACTACTACGGACTTAATTACTTAAATACTTCATTAGATCATACAAGAAAAAAATACCCGCAAAAACTAGTCATTGACGGTCAAGCACTTGATATCGAATGAAACTCTGCTGTCGAACTTGCACTAGATTATTTAAATTAGTTCTTAATCATGGTTCTCACATGTAGATATCAACGATCGTTTTTACAAACGCATGATTTCTTGTTTTGATAATCGATTTCAACATTGGGGTGTGCGACACCCCCACGCCCCCTCCCCCATATCTTAACTATAGGTATATACACAATAAGTATTTCTTTACTGTACTAGCAACTAAAGATAGAAGCACAAAAAGCTGTATCTACGTATGTGCCACGATGTATGACCCTCGTACATCGTGGTATGTGCATAATTTAGGACTAATCTATTTATGTTGGGTAATTACAACATAATATACCTACTTCCTTAACTATTCAGTTGAATTTCTTCATTTTTAACCACAGTGTCATTAACATTTTTCTTATTAATTTTGTGCTCGGGGGTAATTTTTGCCTTAACCGGGCATTATGCATTCATTGCTATGTTCTTTCCTCTGCGTGTCTCCAATAACATTGTTACCATAATATTTATTCTCTAGTCTACCTAAAACCAGAATTTAAGCTATATCATCATCATTAAGCAATATTAAAACAATATACAAATGAAATAACAAACATACCTCTTCATTTCTCCATGTTTTGCTCCCCGTTTTTATTGATAAAATTGACACACCATATCAAAATCTATGCAAGGCAAGTTATCAGGACAAGCTTTAACAAATCTTGTCTTCATTATAAACCGAAAAAATAAAGTATTCACAGCAAGATTCTTTTAAAACTGAGAATAGAATTTATTTAGTTTTCACTAAGGTTATTAACCTTGGTTTCCGCGTTCCGCCGGCGAAAGTGAGGTTATATGCAAAGTGCGGCGTTGCCGACGATTTTCTTTAAAGCATTGAGTAATATGTCATCTGTCATATTTTATAGGGGGCATCTAATAAGTTCAGAATGGGATCAGTAAAATCCAAATATTTCATTGAAATGCTACGAAATTTGATTATTTCTCATCAGGCGCATCCAAACTGAATCTAATAATTTGCCTGGAAATGCTTGGTTATATAAAAAAAGACGAAATAAGTACTAAGAAAATAGCAGGTACTTATTGAAATTAGGGATCGTGACGTCACATTCCCTACTTTTGCGACCGTTTTTTTCAATTTTTGAGCAAATTAATGGGAAAAAAAATCTATTGGTTGGGTTTCGTGAATATCTAGACATGTTTTACAAATTCCAAGGCAAAAAATTATTTTTCATTCCTAAGTATACTTGTCCATTCCAAAAAAAAAACTATATCTTGGCAACGCTGCATCCAAAATACAAAACAAAAAAACGGTTCTGTAGCAAATTTCATGGGGAGAATGCAAATATTCCAAAGGATTAATGCAATTGTCAAAATCTAAATATTTTATTTTTGTCCTGCAAATACGAATCGCCCTGTATATGTGAAAATAAAAGAGAGGTTACGTGCACTGCGAACCTTACAACTTTTGTATTCATTTTTTTTTTTTCGTATCTCTTACGGTTCCTGAGATCCAGGGGGTAGGGCAAACTATTTGGGACACGCTGTACCTACTTAACCTAATTGTTATTACTATAACTATACGAATAAATAGATCATAGACATAGATCATGAATCAATATCAAAACACCAATAAGACCACACAAAAGAACATCAAAAGACGCAATCTTAATTAGTGTGCTTTTGCTAGGTGTCTTAGGGGGTTGCCAACAGTCCTGCGTTTCGTTCGGAGGACGTCCTGCATTTGATGTCTGTTGTCCCGTGTCCTGTTAAGACTCCCTGCAGTCCCTGCCCTGCAGCCTGCAGGACGCCAAATGTCCTGAATTTTACCTTTTACCGGACAACAAAAATAACGTCGAAATTACAATCCGCAAAGCACCAGTGATCAAAGAATTTTTTAAAAGTTAAAAGTACCTGATTTCAGTTTATATTTTAGAAATTATAAAAAAAATTATATGCATACATATACCATATACATGTATTTATTTGTCCTGAATTTTTCTTCAGTGTCCTCCATTTCTATCCTCCTCGTCCTCAAAATCAAAATTAGAGAGCTGGCAACCCTAAGGTACCTACCTAATTATTGTAAAATAACTCTACTTTTGGATCTTTTGGACGTCGCTGAAGACAGAAACGAAATCAGACTAGAGAACCACGAGCTTAGAACTGACAAGTGGAGCAATGCTTTTCGCAGCCGGGTTTGACATTTAAATTAATTGCAAAAATCAACTAAAATGTGGTCTGCGGTGTAAAGAAAATAATAGGAGTCTACATAATAATATCCATAAGTACAAAATTAATTATTATGTATATGACTTATGACGGTCAACGGAAAGAACTTAAGCTGAAAGAACTCAAAGAACTTAAGCTTAAAACAACAATCACACACATTGTTAACAATAAATTTGATTGTTTGAAATCCAGCTTTAGCAGATGATTTGCCAAAAACGTCAATAATGGAGCCATCGCCATGGCCACGATGACGAAAAACAAAACGCTCTGCCAGAAACGGAAAAAGTCTGCCAGAGACGTATTGGTAAAAATGACTATTTAGAATATTAAAATAATGAATTGAACGCCCTTAAAAATTGTGTAGGTACCAATTTGTATCAGAATATGGCCCAGATGACGAGAAACGAAACCTACCTCAGAAACGAAGAGATAAGAGCCTCAGGGGCGTAAGTACTGGCAAAAATTGCGACTTGAAACATAAAACAATGATTTTAACCCGATTAAAAATTTTGTAACACTTTGAAACTTTGACAGGATATCCCCGAGATGACGATAAACAAAAGGCTACCACAGAAACGAAAAAAAGATCCTCAGGGGGGTAGGTACTGGCAAAAATTGCAACTTGAAACATAAAAGAATGATTTTAACTCGACTAAAAATGTTGTACCACTTTGAAACTTTGACGGGCTATCGCCTAGATGACGAGAAACAAACACTACTGCAGGGCGCAGGTACTGGCAAAAATTGCAACTTGAAACTTTGACAGGTTGTCACTCAGGTGACGGGAAACAAAAAGCTACCACAGAAACTAAAAAAAGAGCCTCATGGGCGTAGGTACTGGCAAAAATTGCGACTTGAAATCAGGGGAATAGATACCGTCAAAAATAAGGAGAATAGATACCGGC
Organism: Pseudeuparius sepicola; assembly: GCA_963920635.1. Taxonomy (NCBI): domain Eukaryota; kingdom Metazoa; phylum Arthropoda; class Insecta; order Coleoptera; family Anthribidae; genus Pseudeuparius; species Pseudeuparius sepicola. The sequence goes on along the minus strand of OY987299.1, from coordinate 100,398,183 downwards.
AAAAATCGCGACACTAAACATAAAACAATAATTTTAACCCCATTAAAAATTTTGTACCACTTTGAAACTTTGACGGGATATCGGCCAGATGACTAGAAACAAAACAGCAAAAATGAAAAAAATAGCCTCAGGGGCGTAGGTACTGGCAAAAATTGCGACTTGAAACATAAAACATTGAATTTAACCTGATTAAAAATTTTGTACCACTTTGAAACCTTGACAGGATATCGCCGAGATGACGATAAACAAAAGACTACCACAGAAACGAAAAAAGATCCTCAGAGGCATAGGTACTGGCAAAAATTGGGGATTGAAACATAAAAGAATGATTTTAACCCGATTAAAAATTGTGTACCACTTTGAAGCTTTGACAGGGTTTCGCCCAGATGACGAGAAACAAAACGCTACCGCAGAAACGCAAGAAAGAGCCTCAGGTTGATGCCGGCAAAAATCCCGACTTGAGACATAAAAGAATAATTTTAACCCGATTAAAAATTTTGTACCACTTTGAAACTCTGACAGGAAATCGCCCAGATGACGAGAAACAAAAGGCTACCACAGAAACTAAAAAGAGCCTCAGGGGCGTTGGTACTGGCAAAAATTGCGACTTGAAACATAAAAAATGATTTTAACCCGATTAAAAATTTTGTACCACTTTGAAATTTTGACACGGTATCGCCCCGATAACGAGAAACAAAACGGTACCGCAGAAACCCAAGAAAGAGCCTCAGGGGCGCAGGTGCCGGCAAAAATCGCGACTTGAAACATAAAAGAATAATTTTAACCCGATTAAAAATTATGTACCACTTTGAAACTTTGACAGGATATCGTCCAGGGTGACGAGAAACAAAAGGCTACCACAGAAACGAAAAAATAGCCTCCGTAGCGTAGGTACTGGCAAAAATTGGGACTTGAAACATAAAACAATGATTTTAACCCGATTAAACATTTTGTACCACTTTGAAACTTTGACAGGATATCGCTCAGATGACGAGAAACAAAACGGTACCTACCTACCTCAGAAACCAAGGGAAGAGCCTCAGAGGCGCAGGTTCCGACAAAAATCGCGACTTGAAACATAAAAGAATAATTTTAACCCGATTAAAAATTATGTACCACTTTGAAACTTTGACAGGATATCGTCCAGGGTGACGAGAAACAAAAGGCTACCACAGAAACGAAAAAATAGCCTCCGTAGCGTAGGTACTGGCAAAAATTGCGACTTGAAACATAAAACAATGATTTTAACCCGATTAAACATTTTGTACCACTTTGAAACTTTGACAGGATATCGCTCAGATGACGAGAAACAAAACGGTACCTACCTACCGCAGAAACCAAGGGAAGAGCCTCAGGGCGCAGGTTCTGACAAAAATCGCGACTTGAAACATAAAAGAATAATTTTAACCCGATTAAAAATTATGTACCACTTTGAAACTTTGACAGGATATCGCCCAGGTGACGAGAAACAAAAGGCTACCACAGAAACGAAAAAATAGCCTCCGTAGCGTAGGTACTGGCAAAAATTGCGACTTGAAACATAAAACAATGATTTTAACCCGATTAAAAATTTTATACCACTTTGAAACTTTGACAGGATATCGCTCAGATGACGAGAAACAAAACGGTACCTACCTACCGCAGAAACCAAGGGAAGAGCCTCAGAGGCGCACGTTCCGACAAAAATCGCGACTTGAAACATAAAAGAATAATTTTAACCCGATTAAAAATTATGTACCATTTTGAAACTTTGACAGGATATCGCCCAGGTGACAAGAAACAAAAGGCTACTACAGAAACTGAAAAAAGAGCCTCAGGGGCGTAGGTACTGGCAAAAATCGCGACTTGAAACATAAAAGAATAATTTTAACCCGATTAAAAATTTTGTACCACTTTGAAACTTTGACAGGATGTCGCCCAGATGATGGAAAACAAAGCGCTGCCGATGAAACGCAAGAAAGAGCCTCAGTAGCGTAGGTACCAGCGAAAATCGCGACTTAAAACATATAAGAACTTTAACCTCCTTAAAAAATTTGTACCACTTTCAAATGTTGGCAAAATATAGCCAAGATCATGAAAAACAAAACGGCACTGCGGAAACCGAAAAAGTCAATCACGTGCGGAGTAATCGCGAATTGAGTCATAAAATAATTCATTTCACCCGGTAACCTTTTTGCATCACTTTGAACTTTTGGCAAAATATGGCTCAAATGACGAGAAACTAAAGGCCACCATGGAAACGGAAAAAGTCATTCAGGGATGCATCGGGGAAAATCACGACTTGAACAAATAAGGCCAATTTATAAACTTTCCGTTCGGTTCGCCGTTCGTAGTACCGTCCGTAGCAATTTGATAGAACCAATCAAATTAGCTTTTTCGATTTTACCTCAAATTTTCACAAGGCTTTCGATAATTTTTAGGTCAGGTATTTATTTTACGAAGAATGTCATGAAAATAAGAATATTTATAATAAATTTTCGTATCAAGGTAGAGCAAAAGATTTACGCGGGAAACAGGCATAAAATGGCGTAAAACTACGATACGAATCAAACCATTTAAAGGTTAGGTTACGGTTTTTGCCGGTACCTAGGGCCCTGAGGTTTTTTAGTTTCTGCAGTAGTGTTTTGTTTCTCATAATATGGGCGTTATCCTGTCAAAGTTTCAAAGTGGTTCAAAATTTTTAATCGGGTTAAAATTATTATTCTTTTATGTTTCAAGTCGCGATGTTTGCCGGTACCTCAGAGAAATAACCAAGGATAGAGGGAGCAACAGCTTCAAAATACATACGTTTGTAGTCAACCAACATCTTATGCAAATTTACCCAAGTAGACAAACATTAGGCCCGTGTGTACAACGTTTACCTGAGATAGGTTATAATCTGAGAAATATCAATTTAGCCACATACTACCCACTCTCTGCGACCCATTGTATACAAAATCAGTCACTATATCCTAAATCCTAATAAATAGCCTATAAATTAACAGAAAAACAATTAAAAACGGGAAAACAATCGGAAAACTTGACATGCTGGGCATACACAAAACAAATACCGCTGAGTTAACGGACACGGCGCCCGCGGCAAGCGCGGCATCAACAGCAGCGTTGCCATGTCGGGCGGTTTGAGGTATCTGTGACGATTTTATTAAATTGATAATTAGATACTATAATTACAGAGCAATTTAGTTTCAGTTTAAAATTGTTAAATGAAATTAATAACTACATTTGTTAATTTAGCGTTATGGGAGGTGTGCCTTCATTGAATCCCATTATTAAACCCTTCTATTTTGAAATGAAATGCTGTAAACAATGGACTACGTGGCATCACTCAAAAAGATGTTGGCTTTGTTTACTTTTTGTTCTTATACTCCCTCTATCCTTGGTTATTTCTCTGAGGCCGGTACCTACGCCCCTGGGGCTCTTTTTTCGTTTCTGCAGTAGCGTTTTGTTTCTCGTCATCTAGGCGATATTCTGACAAAATTTCATTGTGGTACAGGGTGGCTCATCCAAGCTGAAAAAGTGTGCTACGTGGAGACAGGTTAACATAAAATCGTCATTCAAAAAATGAGGTTGTAGAAAAAATTAAGGGGAATTCGAGGGTGTACCCTAATTTTGTATACGGGGTCGGTAAAAAAGTTATCGCAAAAAACATTTTTTGCAAAATAAAAAAAAATATATTTTTTTACCTACACATCCATTAGAGTAGTATTCCCGAATATCCAGTTTTTTAAAATAACTTCCGGTTATAGCGGAAATCAAAGTGGTTTTCTCTATTTTACAACTTCTCTTAACCATCACAGGATTCCTTTTTTAATTCTGAATCCAACGATATATAATTTGACCTATTTATCTCCAACCGTTTCCGAGATATTTATCAGAGAAGCTCCATCAAACTAGATACATGGTCTCATGGTCGGTGTCTGATGTTCGATCTGAGTAGGCCAAACAATAAAACCAAATTTATGACAAATCAAGTCAGCCATGATAACAAAACTGACAAGTGAGTAGGCTGAATGTTAAAGTGGCTATAGCCCTTCAACTGCATTCAACTTAATTAAAAATCTCGTGGAAATTATGAAACATTTATTATTGTTACTACTGTCATATTTATTATAACAACAACAATATGATTAGTAATTAAAAATTAGTTAGAAGTTCATTTACATTAAATGTTCAAAATGGTTTCCATTATTATTTACACATAACCTAAGTCTTTTTAAGAAATTTTTTCGGACATTTTCAAAGATTAAGGGACGATTGTTTAAACTATCAATTTATAATTTTACTCGTCTTTTAATCTCCTCAACATTTTCGGGGCGGTTCTTTAAACTTTATTTTTTAAATGCCCCCACAAGAAAAAATCCAAAGGGGTTAAATCTGGACTACGTGGCGGTCACCCATGTTTACCAATCCAATTGTCAAACGAATTGTTCAAAAATTCCGTTATGAGCCCCCAGTTATGGAAGGAAGCGCCATCTTGCTGCCATATTAATTGTCTTTCTTGGAGTTGGTTAAGAACAATTAATGGCAACTGGTCAAAGTATTGTTCCAATTCGTTCTGGATTAAATGTAGGTATTTCCTACCTGTCATACTTCCTGAATAAAATAGAGGGCCCATTATAAAATTTCCCACAATTCCGCACCAAACAACCACGGAATTTCTGCCGGATTTCACAACTTCACGAAATGCCCGTAGATTGTCAACAGACCAAAATATACTATTTTTCCGGTTGTATATTCCCGCCGTTGTAAATGTAGCTTCATCGGACCAAATAATTTGTTTAAAAAATCCAGCTCCACCTCTTGCAAAATAAAAGTTTAACATTGTTTGACAATATTCCAGTCTTCTTGCAGCATCTCCAGGGAATAGCCTTTGAACAGGTAATATTTTGAAGGCTTTAAATTTGCTTAATTTCATTACCCTTTGTATTGTAGACCGGGGAATTTGTAAGTCTCTCGCTGCATCTCTGAGATTTTTCGTTATTTCTTATGAAATAATTTAAAATTCGTTCTCTCTCGTCCTCACTAATTCTAAACCCTTTTTTTTCTCTTGCTAATCACACTTCCTGTCGATCTGAATCTTCGATACAGCTTACATATAAATGAAGCACTCGGAACATTTCTATTTGGATATTTACGAGAATACTCCCTCAAAGTTTCTATTACGTATCCTTTTTGATTTTTGATGAAGATCTCTAAAATATTACAGCATTCTTCTTTCAAAAACATTTTTTAAACTGCAAATACTAACAGCTTCAGCAACAAAATTTTAGACTAATCTGACACGTAAATAGAAATATTGAATTGACAGCCTACTCGATTGTCAGTTTTATTATCATGACTGACTTGATTTGTCATAAATTTGGTTTTTTTGTTTGGCCTACTCAGAGCGAACATCAGACACCGACCATGAGACCATGTATCTAGTTTGATGGAGCTTCTCTGATAAATATCTCGGAAACGGATAGAGATAAATAGGTCAAATTATTTGGATTCAGAATTAAAAAAGGAATCCTGTGAAGAGAAATGCGTAAGTTGTAAAATAGAGAAAACCACTTTCATTTCCGCTATAACCGGAAGTTATATTAAAAAACTGAATATTCGGGAATACTACTTAAAGGTTCTCTAATGGATGTGTAGGTAAGAAAATACTTTTTTTATTTTGCAAAAAATGTTTTTTCGCGATAACTTTTTTACCGACCCCCGTATACAAAATTAGGGTACACCCTCGAATTCACCTTAATTTTTACTACAATCTCATTTTTTGAATGACGATTTTATGTTAACGTGTCTCCACCCACGTAGCACACTTTTTCCGCTTGGATGGGCCACCCTGTACCAAACTTTTAAGGGGGTTAAATTTATTCCCCAATTTCACCAGTACGTCTCTGGCAGACTTTTTCCGTTTTTGGAGCAGCGTTTTGTTTTTCGTTTTCGTCGCCATGGCGATGGCGCCATTATTGACGTTTTTGGCAAATCATCTGCCAAAGCTGGATTTATACAGCGTTTTGAGCATAAACATTAACATATTAATAACAACAAACCAATTTATTGTTAACAATGTATGTGATTGTTGTTTTAAGCTAAAGTTCTTTAAGTTCTCTCAGCTTAAGTTCTTTCCGTCGACCGTCATAAGTCATATACATAATAATTAATTTTGTTCATAATATTACCTAAATACCGATGGATATTATTATGTTGACTCCTATTATTTTCTTGACACCGCAGATCACATTTTAGGTGATTTTTGCAATTAATTTAAACATCAAACCCGGTCACGAAAAGCATAGCTCCACTTGTCCGTTGTAAGCTCGTGGATCTCGAATCTGATTTCGTTTCTGTCTTCAGCGACAGCCTCGTTCTTTTGGCACTGTTAGGTACTGAATTTATGCTTAGACTCCCAAGAAATGAAACAATATGCAGACAATGGGTGCTAACATTAGGTAAGAGCTGAGCACCACATAATATACGAATAAGTATAGGTAGGTACCTACTTACCTAGATTACTATGTTTGAAAAAAATATATAGTGTCGGGTCTAGGTCCTAGGTCTATCCATGCAAATTTGCTTATTTTTATTTAAATAGGTACCTACGAAAACAATACAAATTGTAAACAAAAGTTGTATAGGAAGTTTTCTGTTAAATGAACAGGGGTACCTATAGAAAATATGAAAATATTTTTTTTATGTTTATGTTTTTATAGAAAAACACCGCTGATGGCCAAGAGCGCTGGACAAAAAATATGGATTCATGGTATTGCTCCTTAATAGCTTTATTTATGTGATTTACTAATAATTGTCCTACACTAACTGAGATCACTACGGTTTTTAGGGTTTTGCGTAATATTTGAGCGAATTCTATTTTAGTTCTATCGGTAAAAGCACTAATCATAAATAGCAACGAAGAAAAAATAATAGTAATTGCCCCCGTCCTCCGCCCAAGCATTCAGTATTTAGTTGTCTCTGTAGTACTCCTAATTTGGAGTATTGTTAGGTTGATAATTATTATTATTATAAGACTTCACTGACCATTATTTTTTGCGACTTTGTGACTTAAAGTACAGTTTTGTAAGGTTTTCATCGGACGTGAAACATTTAAGAGCAAATAATTATCTCAGGGTCGGATTGGAGAATATCGAAACTGAACAACTAAACAAAATCAACTTTTATGTAAAAAACGACACTATTTCATTTTGGATTCCTTTCGTATATAATCCATAGAAAAAAATTCCATAATTTATCAAAGCAAGGTGTAACTAGCGACCTCTAATATAAGAGCAACGTTAAAATTAGTTGTGTACGGGTCTGCGCCGTGGGCGGTGTGAATTTAGCAACGTTGCTAGCAACGTTTCTGGAGAACGCGTCGAAAATGGTTCATTTTCGCCACTTTTACAAAGATATTCGGGAAAACTAAACTTTACAGAATTACATAGGTAACGTGGCTAGTCTAACCGCACCGCTCGACGTGTACCTACAGGCATAGAAGAATACACTCAACGCCAAACGCAAATGGCACAGCTTAAATAAATTTGAAAATGGTTTGATCAACATCTCTACTCCCATCTGGACTTAGCAACCGCCGCATTCCAGCGCCCACACCGGTGTGAATTTAGCAACGTTCCTAGCAACGTTTCTAGAGAGCGCGTCGAATATTGTTCATTTTCGTTCGAGGTTGACTTGATGTTCAGTTTATGAACTTTTACAAAGATATTCGGGAAAACTAAACGTTACAGCCTTACACAAATCCAAAACTTTGGAAGATTGCGGGCAAAACGGTTGTCGCTTAAGATAAAAATGTCCACAGATTTCCCCACCAATTCCCATGAGCGGAAAAAGAAGGTAAAAAACCAAACTTGCGACCGTTTATAGCAGATTTTGTAGATTTTCCAGAGAACGGAAAATTGTGTCACCTCAATTAAAGCTGTCAAAATTTTCCCAAGATTCCCATGGGCCGAGAAAAAAATTAAAAACCGAATTTTCGACCGTTTCTAGCAGTTTTCGTAGATTTTCCAGAGAACGGACAGTTGTGCCACCTCAATTTTTTTATATGACACGTGGAAAGGTATGTCACTAAGGGCAAAAGTAAAAAAAAAATCCAGGATTCCCATGGGTGAAGAAAAAATAAAAAAGGCCAAATATGCGACCGTTTCTAGCAGTTTTCGTAGATTTTTCAAAGAACGGAAAGTTGTGCACCCTCAATTTTTTTATATCACACGTGGAAAGGGATGTTACTGACGGAAAATGTGTCAAAATTTTTCCAGGATTCCCATGGGCGGAGAAGAAAAATAAGTCCTAATTTGCGACGGTTTCTAGTACTTTTCGTACATTTTCCAGAGAACGGAAAGTTGTGCCACCTCAAGTTTTTTATGTGACATGTGGAAAGGGATGTGATTAATGGAAAAGGTGACAAAATTGAGGTGGCAAACCTGATTCTATGAGTAGACAACGTGCAACGTCAAGTAATGATCGATTTTGGCGTTCCGAGACACCATTTTGCTCGAGGCAATATGGGCTTGTCAATCGCCGCATGATCCCGTTTTCCTTGAGAAAATTGTCTAAATCTTTATTCGTATATTCTGCAGAAATTTTACTTTCTTATTGTGAAGATTTTGAACTTCATTGACAAACACCCTGGTCTTTTCAGTAACTTCGCACGCTTGTGCTTTATGAAATACACAGTGCAATATCTGGAATGGTCATCAATAAACTCCACATAATATTTCGCTTTCGCCAGTGATTCTACTCTCATCGGGCCACATACGTCACTGTGTATGATTTCCAGTACGTCAGTGTTTCTGTCCGACTTCTTCGGGAATGGTTTCCTGGTCATCTTACCCTTAACACAAACTTCGCATTCTAACCTAAAATCTTTATCGATGGACTTAAATTCTACACCCTGTATAACCCCTTTGCGCACACTTTCCAGGAGGTCTTTCAAATTTAAGTGTCCTAATCGAGAATGCCAGAGTTTTAGATTTTCGTTTGATTCGGTAAGTAGAGATACTAATAGAGCACCAGACCAGACTTGTCGAAACCTGTCTGGTCTGGTACTCTCCTAGGTTTTGCCCGTCTCCCCACTCTCTCCCCACTCCTATTGAAACAGCTATATAGGAGAGGTTCAACTAAGATCTCATCAGACACGCAGATCATTTACAACATGTCCTTCTTAAATAGTTTAAACAATTTGCTGGTGAAAAATCTGGTGAATGTTCGAGATTTGGAAGTAAATAAAAAATTTGAGATCCAGTGTTTTAAGAGAATAAATACCAAGTTTGGGGAAAAGGTAGTGGTGGAATTTGCCGACTTCAAGACCATCCTGCCTCAGCGTTTTACGGAGCAATTAACTCAAGAGCGAATTGACGAATTGAATGGTGACAAAAGGTATTTTTTAACAAGCTTGGGGCCCGTCGGCAAGACTACAAATATTATATTTTCTGAAGCATGAGCGAGAGACTGCGGCGATATATGGAGGCACTCGAAGAGCTGAGACGCTTGATTATTATGTATGAACTAACTAAAAAGTTTAGAAATGTAAAGTTGTGAAAATAAAAAATATTATTTGTTTGTGTGTTTTTTACTACAAATCCCAATATTGTCTGGGCACAGATATTCTGATTTTAAACAAATCATAAAAAAAATGCCTAGCGAATTTCCCAAGGACAGTGAGAAAATATTCTACATAATATCCAATTAGACAATTGCTCTAAGAATATGCAAAAAAAAAGTAAAAAATTTTTTGAAAAAGTAATTTTTATTTTTTTATTTAAAAAAATATTGCCAATTGCCAATTGCTTTAATTGCCACTTAGCCACTTAGCCACTTAGCCACTTAGCCACTTAGCCACTTAGCCACTTAGCCACTTAGCCACTTAGCCACTTAGCCACTTAGCCACTTAGCCACTTAGCCACTTAGCCACTTAGCCACTTAGCCACTTAGCCACTTAGCCACTTAGCCACTTGGCCCCCTTGGCCCCCCCTTGGCCCCCCTCCCCCCATTAGTTTTGTTTTCAGTGCTCTGAAATACCCGGGGATTGAACCCGAGACACCTAGCTGGTAGCAAAAGACGCTTGTCTCTTAACCACGGCTGTATTTCCAAAGGGGTTTCTTGAAAATTTCTACCCTTTCTTATTCAGGTAGCGCGTTGAAGTCGCCTGCTTGGGGTATGCAACGTGGGTGGGCCAGTAGGAGAAAGTATCAAACGCCGCGCTGCGGTGGTACAGTCAGCGGTACCGCTTCTCGGGGGATGCTGCCGCGGGCGTGCCGAGGGTACAGTCTAGTCGGACGCTAGAATACCGCTCAGTCGGGGCTCCTCCGGTACAGTCCAGACAGGCAGGTAGAATAACCGCGCTTCGAACTGGACTCGACCTTACGGTCTTGGGTTGACTATGGCTTATTTTTTGGGCCCTTTATGGTTGTGTTATACAAAATTATTCGATATTTACAAATTTATTATAAAAATAGTTTTTTCTTTATGGTATTTTCAGAGAGTTCTATGGTATACAGAGTGTTTAACTCGGCGCTCTCATTCCAGAAGGTGGCGGACACGCGCCACGCGCTCCATCGAAGGTCGAGGCGCGGTTCCAGTCGACGTGCGGTACAGACGACGCTTCGGGCTGGAAGCTGTGGTCTTGGGTTGATTATAACTATGGTTGAGTTATATAAAATTATTCACTATTTATTATAAAAATCGTTTTACGTTATATTTTCAGAGAGTTCTATGGTATACAGAGTGTTTAACTCAGCGCTCTCCAGACTAATTATATTGGTTTCTATGCTTAAGAAACATTCTTGAAAATTAACTGGGGGCGACTATAGTTTATTTTTGAAAACATTACGGCTGTGTTATACAAATTATTCTCTATTTATTATAAAAATCGTTTTTCTTTATATTTTCAGAGAGTTCTATGGTATACAGAGTGTTTAACTCAGCGCTCTCCAGACTAATTATATTGGTTTCTATGCTTAAGAAACATTCTTGAAAATTAACTGGGGACGACTATAGTTTATTTTGAAAACTTTACGGCTGTGTTATACAAATTATTCTCTATTTATTATAAAAATAGTTTTTTCTTTATATTTTCAGAGTTCTATGGTATACAGAGTGTTTGACTGAGCGCTCTCCAGACTAATTATATTGGTTTCTTTGTTTAAGAAACTGGAAAATTAAAGGCTCAGAATGATTTTGTTAGATATTTAATGTGTGGAATGAAACAAGAGAAATATATTTATGTTTTATATTAAAAAAATATATATATACAATAAACACTAATTTCTAAATATATACACACTTACATCTAATTGGATAAAATAATGAAACTTATCTATACATATACGTATAACTAAATATATTTAGGGGAGATTTTTTTTCATGCGTTCAAGTTTTTCAACTTCATTCATACATGAGGCACGCCCTTCTTTCGCACGATTATAAATGGCTTTTATTTTCAACATCCTCTTTTCACATTCATCCCACTCCCTTTGCATTCGATTCATCACACATTCAAACCTTCTCTTTTTTTCGTTTGCGTTTGAAATGCCCCCATCTGCCAACTCTCTCATATTCATAAATACTTCACTCACACTTTGATGCTGCTCGTTCACAAATCTCCCCTTTTCATTTAGCATTGTCAAATTCTTTCCCCCACGCGTTGTCTGTGACTCCTGGGAGGGTCGCTTCGCTACCAAATCGTCTGCCTCGTCGCTTAACCTCTTGCATGACGACCGCGATGAAGCCCTGGAGCCCCCACACCGGCTTTGATTATCTATCTGTGAGGAAGAAACCTTATTTGAAAATAGCGAATTTTATAAATGTTAGCTTACCTTTGACGATGCTGCCGGTGATGGAAGACGTCCAACTTCAAAATCGGAACCATAATCATCAAGAGCCATGTCGCAGAGTTGCTGGTTGGTGAGCCCTGCGATGAATGGCTCCTCCAGCAGACTCAACACGCTTGAGTTGAGATTGGGCAGCTATGAAAGGAAAACATTATATGGGAAAATACTGATTAATGCAAACTTACAGGTTCGGGGCAAATTGACGCCACAGCGTTGACCGTCTCGTCGGCACTCCGAGTTGGCTACAAGTAAATGGGTTCAATGAGAATCGAATGAGAAATTAAATTAAAAAACTTACAGCTACCAAACGGCAATCACTTAGAATTTTAATTTTTGATGATTCCATACTGTTCAAAGCGACGAAGCACAGGTGAACTGAGTAAAAGCGGTTCGGAACACGGGTGAACTGAGTAAAAGCGGCTCGGAACACGACTGTGAAACACGGGTGAACTGAAGAGGAAACGCGCCACGCATCGTGTGTATATCGGAACAGTGTTGCCAGTTTGGTAGATTTTTCCTGAACGTTAGGGAGACCCGCCCACCGGAGGCAACGTTGTCAGATTACCGAAAGTCCCCACCAACCCCGCCCCATCAGTGCCCTCCTACATGGTACCGCCCACATCCCTTCTTTCCGCATAGTAAGAAGTATTGGAATATAAGAGTCATATCTTTGCTTTCAGTGATAGTTTCTACAAATCTTTAGTTTTCTGCAAATCGTAATGTCTAACATCAGGTATATCATCGACGCTGATGGCTTTCAAGTTAGTGGAAAGTTCGTTATAAAAGAAATGTCGATATACGATATGAAATCGAGGGAAGTGACATCCAGGTATTATCGTGTGGGAAACTACCGCAGCCTATCTTCTAAGGATGCATGCACTGCTCGTTGGTTAACGATGAACTTGCACGGCTTGAAGTTTGAAGATTGTGCAAGGGATGAAGCCCAGGAAAGTGCGTTAGAAGAGATTCGGCGTCTGGGGGAGTCCGCTGGCGATGAACTTATAGCTTACAAGGGAGGACAAGTTGAAAGGAATCTGCTGCAGGCCGCGGGGTATGCCCATTTATCTTACAATATCGAGGATCTAGGCTGCCCCAAGTTCGACGTCCTTGTTCGGAAGCAGCAGAGGTTCTACGAGCGAGTGCGTGCAAACCAATGTGAGCGACACATCACGAGACCTGGAAAAGCATTTCACTGCCCGAGGGTAGAACTAATGTTTTTTTCTGAATTTATAAGACGATGTAAATAATTTAGTTTTTGTGAAAATGTAAATAAAAATGTAAAGTTATTATGCTGTTTCATTTCCAGCAGAAAAGAATGATTATGAAAAAAGTCAATTTAAAAACTTTCCCGCTGCAGGAAAGACGTGCTTCGTGAAATTAATGTTTGTAGAAAATGGTAAAATGTTAAAATAAAAAAGGGAGCAAAAAAAAACCTTTTCTCAGATCCTGTTTTCATACATACCATCCTTCGACGCTCTTACCCTATATAGGTAGGAACTCTGCCTATTTCTAGCACACTGCTCTACTCATTGCTTCGAAGATGATCGATGGTAATGAAATAGCTACAGAGAGCGACAAAACTGTAAAGGCATATGAGAAGTTGTTTAACATACTTAATGAAAGTGACAGACCTACACTTCCACAAGTATTACAACGTTGGCAGCAAAAGTTGCAATTGTCGGTGAGACAGCATTCCTCAGCACTCCGATGTCATTTTCACCAAGGCACTTTGTCAAAGTTGCATGCCAATCTGCAACATCTCAAAAGACTTCAATTATACTTCAAAACATTATGCAAAACTGGATCTGGTAAGCAACACCTCAATAGAAGTCATCGAGTCAAATGGGTGGACGTTCAAGCAGCGTTCCAGAGTCGTCTTCGCACAGGTGTTATAGTAAATATGAGGCACATCGATTTATTCCAGTTTTTTGACGATGCATTTATTCTTTTTAAGAGTCGCATAACTAGAACTTTAAATGCTTTTCACATTGTTAAGGTAAATGCGGTTTTTAATGGTGAATTTGTTAAAATGTCTGAAGATACAGTCATAAGTGATAACAAATGCTTCAACACAAAAAATGCTATAATTGACCAGGGGAGTGATTTAAAGTTGTGGTTTACAGATAATATAAAGGATAGGATTATAAAGAAGCTTGAAGATTTTCATGAAAATGGATCGGGGTGGGCGTTACGCAAAATTTTGAGTTTAGTCATCAGTATAAATAAAGTTGAGATAGGAAACGGTGCTTCATATCTGCCACTCCCCGTTGAAATTTCCAAAAAACAAGCATGTGTCAATGTAAAAAATAGTGATGAAGCATGCTTCTTTTGGAGTGTTATTGCCGCTCTTTACCCCTCTCAAAAGCATATTGATCGGGTTAATTCATATCCTCACTACAGGCTGAAATTTAAATTAGATGATATAGACCTACCAATGCAATTATCTCAAATATCGAAATTCGAAAAATTAAATGAAATTTCTATAAATGTGTATATTTTGGAGTTGGTAAGTGAGACTCCACGTCAATTTATCACCTCTCCAGCTCGACTAACTAAAAATAAAATGGATAGACATGTGAATTTACTTCTAATTCAAAGTCATTATTTTTTGAAAACTAGCGACTTTGAAGCACCGTCTGTCGACGATGCGCACGTTGATATAAAATACCATTATTGTTGGATTAAAGATTTATCTAGACTGATTTCGAAACAGTCTAGTAAACATAACGGTAGAAAATTTATATGCGAGAGATGTTTAAATTACTTTTCATCGCAAGATAAGTTAGAAGAGCATACAGTTTATTGCGAGCAAATAAATAATTGTAAAATCGAGTTTCCCAAAGAGAAGTTTATCGAATTTAAAAATTTTGTTAATAAAGAACGCACCCCATTCACCCTGTATGCTGACTTTGAAGCAATGCTAAAACCCTGCGGAGATTCTGATGCTAGCCTAAAAACTGTTAAATATCAAAGACACGAAGCATTCAGTGCCGGTTATTATTTCAAGTGCTCTTTTGACAACTCGCTCTCTTTCTACAAAGCTTATCGCGGGGGAGACTGTATGATATGGTTTGCCAATCAAATAGAGGAAATTGCTAAGTTTATATCATCCAAATCGAATCTTGTTGAACCTATGGATGAAGCCATAAGTCTTAAAGATGCCACCCCTAATTGTCACATTTGCGAGAAAAAATTCAATGTTAACGACATAATTGTACGTGACCACTGTCACCTGTCATCGATGTTTCGAGGTTATGCACATCAAGCGTGCAACTTAAATTATAAAAACTCGTTTGTAGTTCCCATCATTTTCCACAATCTTAGTGGGTATGACAGCCACTTTATAATACGAGAACTTGCCAAACGGAATCATGTCAACCTACTTCCTGTTAATAATGAAAAATATATAAGCTTTACAGTATTCGATAATGAAACAAATATTAAATTTCGGTTCATCGATTCTTTCAAGTTCTTGGCCTTTCCTCTCGACAAACTCGCATCATCTCTAAATAGTTTCGAAAACACTAGAAATGAATTTCGATTGTCTTCCGAAAATTTTGACTTGTTAACTAGGAAAGGGGTTTTTTGTTATGATTATATCGATTCTCTGGAAAAATTGGAAGAAACCGCATTACCATCGATTCAACATTTTTATAACAAATTAAATGACACTAATATTAACGAGAAGGATTACGGACATGCGCAATTAATTTGGGAGAGGTTTGGTGTAAAAACCTTGGGTGAGTATTTAGATCTGTACTTAAAGACTGACGTGCTCTTGCTCACAGATATATTTGAACACTTTAGAACGACTTGTCTTCAAAATTACGGTTTAGATCCTGCCTGGTACTATACTTTGCCTGGATTCAGTTGGGATTGCATGCTTCGATATACGAAATGTAAATTAGAAACCTTCCAAGATAGTGACATCTTAATGTTTTTCGAGAGGGCAATTCGAGGTGGGGTAAGCCAGGTAAGCCACCGCTTTTCTCAGGCCAACAACAAATATATGGCAAACTATGATGCTAGTATGCCATCAAAATATATTCTTTATGCGGACGTTAACAACCTTTATGGCTGGGCAATGTGTGAACCCCTTCCTTACGGAGGATTTGAGTGGGCCTCCAACGATACTGACGTCACCAAGGTTGCTGACAATGCCGATGAAGGATATATTTTAGAAGTGGATTTGTCGTATCCCGATCATCTTCATGACCATCATAAAGATCTTCCTTTCGCACCTGAACATCGTAAACCTCCAGGTTCCAAAATAAAAAAGCTCATGACCACTCTCGATGATAAGAAGAATTATGTGATTCATTATAGAGCGCTTAAGCAAGCTTTACAACATGGTTTAATTCTGAAAAAAATTCACAAAGTTTTGAAATTTAAGCAGTCTACCTGGTTAGCTCCCTATATACAACTCAATACCCACTTAAGAACTGTGACAACATTAGATTTTGAAAAAAATATAATGAAACTAATGAATAATGCAATCTACGGCAAAACAATGCAAAATGTTAGAAAACATAGGATTGTGAGATTATTAAGGACGTGGGAGGGTAGATACGGCGCCAAAAATTTAATTTCTAGCCCTCGTTTTAGACATAGGATAATTTTTGAAGAGAATTTAATAAGTGTCGAATTAAATAAGACAAATATTATGTTTGATAAACCTCTGTACGTTGGGATGTCTATTCTGGACATATCAAAAACCTGTGTTTACGAATTTCACTATGACTTTATGTTGAAAACATTTTCACCAACTAACTGCTTATTATTATATACTGATACTGATAGTTTAGTTTACGAAATCCGCTGTGAGGACATGTTCGAGGATGTAATTAAGAATCATATTCATCGGTTTGACACTAGTGACTATCCTGCAGATAATCAATATGGAATTCCGCTTGTAAATAAGAAGGTGCCAGGACTGATGAAGGACGAATTAAATGGTCGTATTTTAACACATTTTGTTGGACTTAGATCTAAAATGTATACTTATAAGGTTCAAGGAAAAAATTTGTGTGTTAAAAAATCCAAAGGTGTTAGAGGTAGTGTTGTAGCGAAGCAGATAACGTATCAAGATTATTTCGATTGTTTATTCGATAAGACAGAGAAAATTGTAAATCAACGATCTATACGATCGTTTTCTCATAACGTCTTTAGCATAAGTCAATCTAAGATTGGTTTAAATCCATTTGACGATAAGCGATATTTAGTTGATAGTGTTTCAACCCTTCCTTGGGGTCATAAAGATGTACGTGTGGATGAATAAAAAATATATTTTACAAATAGTGTTTCATTCTCTTGTAGCCCCCCACCCCTGACGTCCCACCGCCCAGTTTGTATATATAACCGAGACATCGAGCTCATTCTGCAGTCTGAAAACTTGTAACAAGAGTTCGCAGCAACATGTACAACCAGACCATTCAGATCGAATCAGACATGGTGCCCTGCCCCTACATTGCCAGCCACATGGTACGGAGAAGTCGACTGCAGAATCATCTGGTGAAGTGTCGGCGACAGTTGGGACATGTGCCTGAAATCAATTGGGAAGAGTATTACCGACATATCAACAATCAGCCGTCGATGATCATAAGAAATCCCAGGATTGGCCCGGAATAAAAATGTTGTAAAATAAAAATATTGTAAAATAAAAGTCATATTTTTTAATCAGTGCTTTATTCCAACCTTCTTCTATAGAAGTCTGCTAACAAAAATTGATTATAATAAGAGTACAGTTCAAAAATGCAATATGTTTCCATGCTACATACCGCATTGCACATTAAAAATACAATTTCCATTACATTTATGGCATAGTTACTACGTACTAATAATTCATTGACCTTATCTAAAAAATTAAGGTAAAAATCATACAATTCAAAATTAATCAAAAAGCTCATCCTTAAAGTCACATATGGTGCGATATTTAGTAGCTCGAAAACCTCTGCTATGGAAAACCATTGGCTAACACCATATTTTGCAAGCAACACTCGTTGATTTCCATCTGCAGTCAACATGGTTCTTAACAATATATCGTCAAATCTGATGAACATCGGGGTACCCAGGTTGTTGGTAAAGTTGTTTAAATTATTCACTAATTCTTTCCACTCCAAATAGTCCAGCGAAATCACATTTCGTCGCACTGTTGATCGGATATTAACTTGGGGTTTGAAATATCTCATAATGCTCAAACCATTATTAATAATATATGTAGGTAATGTGAAGCATGATGATAGAAGCAGAGAATCTTCGCTTACATTGTTTACTTCTTCATGGTCGCTACCATCGGTTTCATAGCCGCTGTCAACCATCTTAACACTTGAAGCTCTACACGACGTTTGACTCAGAGATCCACGAGTCATGGTCTTTATCAAAGCCCAACCATCGTACTAGCACCTTCCCCCTCTTTCTACGAAGAATCTTTTCAACCAGGTAGACATCGGGATGTTCAGTTTTTTGCAATTCTTCGCGGTAAAACCCGCCCTTTATAGGACTTCCATTTAAATCCTCTAGAAGATATGTAGGCGGGTTGGTAATTTGTACTTTGCTTATTTTAAACAATTCTGTACTCCAACTAGGCATATATCCTTTGGCAAATACGTGTTTCACTTTACTTATTCTCACAATATCTCCAACCTTCAATTTACTACCTCTGAAAATCTTCACGTGACTATACACTTTTTTAAGCAGATATTGTTCGTTACTTTTATTAACTTGGTTGGGTTTCATCTGAATCAGTCTATGCTTTCTGTTATTATACTCGGCAACTAGCGTAGGCAAATAATCATCCCATTTAAATTTACCATTTAGACTAAAATACTTAAATAATCGCTCTTTTAGAGTTCGTATTACTCTCTCGGCCATGGCGGCTTTCGTGATGCTAAAAGTGCTGTAATGACTAATTTTGAATTTTCGCATCAAATTTTGAAATCTAGAGTTATAAAACTCTTTGCCCTGATCAGTTTGAAGGTTGCGAGGCTTTCGAGTTCCCGTTTGGATATCAGCAAAGGCGTTGGTAACATCTTCGGCAGACTTGGATTTGAGCGGTCTGCACCAAACAAATTTAGAGAAGCAATCGATTACAACCAGTATGAATTTGAAGCCATTATTGTGACTAGCATACTGATCTAACTGCGCAAGATCAGCTTGCCACAAATCGTCTAAACCTTTAATGATAGTTCGACGACGTGGATAATTTTTTCGCGCTGGTTTATGTAATTCCTTAACTACTTGAATTTTTTCTTTACTATGCATGACTATGCTCCACCCTCAAGGATCTCTGCAAGTCTGAGAGATAGTAAGGATTGCATGCTCTTACCAGTTATTTTTAAATAATAATCTTCCATAGTTTTAACCAACTCTCTCAATTCATCGATCTTATCTTGGAAATTGTCTATCATTGTGTTGCGAATATGAAGATCGCATTCATCAGAATGCTGTTTAAGATTTGTGTAAAAATATTGTAATGTATGAATGACCCCCTCATCGACATATTGTTTTGTGCTGGCATCGCTTTCATCGATCGGGTGATTAACGTTGCTCAGTCTGCGGTTGCTACAATCATAGTTTCCTTCTAGAGTCAAATTTAATGTGTAAACAGGTGGGCAAGACCTGCTCCTTGATTTCGAGGCACGTCCGAACTTGTTTAAGGACATCTTTTAACTCACTTGAATGATCTATAGGGACAAATCTGTCTAATAATTTGGGATTTGGCCCGGACTGTTCACCAACCATTTTTAAATAACATTCTTCAACAATTTTAACAAATTTTCTTATTTCATCGATCTCTTTCTCCAAAGCGTCTTTCACGCTACTCTCAATATTAACATCATGTTGTTCGAGCGTGACGTTAAAAGTTTTGAATGCCTCATTCATTTGTTTGTCAACATATTGCTTTGTCACAACATCATTGCTGCTAATCGGATAATTAACGTTGCACGGTCTGCGGGTTTTCAAATCATAATCCCCGTCATTCAACGAGTAAGGAATAGTCCTTGAAACACGTCCGAACTTGTTTAAAGGCATCTTATAAATAACGTTAGAGAATAATTTTTGCTTCTTTCAATTCATTGATTATTGCTGTTATTTCGTTTTCGTGGGAAGTATTTCCGGCATCTTTTGATGCTATTAATAACCTTAACCTGTCCACAAGTTCATTAGGATCATCCCAGTAAACATATTCCACAGGTTTTGTGTTATACTTAAGATGCATGCCAGAACCCTTTACAGGTGTGGAGGTAGCCACCGGGCCCTTCATAAGAGGTTTAATAATATTAGAATACTTATTTTTGTAGCTATGTTTTAATCGTCCGTTTGAAGTAAGATGAGCACCAGTGAGATTTAAAATATCTCTGTAACTTTTCAAATCATCATCAGTACCTTCTGGATTATTATAGAAAATTAGCTGGTAGAGACCATCAGTTCCCGCGAATCGGCTATTGTTGATGATTATATCACCAGACGTTTTTTCAAAATCGATATATTTATTTCCTAGCATCCATACTGATTTAGTTTCGTCATACTTAGGACCATATGTCCTATCGATTTTAAGTGAATTAGCCATAAAGTCTGTTATACATGGTATAGATACTTTAGGATACACAGTATCAAAATGCCTGTACACTTTGTCAATTCCTTTCTCAACATCATTTAACGTTTCATTCATTTCTCCTAAAAGTGCAATTGGACTTTTCAACGACTCGCGCCACTTTTCCATAAATGATTCAACTTTTGGTTCAACTTTCGGTTTTACTTCCGGTTTTAATTCTTGCTTAACTTGTAAATTTGCTAGAGAGCTTGTCACAGGTTTGATAATTTTTTGTAAAGTTTCATTCTCATCAAATTTCCCTATTTTTAAGGCGGTGTATTTTTTTCTAATCGTTCGAGCTAGTTCACTGATTTTCTTTGCGCGCTGCGCTTCTTGAATCTGTTCTTGCATCGACATCTCGATTAATAATAAGCGTATTGTGCTTCTCATAACTTTATATACCTATCAAAACCTATTCTATAGCGTCCCTCATTCATATTGAAATCTTTAACAATAACTAGAGTTCCAAAATTATCATTCCAACAAAGCGAGCAGAGATTCTTGAAATCACCGTATGAGATGTCTGGTGATACGTGCTCTTCATAAATATGTCTAAGGTTTACCTCATCTTGTTTAAACAAAACGATTACATTACAATTTTCTCGTATTAATTGCTTAGGTATTTTTGAATATGTCTGGCAGAGATATGCAGCATCTATATTTTTATGACGACCCATGGAGTAATATTCTCTAATTTTTTCCTGTGTCCCACAAGCCACATCATCGAAAATAAAAATTGAATTTTCTCTAGCCTCTGTTGGTGCAATGACGTCATCGTTTGAGCTAAATGGAAAATATCCAACACATTTTGCTTCTTTAAGCACGTCTTGTAGTAACTGATATTTAGGTTGGTATAGAGATTTACTGTAAAGGTAGATGTTCTTAAATTTTAAGCCATTCTCGTTGAATATTAAACTAAGCAGACTGTTTGTTTTACCACAACCGCTAGGACCGCAAAATATTGCTCTAATTGAATTTGGTAAGAGTACGCCATGTTTAGATTTCTCACTTCGAGCAAAATCTAGATTTTCGATTGGTAGAGATAGTTGATGTGATTCGATACGCATCTTGTATACATCTAATAAGATAGCGTATGCTTGATGCATATATACCTATCGGGATGTAAATAATAAACAGTTTTTCGATTAAGAATATTTATTTTCTACAACTATTACAATACATTTAAGGCATGTAAGCTCGAATCTTCTGCTGCACAATACTCCTACACAGCGGGCACTTCTCCATGGAGTTTGCACAACTCATACAGCATGCCAAATGTCCACATGGAACCAGCAAGACTTCTATGTTTCTGCAGTAGCATACTATACATAAAAAGTCTGGATTGGTGTTATTTACTTTTTCAGGTGGGATGTCCACAGGCTTGATTTCACCTTTAATAAATGGACAACTGGGACTCCAGCTAGCATGGTCTTGCCATGGATCATCATCCTTTTCCCATTTATATCCTTCAATATTGCAAAATGGACACCGGACAACATCTTCGTAATTCGTATAAAAAAATCCTGCTCGGGCAAGCTTCTCTGATGATAGGGGGCTTGACCAGTTTTCAAACGTTCTTATAAGACTCTCGTAATTATGCTCCATCGCTCATTCAGTAATACTCTTACTATTTCAATAAATAATTTTGCTACTAGCAATGAAGAACATATAGTAATGTAGTAAATTAGTGGCACGAAAGCGAGGTCTTTTATATGTTGTTCTTGACTGAGGTCTCTGGGTGTGGCCATTGTGGGCGTGGTGGAAGGTGGGACCTCCCTCCACACACTTTCAGCAATCGTATGATTTTGGAATACTGCTCGAAGTTTAAACTGAGTAGCATTTTTAGGCAGTCTTGCTACCGAAATTTTTTCAACTACCGTTTTAAATGGGAAACATCTTTTATCCTGTTCGCAAATAGATACCTTAGCATCTTCAGGGTTGTAAATATAGAACACATTATTTATTAATGAGAACAAAATAATGTGACCCAAACTCAGCAACATCTTGATTATAACTGAAATGTATCAGTAAATGTTCTTTTATATATACGGATCTACATTAAATCTCGTACAGTTTCACTTAAAGGTAAATACTCCATGGTACAGTCATGCACAATTATGCAGTAGGCTCGAGTTCTATCAGGAAATCCATCACTATTTTCTATGTCCAACTTAACATCAACTGTGTTTATTTTTATAGATTCATTCCGGCGAGAACAGTCAATTACAAACAGGGTTGCATTATTTTTGTAATCTGCATAGCTAAGTAGCGGGCGACTCTCCATTGCATTCATGTAACTCGGATAAAATTCCACATAGTTGTGATAGGCCTCCAAAAAGTCGTTAGCAGCAAAATTCAATCTCTGACGTTCGAATGGAAAATATTCACCGTTTACAATTAATCTTACATCAGTCGCATCTATGTGATCAAATGACGTGGGATTTTTTTTAGAATTATCATTGCGATCAGTCTGAAATCCAACTATGACGTACCGAGGAGTTGACGCGGCTGCTGACGATTTTACGGCCCATATTTCTCTTTGGGAGTTTACAGTAAGATTTGACAATTCATGTAGCTCCCATTTGCGGAACGCCATTATAATTGGACGATCAATTTTTATAGATTTAAGCAGATCCAATCTAATGATATCATTCGGCTGAATATGTTTAACCTTTAATTCAATGTTGGAAATTGTTATTTCTGCAGTTATGGCAGGATCTGGTCTTGCAGCGTCTTGGGTTAGTAATAAGGCATTGTTATCATTTCGAGCTCGTATTAGTCTCACTGTTTGTTTACCACAAATTGCCATCTGATAATCGTTGAATATTCCAAACAGATGTTTTAGCGGTATTCTTACATTGAATGTTCCATCATTGTTAACAGCAAAAGATTTATTAACCCCAACCCAGCTTGCTGTTGACATGCATTTTTCGTCATTAGCAGTATAGCAAAGATACGATCTGATCGTACTCACAATTCCGGGGTTTCTCACTACTTCTACTTCCTTGCCATTTAGTTCATAAGAAATTGAATCGAATAGAAATGCGGCACCGTTGTTGGCTAGTTTGCATTGTCCAGCACCGGTTTTCTTAGCCACTGTACCTTTGACAAAAATCGACGCATCGTACATCAACAACCATGCATCACCCTGATTAATGGTTATTTCCACAGTATCATTATTCCTAAATGACTTTACAAATGGGTAATAGGTGCGCTTCTCTAAACGTTGAATAGATTCATCATAGGTTGGGGTGCGATGCACATTAAACACTTGAGGTGTTAGGGACATAGCCAAGTGCTTTCAAAAATTCTTGATTTTCCAACGAGAGACGATCTGCACTCTTCGGTGAAATATCTTTTAAAAATTGTTGATTTTCCAACGAGAGACGATCTGCACTCTTCGGTGAAATATTTGTTAGTGAATTTTTGGAGCATTGTGATTGCCTTTTATACGGTTGATATCTGTCATCAAAAACCAAAACCATTTTCACAAAAATTTCATACACGCTTCAACTCCAACCGTACAATTATTTCCTCACCTCTAAAATTTACAGGTTGAGAGTTCTGATCGAGAATATTTACAGTCAAATTATTAATCTCACGCTTTGCAACTGGCATGTACACCAGATTTTTCGGAGACTCGTCTATAGCGTAACCAGGATCGCTGCTAACTGCAAACTCGTAAATCGTATGAGTTGGTTGATTTTTATAGTATGCTCCAGATGTTACGTTACAATCTATATGTATAGTTCTGACCTTCACGATATTTACAGATATATCAGAAGTATGTAATTGTCCAGACTCTAATAGACTAGGAGAAAATCCTAACACATGAGCAATAGAGTCTGTTGGTAGAAAATCTACTGTATATTTATCACTGTAAATTTCACACTTTAAAGTACTGTTATTGGCTTTTATTGAAATTGGATTTTTCTGATCAGACTCCTCCTTTCTTAAAGCGCCAACTATGTACTTTTCTAGGGCCTCAATTTCGTACGAGCCTGTGGGGATTACTAAACATTTGCGATACCCATCAGCATTTATATAATAAAATTTGTTGACACCAACATCTATATTGGGTATACTGTTATATGTGTGAAATCCTAGCAGGGCCAAACCATACTCAAAATCTGATTCTAAATGTATAGGAATATTAAAGTCAATAGACAGTGTGGAAGTAAATCCGTGTAGTGTGAACAACAGCGACATAATTGATGAATTCTCTCCTCAACTACCCCTTTTATAGAAAAACTTGAAAACTGTTATTGTTATTGTCTAATTGGTATTCAGAATATTTTCGGCGACTTTTGGGAACAAATTAAACACACTTCATATTTTGAAATTTTATTTAGTTTCTTAGGAAGCTTAGACACAAATGACCACAGTTCATCTCGTTATAGGTTTGATAAGAATTGTTGTTATATTCAACTTCAACCTCATTTCCCAAATATCTGATGAGTTCTTTTGGCGGTTTCAGGTTGCCAAAGCTGTCGAAATACTCGCATTTTCTTCCTCTCTTGCGATATGCCACCCAATGAGACCCGGAGTTCCTCTGCACATCCAAATTTAAAATGGCCGACTCATTTTTTCTCGGTTTTTTAGGTAGTGTATCTCTCATATACACACCTCTAAAGTAAGGAATTCCATCGGCATATTTAAGTAAATCTAGGTTGGATAAAGGTCTGTTGGGCGGCTTCAATAGTTTTTTTTCTTTAAAAAAAGACCGAACCCACGTTTATTTTTCCGAAAATAGAGTCCAGAACCGACGATCTTCATAGATTGCTTTCCATTCTCCATCAGCTTTTTTGTATTATTTACGTCAATTATTGTTTTGGCTATACTGCTAGCCCCTCCGGCTATAGAACCAAGGGCCCCTAAAGCAGCCAGTATAGGCAGAAGCGGGAGAAAACCTCCTTTCTTTTCTTCAAAGGGAATAATTCTAGGTATTCTTAGTTTACTTTTTCCACCCGCTTTTTTTATGTGCACGCGTGCTGCTCTCACGGCTGCTAACGATGATTTTTTCAATTTTTTTAGATCATTCAACTCATTGTTAGTAAAAGATTTCTTTAGGGCTTTTTCAACCTTCTTTACAATATCTCTTCTAAACGAAAATGGGCGTTTCATACCCATACCCAATTTCCTTTTAACTTTCATTGCACTCGTAACGAACCAGGCAGCTGTTTTCTCACCAAATTTGGCGTCTCTTGATTTGACTCTATCCCAAGCCCGATTTTCCAGTTCCCAATCTGCCTTGCGTCGTTCTTCTAATGATTTGTTTTTACTGTATGCAACATCATGAATTAAGCAAGATTCATCCAACTTGTTTATGCCAGTATCACCCCTAGAAAGACGTTTTTCTAATTTAGTACCAGGGCCACAATACTGGTATCCCGGAAAATGTAACTCGATCGGTAATTTGTCAATTAATGTGTTCAACACTCCACCCCCTTTAACAACCAGCATTGGATTGACACAGGTTTATTCAATCACACCCTCTTATATAGGGAAATAAAAAACACACAAACAAATAATATTTTTTATTTTCACAACTTTACATTTCTAAACTTTTTAGTTAGTTCATACATAATAATCAAGCGTCTCAGCTCTTCGAGTGCCTCCATATATCGCCGCAGTCTCTCGCTCATGCTTCAGAAAATATAATATTTGTAGTCTTGCCGACGGGCCCCAAGCTTGTTAAAAAATACCTTTTGTCACCATTCAATTCGTCAATTCGCTCTTGAGTTAATTGCTCCGTAAAACGCTGAGGCAGGATGGTCTTGAAGTCGGCAAATTCCACCACTACCTTTTCCCCAAACTTGGTATTTATTCTCTTAAAACACTGGATCTCAAATTTTTTATTTACTTCCAAATCTCGAACATTCACCAGATTTTTCACCAGCAAATTGTTTAAACTATTTAAGAAGGACATGTTGTAAATGATCTGCGTGTCTGATGAGATCTTAGTTGAACCTCTCCTATATAGCTGTTTCAATAGGAGTGGGGAGAGAGTGGGGAGACGGGCAAAACCTAGGAGAGTACCAGACCAGACAGGTTTCGACAAGTCTGGTCTGGTGCTCTCTTAGTATCTCTACTTCGGTAGAAGCCAGAGCAGAATTTTTGGCTAAATTTACCAATGACATTTAATATTTCTTAAAGATAAAGAAAAATTAAAAGATAAAGAAGCTGTATGAACCAGGCCCAAGTTTTCACGAAAATTATCCCGAAAGTTAGAAAAAGCATCTTTGTCATTACACAGGTGAGATGTCGCGCCACTGTCTATACACCATTTTAGTTCGTCGCGGCATAGTCCGGCAGAAAATGTCTCTTCGGCCGACAAACCGACGTTTTCCGAACAATTCGCCTCACGGCTGCTAGCAGGAACATTCTTACCTTTTTGCGGGCAATCGGCAGCCATGTGTCCTACTTGCCTACATGTGTGACAACGGTATTGAAACGTACCGCTCCCCGTGTTTCCCTTGGTCGTGTTCTTCGAGTTGCATCCCCGGTCGACCATTTCTCCACCATGTTTTCCATTTTTCTTGACTTGATATTGTCGAAGGACTGGTTTCCTTTTGACTAACATGGCGTCTTGGTCTTGATTGTTTTCACGGGTTTCATTCTTGCGGGCGTCATATTCTTCAATGACCTTTATGCGTAGGGCTTCTGGCGTAGGAAGGTCGCCCTTGCTTCTATGGCGCAATCGAAAAATCTTCCTAAATGCTCACGAATATCAGCGCCTTCTTCCATTCGTTGCAAAGTTAGCTGTTTTAACAGTGTTGCTTTCCTAGCTGGTCCTTTCGATTGGTAGATTCCTTCCAGTTTAAGTCAAACATCTCTGGACGTAGTGCAATTTTTAATTTGCTTCAATTCTGAAGGACTAATCGACAATATTATGTCCGATTTCGCTTTGCTATCACCCTTTTTCCAAGCATCTACTGCCGTCTTCGAATTTTCATCACTTTGAATTAATACCGGCATTCTGTTTTCGCCATTTACAAAGGCCCATTCATCGTTTTTTACCAGTAGCGCTTCCATATGAATTTTACAGGTGTCATAGTTGTCCTTATTCAGGGTTTCTATTCGCGAGATACTTGCTGCACTCATCGCGAACACCTCTTCGGTACAATGAACTACGAACACTTATGGACCGGGAGATAGTGACAGATTTTTGGACGTGATTTTACCCAGTATGCCTTGTGGCACATATTCTCACAATAATATGAATCAGAGAGTCATCCTGGGTTCTTCATGTGAAAAACTGAGTTCTCAATTATTCGAAAAATATGCGTTTTGATGTGATTTTATACAGGCTGCCATGTGTTTTGTAATGAACTTCAAAATGAAAATTCTTCGGAAAACCATAGGCATACCGTTAGGGTGGGTCCAAAGGGCTATTATTGCCACGTGATCTTGTATTTTAATAATTAATTTTTCCATGTTTCTGAACAGGCTGCCAATGAGAAGTGTGCAAGTTCTTGGTATGAAACTGCTGAAGAAAAGATGGCATACCGTTTGCGCATGTCCAAGTACACTTTACATCGAATGACATGTTTAAATGATTAAATAACATTCAATTTAAACAGTACTTGGACATGCGCGAAAGGTATGCCATCCTTTTTTCAGCATTTTCATAATAGGAACTTGCATACTTCTCATTGGCAGCCTGTTCAGAAACGTGGAAAAATTAATTATTAAAATACAAGATCACGTGGCAATAATAGCCCTTTGGACCCACCCTAACGGTATGCCTATGGTTTTCCGAGGAATTTTCATTTTGAAGTTCATTATAAAACACATGGCAGCCTGTATAAAATCACATCAAAACGCATATTTTTCGAATAATTGAAAACTCAGTTTTTCACATGAAGAACCCAGGATGACTCTCTGATTCATACCTTATTATTGTGAGAATATGTGCCACATAATGCCCCATGAAAGGCATACTGGGTAAAATCACGTCCAAAAATCTGTCACTATCTCCCGGTCTATTATAATGAAATGACTACTACGGTCCCGATACTTTCACAGGGCACGGTAAATATATTTCGCGACTAAACCACAACATGTAGCTGCTTGCTTGCCTGGGCCCATAACCTGTTAGGCTGAGGTAAACAGTGAAACAGCAATTTACAGTTGGGCTTTTATTGATTCAAATATGAAAACATTAGTTGACAGACCGCGAACTCAAGTGACACTTCATAGATCGCTCTATAATAATACCACCCGTTGAGCAAACATCAACTCTATACTACCTGGCGAGTCGCACTTCGCAATCATTAATAAATACTCTAACAACAACTTTCCGTTCTCTGGAAAATGTACGAAAACTTCTAGAAACGGTCGCAAATTAGGACTTCTTATTTTTCTTCTCCGCCCATGGGAATCCTGGAAAAATTTTGACACTTTTTCCGTTAGTGACATCCCTTTCCACGTGTCATATAAAAAAATTGAGGTGGCACAACTTTCCGTTCTCTGGAAAATCTACGAAAACTGCTAGAAACGGTGGCAAATTTGGCCTTTTTATTTTTTCTCCGCCCATGGGACTACTGGAATTGTTTTTCACTTTTGCCATTAGTGACATACCTTTCTACGTGTCACATAAAAAAATTGAGGTGGCACAACTT
Organism: Pseudeuparius sepicola; assembly: GCA_963920635.1. NCBI lineage: Eukaryota > Metazoa > Arthropoda > Insecta > Coleoptera > Anthribidae > Pseudeuparius > Pseudeuparius sepicola. The sequence continues at coordinate 100,369,135 of OY987299.1, read as the reverse complement.
TTCGTTCTCTGGAAAATCTACGAAAACTGCTAGAAACGGTCGCAAATTTGGCCTTTTAATTTTTTTCTCTGCCCATGGGAATCCTGGAATTTTTTTTTACTTTTGCCCTTAGTGACATACCTTACCACGTGTCATATAAAAAAAATTGAGGTGGCACAACTGGCCGTTCTCTGGGAAATCTACAAAAACTGATAGAAACGGTTGAAAGTTCGTTTTTTTATTTTTTCACGACCCATGGGAATCCTGGGAAAATTTTGACAGCTTTTCCCTTAGTGACATACCCTTCCACGTTTCGTGTAAAAAAAAATTAGGTGGCACAATCTTCCGTTCTCTGGAAAATCTACGAAATCTGCTAGAAACGGTCGCAAATTCGGTTTTTTATCTTCTTTTTCCGCTCATGGGAATTGGTGGTGAAATCTGTGGACATTTTTATCTAAAGCGACAACCGTTTTGCGCAATCATCCAAAGTTTTGGATTTGTGTAAGGCTGTAACGTTTAGTTTTCCCGAATATCTTTGTAAAAGTTTATAAACTGAACATCAAGTCAACCTCGAACGAAAATGAACAATATTCGACGCGTTCTCCAGAAACGTTGCTAGGAACGTTGCTAAATTCACACCGGTGTGGGCGCTGGAATGCGGCGGTTGCTATGTCCAGATGGGAGTAGAGATGTTGATCAAACCATTTTCATATTTATTTAAGCTGTGCCATTTGCGTTTGGCGTTGAGTGTACCTACTTATCTCGACGCCCCTGTAGCATATATACTTCGGAGTATATTCTTCTATGCCTGTAGGTACACGTCGAGCGGTGCGGTTAGACTAGCCACGTTACCTATATTATTTGATGTTTGGATTACGGACTAGCTTAGCTTAGACTGCCGACGGAGATTGTTTGTGCGTGACGTTGGATGTTATTTTTTAGTGGTCTGTGGTCCCTGGTCTGGCCATTTGCGATGAAACTAACAAAGAACAAGAACATATGCGCCTACATGGGGTGTAATAGTCATATCAAAAAGAGAAAATTCACTTGTTTTCATTTCCCCGTTAATAACAAGTCACAGCTAAAAAAATGGTGCTAAACTGCAGGAATGTCTTTTTATTGGGATTGGACAATAAAGACCTGAAAGGGCGTGTAGTATGCGAAAAGCATTTTTTAACAAAAGACGTGTACGAAAATTCCAAAAGGAAATTGTTACGCAAAAATGCAGTTCCTGTTTTATTTGAAGGTAGGTAAGTAATAAAAAGGTATAATATAATATTCAACTAAAATTAACCAAAATATGCAATAAGAATAAAACACGGTACCTAGATATGGTATTGCTATTACCTTTAACTAATACTTACCGCAGAATAGCTACACGTAATGGGTGTTCTGTGCTACCTTATCTGTAACGTGTAACCAAAGAATATAATAATAGGCTACGCGCTACGCAAATAGAATTTCCTACCAGTGGCGTAGCCAGCATTTATTCGAATAATACAAATTTTTCCCATTTGATGCAAACTTTATGAATAGCACTGTATATTATTTATTAAAAAATAATGGCTATACAAAAAATCATGTTGTTCTTTGGTTTAAAATAAAAGTAACACCTGTCATATATAAAAAAAATTAAATATAACCTATAACACCCAGGGCCGTATATAAGGGGGGGGGGGGTTAGGGAGTTCAACCCCCCCCCCATGATGGTATAAGGTACCCCTCCAAATATGAGCACCTTCCTGTAAATGCTGTCTGATTTATATTGTGTTCTAAGTAAAAATACTGTAAACAGGTTCCTTTACCTGCCCTCGCCCAGAGACCAAATAATTTTCACTATCGGCTGCAAGAGGGCGCTGCTAACGTCGAACTTGTCTTATGTTCCATAGAGCTGTGCGGCCGTTATAAAATTCGGTATGTAATTTTTAAGGCATTTTTGGTACAATGTATTTCACATAATTAGTTAATTGTATGCAGGACCAAAGGTCCAAGTCCGTGAATTGTGCCGATATATTTTTCTTAGCGAAAACTTTTTCCGTTTGTTTGAAAATCCATTTTCATGTTTGTAGGTTATGCGTTCCCAATATGGACACCTGTTGTATTGCGAAATATGGGCAGTTTAGTGCCCATATTTGGAACACTTTATAATTTAAAATGTTCAGGTGTTATAATACTTATGGGGAATATTTTATAAACTTTCAAATGTAGAATGTAGTGTTTTTTTATTTAATATATTGTGAAAAATCGACAATTGAAACAACAAATTTTAATAACATTTTTCTTTTTCATTCGTAGTTTATAAGAATGTTTTAACCAAATCCATTTTTTTCGAATTTCGTTTTTGTGTTAAAATATTTTTCGATTTGAAATTGAAATATTTTTTATATTTTCTATCTGGCAAACTAATGAAAAATCGAGGTTTAGTTCGATACACACTAAACATTCTTCTAAATAAAAATTCATACCAAATATGGACAGTTAAAAAGCTAAGTTGGAAATTAAAACCTATCTTTTTCAACTTTCGACCAAAATATCTTTTAAGAGGGGGTTGCCGACAGCGAAAGTGACATTAGATTTCGTATTATTTTAAGTTGTATAGCATAAAATCTAATAACATTTTACCTGGCAAAAATTTAGTACAAACATCTCTGTCTTCATTTTAATCATAAGATCTTACAAGCAATGTTTTGTTTCATAGGTTATGAAAACCTTGGGAAAAATAATAATTCCAGTGCATATGCTTTTAAGATCTTATGATTAAAATGAAGACAGAGATCTTTGTACTAAATTTTTGCCAGGTAAAATGTTATTAGATTTTATGCTATACAACTTAAAAAAATACGAAATCTAACGTCACTTTCGCTGTCGGCAACCCCCTCTTAAACTAAGCATAAAAACGAAAAATAAAATAAAAATTGTTCGCTCTAAGTGTAGATTACTAACGATGTCTTAAATGAAAACATAACTCTTGAAAGTCGATAAAATTCTCTCTGGGAATAACTGCTTATCCCCTACAACTACCCGAATCCATAGTATCACATTTTACTAGTATTTTTTAACATTTAAGTACATTTTTCTTTAGGGTGCCCATATTTAGGCAAGTTACCTTAAATAAAATGAATTAACAGGCCCGGCGCCCGCCAAAATGGAAAAATAAATAATCGTGCTGGTCGATTGTACTGCTTGGACGATTGTAACATGTAACATGCCATCAAGATCAAGCGTTTGCGTTTGGCAATATATATTTGAGGATAATGCTCAAAACGGACTATAAAACGGACTGAAAAAACGTGGGGCACATGCAATTAGTGTACCTATATCCTATTTCACTGCAAATAATGTTTTCCAACGGCAGCTACTTCCCTACACTTCTTACTATTATCTATTGCACGCGCCCCAAGTTTTTCGAATTTTTATGGGGCTAGGAGAAATTATTTTATATTTTAAAAGCGGGTTATAAAAATACATTCTCGCGGGGCCAGATCGGCGCAGGCGGCAGGACGGGGGAGCGCTCATACTAAGAGGGCATCGTCCCCCCTCACCCCCATCTATAGCTACGCCATTGGTTCCTACCCTAACTACTAAGCAACTGTAAATTTCCTAACCCAAATAAATTGACGCCCGGCCCTGTGTCTGTATAGTCGGGCGAAACCAGGGTACATCGATACCGGGAGCGTTTGATATGACGCTCGGTGTTGCCACATCGGCACCTGGCCTACCCGTCTCAGCTCTCAGTCATAATATAACTTTCTCATTTATTCCAAAATTTCCGCCGTTTGTTGGACCACTTTTGACATTTTTACAAATCGTTTTACGTGTAGAGATTGAATTTTCGCAAAATACTCACTTTTTTCGAATAGGACCACTGTGGCCCCTAATCAAAGAGTATTTTAAAGCAACTAAAAATACAACTATTCTGTCCCTTGATTTTTATCGTAAGTCACTTCGTTTTCGAGAAAAAAATATAAAATTTAAGTTTCAGACACATGCAAAATTTCGGATTTTTTCTCGAAAATCATTCCACGTAGGACAAAAATCATGGAAGAAAAAAGTTGTATTTTTAATTGCAAAAATCTACTGGGCGTTATTAATTTCGTGTAAAATTCCAAGCGGCCTGCCCTGTGGACACCCTTCTGGAATTTTTCTAATATTATGTTTAAAAGTCACCCCATAAAATTATTAAGACACTCTAAAATTTTTTTATGAAATCGGACCAAGTATTTCTTAGATAGTAATAAAAAACGTTTTTTTATAAAATTTTAACCTTGTATTTCGGAAATGAAGCAAATCTGGACATATTTTTATAGGAACTTTTTTAAAATTTTGTCGCAAGGAATATTCTCTGGAATTTTTGCCGCATGTATACTTATCTACAATATAACATTAAATTGTTATTTTACATAATAACTAAGGCGAATTTCTAAAAAAACAAATTACATATTAAAGTAAATTCTAGGGGTTTTATTGGCGATTTAAATTTGTAAGTATAGATAGGTACTTTGAAAGAATATACATTTTGTTTTTTTTTACCCTTTACTTTTTTTGACAGCCCCTTAACTTTATTTTGCCCGAGATTATATTAGTAAGTAGATGGTTCCCATCCATTATACATTTTTCAACGAATTGAGTACTTATGAAAATATAGAAATAATTTAATTTTAGGAAATCCCAGCCGCATAGAGCTGTCGAGAAAGATTGTGTGCAATGCCCCTAAAGATTACACAAATCCCGAAAGAAAAGTCAGGTTAAACCCGAATGATGTGCCCCGGAGAAGCGACGATGATCAAAAGTTTTCTTCGGCCAGTTCATTCAATTATTCTCCCGAATCTTCTAAATTGTCTCCAGGAATTACAAAATCTGTAGACGGTACGTCATCAAATCAACCAGATATTCATACAAAGAAAATAGAAAAGCGGAAACCATTTAGACGCAGGGCAGAGTTGCATAATATTTATTTGAGAAACATTGTGAGGCACCAAAGAAAATTACTAATAGCAAAAAATTCAACCATTTATAAATTACGGAATCGGTTGAAGGTAGCAGAGAGAAAGTTAAAGTTGCAAAGGAAAGAGTATGATACGTCTCAGTGTAAATACAGAGGAAGAGTAGTTAATATACCAATGAAGTATGAGAAATGGCACCAAGATGAGGGATATTTTTTCAAGCTGTTCATCAGTAAATTCCAAAGTGGATACAAATTGTTAGGGGACAAATTCGATATTATTTTACCGAGATCATCAACAACCACGGAGAACATAGGAGAAGATATCTAGAGAACTGCAAACTGTTTTCCAGGTTTTAACAGCACCCGAGCACTGATTCATGAGCAAGGTACTGGGAGTGTTAAGCTCTATTTGTATAATATACCTACTATAATACTAGTGCCAGGGAGAAAAGTGTAAGACAATATGTATACAGTAGACAACCTGTTTTCCTTTCTAAAAATTGTGGTATATGATTTTATTTTCTAAAAAATTCGAATTTGAATAAAATTGACAAAATGATATCTTTTTGTTTTCCATGGGATACTGATATCTAAAATGTCCACTAAATGTCACTTCCTCCATTTTTCTGCTTTAAATTACCTACGTTTATCACATATCACAATTTGAAAATACCTATGCCACAATGCCAAAATACCCTACAAAAAATTCTTACTTTTAATTTGGATTTTATAAAGAAGTGTATAGATATATAGAAAACGGCAGGTATTCGAATCTTTTGGGCCTTAATTAAACCAAAAATGAAAATAGAAATTTAAATGATTAGCATTGCTACTCATTTAAACTGCCTGTTTTTCTGCCTTCGATCGACCTTGGTTCCAATCGAGGTCGAGATAGATTGCACACACACATGTCTTTATAGAAAAACACCGCTGATGGCACACTCACTGGGATCATTTACTACGGTTTTCTGTAGGGTTTTTCATAGTACTTGAGCTAATAGTACTTTAGTTGTATAGTTGTATCGGGAAAGGTCGGCCGTAGCCGCAAATGGCAACGAAGACAAAATAATAGTAATTGTCCCCCTCCCCCACACAAGCAATCAGTTGCTTCTGGGGAGGTACAGAAGTACCAACCTAGAAAGGTTGGAGTATTGTGAGGGTGAGAATTATTATTCGTATATGTAAGTAATTTTTTTAATGTTCGCATAAAAAAACAGTTTGTATGGGTCTCCACCCTGAAACAAATTCCTATACCTGGGGCACTGGTCGGAACCATAGGCGCCGACTCCGCGGGTGCTCCGGGCCTCGAGCACCCGGCCAAAAATTTGGCCATTTGGGAAGCTGAAGCAAAGATGACAAGGTGACAATCATATTTAAGATCAACAATGAGTCAGAAAAGGCTGAATTATATTATGCTTTTAAATATTTATAAACAATTAGCAGACATCATAAGCCTGGATGAGATATGTGATGAGTTTATAAAAAAATCGTCCATAAGACTAAGCACTTTTGCGTTATTTACGCAAAGTAAAGTAACTAGTTGTTTTTGTTTTTGTTTTGATTTTTTTGGTTTTTCTTTAAAGATCTCGTCTTAAAATTCAGAGGACTCTCATAAAGATGAATCAGCTGATATCTCCCTCTCATTAAATGAGACAAATTTTGTTTCCCTTGGGGGAAGTAAGAGATAGATATCCAGCTGATTCATCGGGATGAGAGTCCGTTAAAAAGAGTCCTTTCTTATAGAAATACCTTTATTTTATTTCATTCTATTTACGTTTTATTTTTTAATCATCAGGGTGATAACTGTTCGTTTTTTGTTATGTGCTTTTATTTTATATTTATAAATAAAAAAATGTATTTTAAAATAACTAGAGATGGGTCGCTGGGAATATTCCCGGGAGGGGAGCATTAAAAAATTGGGAATATTCCCAACAAATGGGAGCATTGACTCGAAAACTCCCGGGAACATTCCCAAATTTTAAATTTGCCGCCATTAAGCTGTCAATTCTCTAACTGATTGAGAATTTAACCTCAAATTTCGGATTTGAAAATAAAACGTTCGTTTTAAATGTTTCAGTTCAAAATTTTAAACGACGAACTGGGACCCTGAAGTTGCTCTCTGCTTGTACAGGGTGGTTCACTTTTATGTGGTAGGACTTTAACATTAGATAGAAAAAGATAATCTAAAATGAAAATTTTATATCAACATATATCGGGGAAAGCTTAGTTTCCGAGATACAGGGCGTTGAAGTGTTGGAAAAAATATGAAGTATTTTTTACACTGTCCGAACCAGTGGAGATATTTAAACCAAATTTGATGTGTAGTACCACCTTTTTGACTACGATATTTAGTGATAATATGAAGGTCCTGAAATAACCAGTGGTGGAGTTATGGGTTTTCACTATCACTAAATTTAAAAAGTAATTAGTACGGACCTATATATACGGGGTTGTATAGCTTGGGCACCCAGCCAAAAAGTCGGCGCCTATGGTCGGAACAACGTGTTTTGTGCAAATAGGTATAGTCTGGCCCTTTGAAAGGACATAATTAGAATAAAGATTATTTTAAAATTTAAAACATACACTCCTTAGCGTTGAGTGTTCTTTTTGATAATAGGCAAAATAACTTTGTGTCCACTTTTCTATAATAAAAAGTGCACAGACGTAAGCAAGACTGCTTACTAAAGAAATGATTGTGGGGTCATCGTTAGTTAAAAAAATTGCCACATTGCCAAAATCAGTCGATTTAAGTAATATTTTATGCTCATGTTAGGTTAATTAAAAAAATTTTCGTTTAAAACGGTTTGACCTTGAAAATTTGAAAAATTTTCGCATGCGGCCCAATTTTCAGCCACTTAACTTAAATTTCCAAACTATTTTTTAATTGTGAACCGTCTTCGACAAAGTCTAGTACCTATACGGCCCTATACCTGCCCATCAATGTACACGTATTTCAAGTTGTTTTATTTTTAATAAAGATAACGTGGCATTGCAATCCTAATCCTAAAAATTATTATATCATAACAGTGTATTATAATAAACATAATATAAAATAAAAAGTATTTTTTCCAATATCACAGAAGTGTTCGTTCGCTAAAATTCGCAGCAGCCGAAATTTTTTAATTGAAAGCGTATTTGACTGCCTGTATGGATAGAATTTTATTTAGATAGGTACAACTAATTGAAGAAACAAGTCGAAAGGTTAAGTTGGGAATGACGAACCTTTGGCACTTATGAAATACTTTTGCTTAACTCCACACACCAAAACTTTGCTTTTTGCACTCGACGCGCATTTCGCTAACTATGTTAGCCTCATCAGGAGATTATTAAGTCTATACTTAATCATGTGATGATGCCTAACATGGTTAGCGAAACGCGCGTCGAGTGCAGAAAACAAAGTTTTGGTGCAAAAGAAGTATTTAGTCGAAAGGTTTACAAAAAAGAAGGGAATTTTTAAAATATTCAGTATCAAAATTCGATTAAACTATAAATAGAGGGATGTCTTTAGGGTTACGGTAGTACAGTTGAATCCTCATTATGCCGACTCACCGAGTATAATTATAAATATACTTATCCCCACTCATTCCTCCGGAAAACGCTATAAACAGACAATATTACCGCATTATTCAAAGTTGCTGAGACGCTTCTCCGAATTTATCACGCCATTGAAGACGCAATATCACAATCCCCATGCAACGCGGGTGGGGGGTGGGGTGTCTCCTCCTCGACCCCCAGACGCCGAGGGGGCGCCGTCGGCGCTCCGCAGACACAGTAGTGTTGATATTTATTTCGGCCGTTGCTTATCTGCGCATGAAATTGGGGATTGCTCTTTTGACATATTGGGAATTAAGTCGATGTAAGGGGCCGGAAGGAGCGCACGGCTTTCATGGCTACTCCTTGCGCCGCATTAAAAAGCCGCCGGCATATTCTTCTTGAATCTACTATTAGGGGAAGTGTGCCTGAGTTGGCATGGCGGGCGAGATGGCATAGCGGACATATCTGAAAATACATTTTGAATTTCGCGGGTTTTACAGCTGGAATCAGTTTTGTATCGACTTTGTTTATGTTACCAGTATTTTTGTAGGATTTTTGAACTTTTGAGAGGTAAGAAATAAATTTTAGTTTTTAATATATTAGCCTATAAAATAAAAGTAGCAATGGACAAGTATACTTAAGAATGAAAAATAATTTTTTGCCTTGGAATTTGTAAAACATGTATAGATAATCACGAAACCCAACCAACAGATTTTTTCCCCATTAGTTTGCCCAAAAATTGAAAAAAAAACGGTCGCAAAAGTAGGGAATGTGACGTCACGATCCCTAATTTCAATAAGTACCTGCTATTTTCTTAGTACTTATTTCGTCTTTTTTTATATAACCAAGCATTCCCAGGCAAATTATTAGATTCAGTTTGTATGCGCCTGATGAGAAATAATCAAATTTCCTAGCATTTCGATGAAATATTTGGATTTTACTGATCCCATTCTGAACTTATTAGATGCCCCCTATAAAATATGACAGATGACATATTACTCAATTCTTTAAAGAAAATGGTCGGCAACGCCGCACTTTGCATAACCTCACTTTCGCCCGCGGAACGCGGAAACCAAGGTTAATAACCTTAGTGAAAACTAAATAAGTAAATTCTATTCTCAGTTTTAAAAGAATCTTGCTGTGAATACCTACTTTATTTTTTCGGTTTATAATGAAGACAAGATTTGTTAAAGCTTGTCCTGATAACTTGCCTTGCATAGATTTTGATATGGTGTGTCAATTTTATCAATAAAAACGGGGAGCAAAACCTGGAGAAATGAAGAGGTATGTTTGTTATTTGATTTGTATATTGTTTTAGTATTGCTTAATGATGATGATATAGCTTAAATTCTGGTTTTAGGTAGACTAGAGAATAAATATTATGGTAACAATGTGATTGGAGACACGCAGAGGAAAGAACATAGCAATGAATGCATAATGCCCGGTTAAGGCAAAAATTACCCCCGAGCACAAAATTAATAAGAAAAATGTTAATGATACTGTGGTTAAAAATGAAGAAATTCAACTGAATAGTTGTGGAAGTAGGTATATTATGTTGTAATTACCCAACATAAGCAGATTAGTCCTAAATTATACACATGCCACGATGTACGAGGATCATACATCGTGGCACATACCTACGTAGATACAGCTTTTTGTGCTTCTAGTTTAGTTGCTAGTACAGCAAAGAAATACTTATTGTGTATATACCTATAGTTAAGATATGGGGGAGGGGGCGTGGGGGTGTCGCACACCCCAATGTTGAAATCGATTATCAAAACAAGAAATCATGCGTTTGTAAAAACGATCGTTGATATCTACATGTGAAAACCATGATTCAGAACTAATTTAAATAATCTAAAGACAATGCAAGTCCGACAGCAGAGTTTCATTCGATATCAAGTGCTTGACCGTCAATGACTAGTTTTTGCGGGTATTTTTTTCTTGTATGATCTAATGAAGTATTTAAGTAATTAAGTCCGTAGCATCCATTTTGATGCGGAAAGTTGTACTTTTCTGCACTAGTGACATTAACTTTGTCAACTAATAATAGAACTAAGTACGCTTGTAAAATTTTTGCAGGTAGGTAGGTACATATTAATGGAAAACTTATTTTAGATGAATGTAAGCAAGGTATTGCTTTTCTTTGCTGACTTCCTGGAAATAGCGAAGAATCATGGACAACATCAGTAGATTGTTATATTGGAAAAAGTCAACACAAGTGTAATAAAAAAATATGAAAGTCTACCTTACAGGATTTAACTAGTTGACAAAGACATACCGACATACCTCAATAATTATTATACATTGGAGTAGTATGAAGGAAGATTTTTGGCAAAAATCAAAACGTACCTATTACAAAAAGGGACTGTCTGACATGTTAAAAAACGAAAAATGCCCTGTATCTCCAAAACGAATCGAGATTTTGAGATTCAACTGCTTTCCATTGCCCTCAAAAATCGAGCACAGTACCTGCACCTACCTACTCTTTGTCTATCTCTTCGCAGAATAGAAGAAACCCCCCAAAAAAATCCAGTTTGTTACAGTCTGTGCATGAGACATGAAAACTGTATTATTTGATTTTGGAATATTTGCACTAAATTTAATAGATAACTTATTTGAGGTTTTGCCATAGAATGCAAAATAATGTTTTTTATGCAAATTAAAGAAATCTTAATTTTTGGCCGGCTGCTGCATTATATTTTTTTATTTTTAACTTATATTAACCACAATCACAAAATATGCTTATGAAAATTTAATTTCCAGAAAAAATATATATAATATGTATAGTGAAAAAATTCTAAAGAATTATGTCATTTTTTATGAGGATGCTTCGGCAATCACAATACAATTTACCTAAATGGGTCTAAAATAGTTCAAGCTATGACAATAAAGTTTTTCGACTGAAAACTTGGCTTTATTGCGTTTTACATGTTATATTTCTAACATCACCAAGAACTGGCACCTTCTCCAATATTCTAGCGTTACATTTTTGAACCGATGCAGGTCAAACTAATTCTTGTAAGTAAGGGCTCATGAAATTAAAATTAAAGTAATAAATTTTTTATATTCGGACCAGGTAAGTGCTTGACGTCTATAGGATTGACTTTTCTCAGTTTAGTTTATAACCAATCAATGCTGTTGATTAACACTAGCACAGAATAAATAGCTTCACAACAGTTTCTTCAAACAACTAGCAGTCGGTGGAATATACCTACGTGATAACAAGTAAAAAATCGTTTGGCAGAGCCACTAATCTAAAATCGTCAGCTAAAATGTTACACCTGGTTGGTTCTTTATTGTCTTTAATATATCAGCAAGTCTAGATATCTAATTTGTGCAAGTTCAGTTAGGTACTTACGATTTGTGTCGTTTTATAGATAAAATCGACTTGTTTCCAATAAAAAAAAGTTTTGTAAACCAACCAGCATAACGTCCGAATTCCGAATCATCAATACCAATACCTAGTGTTCCTAGCATTTTCCTCAGCAAAATAGAATGATTCATTTCCGTCATGGATTATTAGAATGAATGGTGAAAATAGTTCAAATCACGCGGGGCCGCGGGATCCGAGATCCGATATTCCGATTTGTGACGCCACAAAATAGGTTATGTTTATGTTCTCGCAGGCTGACAGCTTGGCATTGAGGTGCGGCGTTGCCAAACCGGGTGCCATGGCGGTAAATTTAGGGAAAAATAAAATCCAACAGGTAGTTACGTATATTGAACTTTAAAAATTAATTGCGGCAAAACGGGGGCGAAAAAAAAATAAAAAAAAATACAGCAAGTATATCTCACCCAATACTATCCGATGAGCAAATAAAAAAGTGGTGTATTAGTCCATTTCAAGGCCACTTTTAATATCACGGTGGATTTAGTAAATACAACCTCACTTTTAACCGCTATATAGCAAAGGTCTAGTTTCCTTCGTTTAACGGCCACACGAACAATTTTCAAACAGTTACTTTCAGGGCAAGTCGGCACAGTATGCCATCTGGCCCTGAACGTAACTTACCTAATGGATATTTATATTCCAAATTTCCTTTACAGTTCAAAATGGTCAATAAATATATACGGAAAAGTAACCGCGTTTCTTGGGACAAACGCAATATGGAAGCTGCTATTGAAGCAGTGAATACTATGGAAAAATGGGATAGCTCAGCCTCAAAAACCTACAGCGTCCCATTAGGAACGTTAAGACCAAGGGTTCAAGGAACCAACAAAATAAGTGTTGGTTCTAGTAAAAAGTACATGGGTGGAAAACGTAGGTACTACACTGGACAGTCCTATATACCTATATACTATATATAAGAAGACGACCCCTTTAAGATGGATGGGGATGATGATGACGATCCCCTATGCATATATTGCAACGAACTATTTTCAGAATCAAAAACCAGAGAGTCATGGATTCAATGTTTGGAATGTAGAAAGTGGGCACATATATACCGGATGTGCTGGAGTTAGTGCAAAAGTAAAAATTTAAATGCGAGCTAGGTATGTTTGAAATGTAGTAGTTACTCCCAGTTGTTTTTGTCAAAATTAAAATAGTTGTGCTCATTTTAATATATTTTCTTGATTGGACCTGTTTTGTCTATCATCATAGTACTATTATTGCTCACTCAGTTATAATATTCCGACTCGCCCGGATGTTCAGGGATAGTTGAATAATACACTTGACACTTTGTGACAGCTCAAAACTTAAAAATGTATTTTTTCAAAGATAATGATTGATATAATGTGTAATGGGCCCATTTCTGCACTATTGGTTATAAAATGGTACTATTTTCAATAAATATAAAGAAAATATACATAAAAGATGAAAAGTATGCCAACTCAGGCACATTTCCTAGTAAATCTCTGGACGCTGCTACTACTCGGGCGACTTCACCAAAATGTTATTTGTGGATTTTAACGCTCTTGTTCCTTTGTTTCAATAAAACAGCCAACGATATATATAGGAATAGATGACTCAGTCTGATACAAATAACACGGTTTTATTTTGCTTCTACATTAGGGGGCCGGGGAAAAGAAGACGAGGTAATTTATTTACATTGGCATTTGTTAAATTCAGTCTTTCGTATTTTGTAATGCATAATAATTAGTTTTTTTGATAAAATTGTATATCGTATATTATATCCTTTGAGATACTTATATTTACAAAATAACCTAAATCATATAAAAAACTGGAATGTGCCAACAATAACATCTTTCTAAAATCATGAAACAAAACAAATTCTCACAAGAAAGTTTTTGAGTTCATTGGGCACCTATTATTAGGTACATGGAAATAATTGGGTAATCGATAGTTCCAGAAAAAATGCATAAAATAAAGCATGTATATTTAAATCTCGTTTTAAGTAGGCATTTTTTCGGTAACTGTCGATTATCGAACAATTTTTTTATGATTATTGGATGCCCCATGATTTCGAAAAGCTTTCTTGTTAATTAGCGGAAAAAGGAATAATAGCGAAAAATTCCATAAATATCATTTTGGCGAAGTCGTCCAAAATGCACAATCGTAATAAGCCCACGTTTGTAGCTAAAAGGACACAATTTTTCATCAGAATGTAACTCGTCAAACAGATCATTGGGGGGACGGGTCGATTGATTCCATAGGGCGAGACGCAGGGGAGTCCTGGAAGTCTACGAGTCTAGCAATGACGCTTGGTAGGCGTGATACGTATATTATTCGGTAGCCATATAATACAAATTAAAAAGGGAATTAAGTATAAAAAACCATTTTAAAAACAAGCTTTCTTTAAGCCACGCACTAAAACGAATAAAAAAGTTTAGGTTTTCATTAGGGTAATTCAATGCCAAATTGAGACAAAACGGTGAAATGTTCATAAAAGGAGGTAGGTTGTTACACTTCTACTTGCTTATTGTTTTTTAATAGGCAGCAAGAGTGGAAAATAAAACAAAATCTTTAAAAAAATAAAAAAATTTAAACTTTACTTTTTCTAGGTAAGTATTTACATCACAAAACAGGTAAGTATTTATCACAAAATTGCAGCTGGGATACAATTTATATTACTATTAATCACAGCATACAATAGTATTAAGTAGTAGGTAACTAAAATTTTAATATAAAGAATTGTATAAACTCGGATCACTTGGGGCTGGTTGAGCTAGATGCAGCTAGATGAGGCTCTGTGGCTTATATTGCTCTGTTATTTCTTTATGTCTCGGTGGGGTAACCAGTTTAATAATTTGTGATTTAACCCCAAAATTTTGGCCTTGTCATACAATTTTTGATGGAAAACCTATTTGTTTTAAGCAAAGATGTTAAATAACATGCAATCACCCCGCAAGGAGTCTAATACCTTGGTATACCAGGTGTACAGAAGAGAAGGTAAACCTTCACCGAAGGTAGCTTTCAATCCAGCTACTCTAAGTTAGTACCAAATAAACAGTTAACATTAATCGACTAGATTGAGGACAAGGGTATACAAACAGCTAGAGCACAAGATAAATGCGGGCGGACGTGCGGAGGTACTGTGAAAATGTTTGTAAAATGAGGTGTTTCCACTTATCTGGGAGGCAGGCAGCAATCTGGAGTCCTCCACAACAATCTGAACCCAACGGTGGTGCGTCCTCGGATACCCAAACCAGGTATTTGTGTAGAGACTTAAAAGCACTAACACGTTAGACTTGGGACTTGAAACGTCAGACCTCGAGACACTTGGGACCTGAGACTCTGGAACTTCTTGAACTCCGAACCTTTGAACTTGGAACTTGGCCTAAAACACACCCGACATCTGTCTTACCTTTCTGTTTGACTTTAATCCGTACTTGGCCGAGATTATTTCCAAGAAAATGATGCAAAAACTGTGGAAAATGGGTAATTAATGCTTACCTTCGATGTTAAGTGGCCACGAGTGCGACTAAAAAAAGTCAATAAAAAAACTCTGAGTTGAGAAGGCTTTAGGTGAACTACTGGTGCAAATTAGAATCCAATCATTGGTTGTAAGTGTGAAAGGAACTCTCAAAGTACAACTTTTACTCAAAGAAACTTGACTAATTCACTTTTCTAGAATCGCCCCTAAAGCAAAGGCATGTGCTTCTTTAGCAACTTCCCACCAAAAAGTGATTTCCCGGTTGGCGAGGAACGAACAAGGTAAATAAACAATCCCATGACTGCCGACAAAAGTTGTAAGTCAACTATTTTCTTGTTCTAGGCCTTCGATATACAGGAAGACAGATGGACAATATAGTGAAAGGGTGACTACTGGCAAAGTGACACTTACGAGGGGGTTGCCGACCGCGAAAGTGACGTTAAATTTGGTATTTTTTTAAGTTGTATATAGCATAAAATCTAATAACATTTTACCTGGCAAAAATTTAGTACAAACATCTCTGTCTTGTGCCTTTTATTAATTTGCCTAGGAATATAATTATGCATTTTAAAACTCTAACAAGGTACCAATTTATTTTATTAGTACTTACCGAAGTATGTATTTTCGTTATAACTCGCGCGACAAGCTTTTCGATTTCGTTGTCGCAATTTGGCCTTGAATTACCGTAACGAAAACCTAAACTTATTTTATTCGTTTTAGTACATGGCTGGAATAAAAACTAGTTTTTAAAAAGGTTTTTTATTTTTTCTTTTACTTTGGCTTTTTAGTATTTTATTGCCACGTCACGAGGGTGATAAAGAAATTTAATCCGTCATCTTGGGTTATCCGCCATATTGGATTTAGTATGACGTCACTCACCTTATCGCCGAGGCCACCGATAAAGACAGGTCATGGCGCTAACGCAGAATCGCGTAGTCACGTGACCAAATTAGTCCTATATAATAAACGTCAATTTTGGAGATAAGTAGAGAACACAAATTTCGTAATAATTTGGCAAGTTTTCTTTCGTCTATTATATTATTGGTATTGTACATGCAGGCTTTCCCTAATTGCTTTTTGAACATTTTCAACCTGCCTGAGCTGTTTGGGCTGAGAGTTAAACGGCACTGCACTCAAATATTTTGGCACATTCTCAAAAATTATTGGGACAGCAGCACCTTCCTTTCGCTTAGGTGATATTCTCTATATTCTCCTAATACAACATATTTGTCCACTTTAATTATTTCACTTTCTTGGAAATATGTTAGTCGCACATACTTAAGGCTTCTTTAGAAATGAAATCTCAGTTGGAATTTTACGAATCCATTTTTGGCGCAAGTTTTCATCTCCAGGCAAAGCAAATGTTGTTAGGGTAACACTTTCTTAGTGGCTTTTGTAATATGTTTTAACAACACTACACTGTCGAAGCATTTTAATAGTCCCAAAAATGATATTTGTAATTTAAAAACAATTTATTCACTGATGGAATTATTATTTAAATATCGAATTATAGGTATTTAATAAAACTAATATGAAATGTGACACTTTTGTGCAAAATATACCAGTAAAATCAAGTGAAAGCTGCAAATAAAACGAGCAAGTATTCGAGCATACAAGAGAGTTATTTTTCTGAAGTGGAACATTTTTATTCAGAAATCAAAGATAGAACTTAAACAACAGAATTATGGACTTTATCATTATTCATATACCTAGTTTCATGATTAATTTAACTAGTTTGAATTTAATTTCAGCATATTTATTGCATAATATATAGGAATACATGACGGAAAAAATCTAATAATGTAAACAGACCCAATATTTGGTAATTAGGTTATTTTTTTACGAAATAGAAATGAAAACTCACCTCAGTATACTGTAAATAGAAGCACTAAGGATAAACTTGTTTCTAAAATACTAAGACATTTATTTAACACTTTAAACACTTAAAACTTCTCAAAACACAAGCTGCCGCTTTCAGTTATGTGACAGATGACATGTAACGTCGGACTAAGATGGTCACGTGATTTTCGTGCGCCATGGCCTGTCTTTATCGTAGGCCTTGCCTTATCGCTTTCCACTCGTCAAGCCCTTTCATTTGATACCCTTGTCAAAGAGATTGCGGAGCAATAGGTACCTAATCCGAAATCTTGAGGTAACCCCATCTTGGGGACCGCGGTAGCGATGTTGAGAGCATTGCTAACTGTTTAGACTGCATGTTTTTTCTGCCTTCGATCGACTTTAGCTGGAATCAAGGACGAGGCAGACTGTGCATGCACATCATGTCTTTATAGAAAAACACCGCTGATGGCCAAGAGCGATGGACAAAAATGTGGATTGACGGTATAGCTTTATCTGTGTGATTTACTAATTGACCTACCCCCACTGGGCTTACTACGGTTTCCAAAGTTTTCCCTAGTATTTGAACTAATGCTATTCTAGTTCTATGTCGCAAATGGCAACGAAGACAAAATAATACTAATTGCTCCCCTCCCCCGCAAAAGCATTCAGTTGCTTCTGGGGTACTCCTAATTTGGAATATTGTGAGGGTGCGAATTTAATTTGGAATATTGTGAGGGTGCGAATTATTATTAATTAAAATTATCAGTATTATATTGGATTTAGTAGGACGTCACTCACTCTATCGCTTTCTGCTCATCAAACCCTTTCATATGATACCTACCCATGTCAAGGAGGTTCTGGAGAAATAGGTGGGAAATCTTGAGGCGGGCGCCATATTGGATGCAGTATGACGTCACTCACCTTAAAATTTTGAGTATACTAGACTGTGTTGTCACCAGCACCAAAAGTGGGTGCAAAATTTCAGCTCAATGGGTTGGGTGGAATTGATTTAAAATTCACTTGCAATATTTAACCACATACTAATAGGTGAAGTTAAATAGAATGTTATAAAAACATCGTTTCGTTGAAAACAACAGAGGGCTTCCTATTTAATTTTAATGTTCCTACTGGGTGATTCAGTTTTATTCAGGGAGATTTCAACAGGTGATAGAAAACCATCAAATAAGACTATTTTGTGGTACTTAAAACTTGTTTCCAATGGCCGCATTGTTTTCGAGAATCTCTAAGATACATATCTCGGAGATTCATATAATTAGATATTATTTGGGTTGAATTCTCAACAGTTTTAACGTTAGGTATATTTTTATTTTTCCAATCGACCCAATCGTTAAAGATATTAATACAAAATTTTGTACCAGTAGAGATACCTATACAGGGTATCCCAATAAGGATTCCCGTCGCCGATATCTCCGGAACAAAAAGATATATTTTAATTCTGCAAACGCCGTTTGCTAGAACGTGAAGAGGGTTTTATCCGAAACTGATAAGCGTTCATTTTGCTATTGGCGTATAGATGGCGCTGCGGTGCAAAGAAACTTTTCGATCCTAGGAACGTTGGAGCGTAGCGCATTTGAAAGACTGGGTAATTTGGAGAAACTTTTGCTCTATGGACTATTTTCCTACTGTCACTAGTTTCTGAGATAACTGCTCTACAATGTCATTTATAAAAAATGAGCTAACTCGCTTAAAATTAACTTTAGAGGAAAAGTTATTAAAAATATCTTTGTAGTTCACTAGGACGAAGAAAATAGCGACACGTGTCAAATTATTACACATCCGGTTTGACCGGAAGTGCCCCATTTTTCATTTCAAAATGAACATACTGTACAATTTTCCCTCAAAATTGAAAAAAAAACTACCTAACAACAATAACACCTTGTAGGTACATGTAGACAACGACAATTTGGCTGTATCTAGTTTTATTAACCGAAGGTGACATAGAAACTAAACATGTATGTTTACAATAAATATGTCCAAAATTACTTCCATAGCGATTTTTTTGTAAATTACATGGTAGAGCGGTTATCTCAGAAACTAGTAACAATAGGAAAAGTGTCCATAGAATAAAAGTTTCTCCAAATTACACAGTCTTTCAGATGCGCTACGTTCCATCGTTCCTAGGATCGAAAAGTTTCTTCGCACCGCAGCGCCATCTATACGCCAATGTCAAAATGAACTCTTAGCAGTTACTAATAAAGCCCTCTTCACGTCCTAGCGAACGGTGTTTCCAGAGTTAAAATATCTCTTTTTGTTCTGGAGATATCGGCGACGGGAGTCCTTATTGGGACACCCTGTATATCAACCCATACGACGCAAAAGAGACGTCCGAAATATGCATTAAAGAAAAATTCCTATTTTTATTTTTTTATTCTTGTGCAGGGTGTGCAAATTGGGTGGTTTGGGGGGATTCTCCTATTTCCCAAAGAGCTACACAAGAGCAAGAATAGCTGCATGCATAGTGTGCAGGGCTTCGGCATATCAACCTATAAAAATATCATTACGATTTTCAAAACCCAGCAAAATTAATATGCTAAAGAATTTATGAGGAAACAGTGCAAAATGCAAACCAAACGAATTATATTCACAGTCACCAATTCTAAAAGTTGTTACGCCGCCACTCGACTCATGCCCGCTCGCGTATCCGCACACCGTTGCAGCTTTTTCTCTCGCTTAAAACTAATCCCATTTCTCCTGAATATTACCATTCTCATTAGTGGATACGTTTCATTCAACTTGGGAGATGCCTCCCGGTGATATGATATGTAATATTCTCCACGACAATTTGCTTCTTAAAGTAGGGGAAAGTGGCCCAAAATGATCCCTGCAGGTGAAATGATGCAGGGAAAATGCCATCTAGGTTCTAACATCGTTAATATTGTCTTAGGTGGCGCTGCTTTCAGTAGTATAACAAATACCGAGCTGGTGACATCGTTATTCGCTTATACTTTTAAAAAATGATTTTCTGTGATTTTAATCTAAGGAAAGTTATACAAAACAATTAGTAGATATAGCGCGTATAACGGATATCTCTCAGAATTTTGCAATTTACGTATAACAAACACATGTATTTGGCTATAATTTAGAAGGTTTAGGTAATACTTGTGCCGGCATAGCCATTTTTTTGTAGAATGCCGTTGTTAAATACAACAACGCTCTGTCGGAGAATGCGATCCCTCAAAATCTTGGGCAAAATGATGATCTCGGGATCGTTTTACCCGAAATTTGGAATAATGAAAACAAATAAGTAATAAATTTTGTTTGCAGATTCATTGCATGTGTAAAAATGGTGCATAAATACAAGCGCAAGACTGAACGGCAGAGCTGGATTGTTTCATTTAATTTTCCTACATATTGTTTCGGTAATAAAATGGATCGTTTTGCCTTTCCCTAAAGGATCATTTTACCCAACCCGTTAGGGTAAAATGACCCCTTTACACAGTTTTATATTTTTGAAAAAAACGGTACACATTAATGTGGAAACAAAAAACTGATATTAATTTGTTGGCATAAGCACTATAGAATGCAAGAGATAATTTTATGTTTCGCCACCACACTTATCGTGAACGCTTCTTGAGTTTTTACCTTAGGGGGATCATTTTGGGCCACTTTCCCCTATCTATTTATTACCTAATTCCAGGTTTTTGTCAATCGCATCAAAAAGAGGAAAAGGTATGTAACGAAACCTATTTTGGTAAAGAAATATTTTTTCTAGGCAAATCTCTAATTCATCATTTGGCGCATGTCTGCGACGCTTGCTTTTTGGTAACACCTTTTAAAAAATTCCCGCGTCCCTACTGAGTGAGCGCTCGATTTTTGAGCTGAATTGACTACCGAAAAACGCATCTCGATATCTTGATTAGTTTAGGACATGGTGTCGCCTTTGTCCTGTAAATATTCACAAAACTGTTTTTAGACAAATACACAAATAAGAAAATTAGATACAAGATATTTTTTGGCTGTCCATAGATTTTTTATTTATGATTATTTTTCGTTTCTCTAGACATATTTTTGGTACAATATGTTGCGCAGAATACATTCGAGGTATTCTGGAGTTTACCGTTTTTTGTTACAAGATTTTAATGTAGGTCCCTATTTATTTTTTTATTTACTTATTGTAACCCTGAAACAGAAACATTTATAAACTTACCTATTTTTCTAATTTAGTAAATTACACATACAAAGTATCTTAAGGTTAATTTACGAAAATGAAAAAAATGTCACTAGAAGAAATCGCAACATTTTGAGAAACACTCTGTACGTCCTAAACTAATAAGATATTGAGATGCAGTTGCAGCAATCAATTCAGCTAAAAAATCGCCTATTACTTTGAGAAATAGGAGAAACCCTCAAGTTTCGTAAATGATCATAATTTGGGTCGTTGATGCAACCGATTTTTCATGTTCTACTTGGCTATCTATTTCTCCTAAACATTTTCTATTGTAGTCTTACAAGTACCTACCTACTTATTACCTAGGAAGATCTGGAAATTTTTTTTGGTGGTGTGATTGATTGCTTCTTGTACATTCTCAAAACTCTTCTTCTTTTGGAAACTCAAAACATGAAGACTTAAACATTTTAGTGGAAAGCTAAATAATTTCTTGTGAGAGTTCGCCTTCATAAAACGCTGACAAATAATTGGTTTACTTGCTGGAACTCCCCAAAGCGATGGCAGAAACAAAATTAATAGGTGTGTAGTTAGATCCTGAAATGAATATGACAGTATCGTGTTCTGTATATATTGTAAAAATAATTAAATGTCCTTTTTGCACGATTTGTTTCCGTGTTTGGTGATGATGCATTTAAAAGTGACCGATTTGGGAACCATTTTCGGTACTTTGGAACCTCTTTTGTGGGTAACCCAGTACACCCACACACAATTCCTCTCTTATTAAGGTTTATGTTAAGACCTCCAACAAATCAGCAAAATCTAGTGAAATCCAGGATTATCCTTATTCCAGTGCCATGTAAATGACAGATATGAAGCCCACGGCCCTGGATTGGACGAGTGAACATACAAAAAAGCAAAAAGCGTATCGATCTTTATGGTGGAAAATTGACATCCTTGGTAGATAGGCAAAGATAAAATCAGGTGGTACCCAGTGGCGGATCCAAGGGGGGGGGGCACAGGGGCAATTGCCCCCCCCCCCTTGGCCCTAGATTTATGTTATGTTAGTATAGAAAATATAATTAACCGTTTTTCAAAATCAAAACATAGATTAGATTTTGTCCTGTAAACTAGGAGTCTAATAAAAATTTGTTGTACTATTCGGACTTTTACTAACAAGGGCCCCTCTTATATTTACTATAACCTTAAAAATATTACTGTCTGCTCTCATTTGTTCTTCATGACTTGCTTCATAATATGAAGATTTTCTTTTATTTCAAATTTCTATAACAACCATAAATATTTATTACAAAATTTTCAGTAGACAACAACAAAAATATTTAAAAAATAATTTATTCAATTTTTGGAAGTTTATATCCATTAGAACCATAACTTTTCAATATTCATTTCAATAGTAAGTATATAAATATCTCTTACTCAATAATATATTTTACCTAACACTATTTTAGCTCTGACGAAGGTCAAAAATATGGCCGAAATCTTGGTTCATTGTAAAGAATAAATAATACATAATTTTGGCTGAAATATCCGTTATTTTACTTCATTGATGTATAAATACAGGCGTTATTAAAGAAGATCAATTATTATATAATTATATATGCAGTGGTTTTTATTTGTGGTCTCTGACCAAGTCCATTTATAATAGCATGTGCCCCTCCCTTAGTGAATTGCTGGATCCGCCACTGGTGGTACCTACCCTACAGTCCCACTGAAGAGACCAAGGTGGAAATAATTCTTAAGAAGAGGTTCGCTCAGCGTTTTCTGCGCCATCTCTATCCATGCAACTGAACTAAATCTCCATAACTTGGAACAATAGTGTCGGTAAAGGCTACAAGAATATATCAGGTGTCGATAGTGTAAACACGGCGCGAAAACGGACTTGAAAAGACGTTATTTTCAGACATGGTCTTCCGAAAAGCTACAAATTTTTGCGATCATTTTCCGCAGAGGAATAGTATAAGAGGCAAAACTTAACATATTTCTGTTTTTAAGGCACCGTTTGTGGCACATCGACTGGAAATGAATTCACTTTTATTTAACATCTATAGCGAATTAAGAAAAATAAAGTACCTACCTATGTTAGATATCAAGCCGCAAAGCATAACCAATTTAGGGGAAATGCAATCATCATAATGTGAAGCCTTCTTCGAGAAGATCATGTCCGGTAGGCTTGCTTTTTAAAGCAAAATGTGGCATTTTAACCCAAAGTACAGTTATCGATGAACTATCGTTTAAAAGAAAACGATGAACATTGGACAATAAACACAAATTTTATGGTAGTGTTGCGGTATAGCTATGCGAGTATATTTTTATTCCACACAATTTCAATAAATATATGGCCTTTCAATATATTATAATAGTAATAATAAGCAACTGAATGCTTGTGCGGGGGAGGGGGCAATTACTATTTTGTCTTCGGTTATGTCATTTGAAGCTAGTGCCTACTTTGTCCGGATAGAATGCTATCTTAATTTAGGATAGCATTCGGAAAACCCTAGAAAACCGTAGTGTGACTTTAAATTTATATACCCCTGATAGTATTTGACGCTCTTGGGTTCACATTGTCATACAAAATATGCCCAACAAACAGCTGTCAAACTTATTAAAATTTAATGTTGATATGTTTTTAAATGCCGGTTTACTTTCGTCTCAAAGGCCTTCTCAGTCTCCCTATTCCAACTATTCCAGAAAACCCTATACACTTAGACAATACTTATATCTCCCGGAATCCCTAAAACGGATATCCCCGGATTTATCGTGCCAGTGGATAGGCGATATTACCATCCCCATATAATGCGGGGTGGGTAGGTCCTCGCGAACCCCAAATGCCAGGGTCGCCGGCCCACTGCAGACGCAGTATTTATATTTATTTCGGCCATCGCTTATCTGGTCTGGAAATTACGGAATTGCGCTTCTGAAATATTGAGAATTAAGTCGATTCAAGGGGCCGGGGAAGAGCGCACAATTTTTAGGAGAGTTTTGGATTAAAACGCCGACTGAAAAATATGCAGGAACCAGGAACTGATTACGAGGGAAAATTTAATGGTCTACTCCATTCTAGCCTTGCACCGGTAATATTCAGTTCGAAGCTCACTTTTCTTCAGTGAGGTCTATATCAAACCTGCATGTAACCCCCAACCAATTATTATTCTTCATATTATTATTATTCTTCTTTATATTACCTTCATTAGTACCTATATGACGATGACACTGTGATTACCTCGTTAGTCCACCGGAATCAAGAAGCACATTAAGAAACTCCCGAAACAAAACACAAGTTTGTATATTATTCTTGAAACAACGCCATCACCCAAAATCCGTAAAGTTGCCTTTTATTGAGATACACATGCGAACGCCAACTACCTCATCTACCTCATCCTGTGACGTCGACATCGCTCTCTCTACGATAGTTTGTAACCTTATTTCCTTTACAACTTACCTACCTATACTGAACGCTGTAGGCAAGCTTCTGTTAAACAATGTCATATGCCCGCGCAATTTGGCAACACATACCAAGTTCATCACAGTTTTCCATTGGTACAGCTAATCATGATCTCAGTATTCCATTCTGAACGACTTTACCCAAGAACCGAAAAACTTCGACAAACACCTAAAACTGCAACCATGGGCGTTGTTACATATACTTGCAAGGGGAATCGAATGCCCCCTCCCCTTGGAACTTCACCTAGAATCACATATTTTACTTACGTTCATATTCCGGGAACGCTAAAAGTTTGACAGTACAGAGATAGGTAGTATAAAAAATATAAATCAATTTATGTAATTTATACATCGCTAAACTGTATGGGTCACGTTTGTTTACTTGGGCGCCCCAGCCGAAGCTCTCTTACTTTCGCGATTATTCAAAACAAGAAACTCGTGAAATATTAGAACTTGGCAGACTTTAGAGTGTTTTTACGCCAAATTTAAATACCATTGATTAATTTATTCTTAGTTAAGCGGTATTTTGTTCACTCGTAAGTATAAATTGACCTTTTATTTTCAGATAATTAAAATAAAAATTTTTCAGAAAATAAAGAGTCCAATTTATAGTCGTGATCTTTCTAGGCTAAATAGCGTTTTCGAAACATTTGTCGTTCCAATTTTCGGCACACGTGATTTTACTCCCGAAAATTTCATTTCATTTTGAAGATACAGGACGTTAAAATTTTAAAAAATACAGGGTGTCCCAGACTCAATAATATGCACCCCCTCCGAGCGAAAGCCATCGAAAGTTGCGCGAAAAAATCGATTATTTTGAACTGTGCCTACATTTACTGACGTAAACCTAATTTGGGGGGTTATACATACTATATTTTTTCTTAGCTCGGAGGGGATGCATTTTAGGACACATGTTTATAGGAAAAAAAGTCTTATTTTTGCCTCAAAAATACGCCCTTAAAAATCTTTGTACTGAATTTTGAAACACCCTGTATATCCTTTTAGTCAATGACGATAGTGAAAAAATGGTTAACTGAAATTGAGTAAAATTAGAAGGGTATACAAAATAACAACAGAGCATAATTCATTAATATCTTTTATTACAACAAATGTTCAAATCTTCTATCCCCCGACCGAAATGGTACAGGGCGTCCCAAATTGTAAGTTTTTGGTACGTTTCGCCTATTTCCCAAAAACATAAACAATAGTGGCTGAAGTGTCTATAGAAAAGTTGAAGACTATGAACCGCATCTCGATATCTCGATTAGTGTAGAAGATACAGGGCATTTTTTGTAAGGTGAGTAGGTATTCAATGAAGCCAAAGTTTGGAAGTTGCTCGAAACCTGTTCGGAACTCTCGAATTCAGCTTTTAAACCTCTACCTACACAGACCTAAATTGAAACAAGATTGAAATTTTTTGGCAAGCGAAGCTCGGCGTCTCTACGCCCGTCTTTTTTTTTGTAACGAACGTAAGTACTTTTTTCTTACTCTTGTCTTTGACGTTTGTTAGATTATTTTTTATTTTATTTATTATACAGGGTGGTTCACTTTTATGTGGTAGGACTTTAACATTAGATAGAAAAAGATAATCTAAAATGAAAATTTTGTAACAACATATATCGGGGAAAGCTTAGTTTCCGAGATACAGGGCGTTGAAGTGTTGGAAAAAATATGAAGTATTTTTTACACTGTCCGAACCAGTGGAGATATTTAAACCAAATTTGATGTGTAGTACCACCTTTTTGACTACGATATTTAGTGATAATATGAAGGTCCTGAAATAACCAGTGGTGGAGTTATGGGTTTTCACTATCACTAAATTTAAAAAGTAGTTAGTACGGACCTGTCTCACATCAACGTACATTTTTTTTTTTCGTAAAGTTCTTTCAATTCTCTACAAAAAGTGTATCTTGACATTTTTTTGTATCTGCCACGGTTGTGTAGTAAATAAATTATTTCGTTTCCATCTCAGCCTTTTTTGCCTAAAAATGTGTTTTCTAAGATTATTGATAAATATCGCAAATAACAGAAATTAATTATGGAACACTTATCGGATTCAGCTATTTTATTTTTAATTTTATGGAAACAATTTTAAAAATAAACTGGCACTTGGTTTGAGGTACATTACTTTATTATCATTTTAACATTTTTATATATTATTTATCAAATCTAGTATTATTTCTTAATAATTTTTATAATTCTAAATTTGTACAACATTCAACAATTGTTCAAAATGTGATCCATTCTGTTGCACACATAATTCACTTCGACGCCTAACGGATTGAACAGCATCGATTAAATTGCCATTTCTCAATTCATCGCACGCATTTCTGATACGATCAATAAGTTGTTCCCTTGTTTCTACAGGAGTCGCATAGACTTGTTCTTTTAAAAATCCCCATACGAAGAAGTCCAGAGGTGTTATGTCCGGAGAACGTGGTGGCCAAGCGACCGGTCACCCTCGTCCGATCCACCTATTTGGAAAGTTATTATTTAACCAGTTCCTCACATTTCGGTGAAAATGTGCAGGACAGCCGTCAAGTTGGAACCAAGCCAACAATCTTAAGTTTAAAGGAATGTCTTCCCACATATTATTATGCTCAGCTACTAAAAACTCCAAAAAATTGTCACCATTCACTCGCTGGGGCAAAAAAAGGGTCCAAACAGATGATGGTTGTACAGTCCAATCCAAACATTCACACTAAATTCGACCTGAAAATTTCTTGGCCGGATTGCATGTGGGTTTTCTTGTGCCCAAATATGCTGATTATGAAAGTTTACTACTCCACGACGAGTAAAACACGACTCGTCCGTCCATAAAATGTTATTTAAAAATTGTCTATTTCCTTCAATTGACTCCAAAATCCATCGGCAAAACACTAATCATCTTTCTGCATCGCCGGGCCTTAAACCTTGTACGGGTTGTAGATGATACGCATGCCTGTGATCTCTTTTTAAAGCTCGCAAAATTGCAGACTTTGAAACACGTAGGGCCACTGACACTCTTCTGCTACTTGTTGTAGGATTCCTATCGAATTCACGAAGAATCTCATTGTTGCGTCTGACTTGTTGGATATTGTTTTCATTTCCTCGTTCGACGATTCTAGTTCTCAGACCGCGAGTTCTGAATTGCCGGTGCATGTTAACAAACACCGAGGGACGCGGATGGCGCCTATTTGGAAATCGCCTCCGGTATTCTCTGGCTGCTTCCGCAGAGTTCCCATTTGCAACTCCATAGCAGAAATGGATGTCAGCCTGCTCTTCATTTGTAATTGGAACGGCATTTTAATTATTAACAAAGACAAACTGCGGCGCTGCTACGTTCATCTACTGGATGACAGATTATTGTATTATTAACTGTCAATAAGATTTTCCTTTCCATGGCACACTTATCTTCACCAGTACGGCGATGCAGAAAGGACATTAGTATTTTGCCGATGGATTTTGTAGTCAAAGGAAATAAGACAATTTTTAAATAACATTTTATGGGCGGAAGAATAATGTTTTACTCGTCGTGGTATAATTTAGAATTCTACAAATTTAGAATTATAAAAATTATTAAGAAATAATACTAGATTTGATAAAAATATTAAAATGATAATAAAGTAATGTACCTCAAACCAAGTGCCAGTTTATTTTTAAAATTGTTTCCATAAAATTAAAAATAAAATAGCTGAATCCGATAAGTGTTCCATAATTAATTTCTGTTATTTGCGATATTTATCAATAATCTTAGAAAACACATTTTTAGGCAAAAAAGGCTGAGATGGAAACGAAATAATTTATTTACTACACAACCGTGGCAGATACAAAAAAATGCCAAGATACACTTTTTGTAGAGAACTGAAAGAACTTTACGAAAAAAAAAATTACGTTGATGTGAGACAGGTCCGTACTAATTACTTTTTAAATTTAGTGATAGTGAAAACCCATAACTCCACCACTGGTTATTTCAGGACCTTCATATTATCACTAAATATCGTAGTCAAAAAGGTGGTACTACACATCAAATTTGGTTTAAATATCTCCACTGGTTCGGACAGTGTAAAAAATACTTCATATTTTTTCCAACACTTCAACGCCCTGTATCTCGGAAACTAAGCTTTCCCCGATATATGTTGATATAAAATTTTCATTTTAGATTATCTTTTTCTATCTAATGTTAAAGTCCTACCACATAAAAGTGAACCACCCTGTATTATCTGTTGGTCCAAACAGTTGTTAATATTTCGTCGCGCTGTAGAAAATTTGGTAGGAGAGTTGCCGTAGTTTCGACAACATTTCAATTTGCAAGATGTTCAGCAATGTCCAAGGTCCAAGCCTTCCGTTAATTAAGCAATAACGCTAAATAAAGCCGTCCCCGGTAATCTAAATCTATATATCGTTGCTTCGCAAAAATTTAAGCATGCACCCATTCAAGATTCAGTTAGTGCAAGAACTGAAGCCGACAGACGACAGACCCCGCTGATAAGTTTAGTTGTTAGCGCACGGACGCTCTTACTCTCTCAATGTTTTCATCGGTTCTCGCTGACGTTCGACAGTTGGGGACGCATTTACAAAGCGTTGAACCAGTTTCCTCAAACTTAAAATCCATTGAGGCTTGGACACTGCCGAACATCGTTCAAATTGAACTGAATTGAATCACGACGCGCAATAGTAGTGACGGAATTCTTCTTGCGGTAAAACTCGCGCACTAAATTTCTGTGAGCTGAACTATTGTTTAAGACCGGCCCCACCTTTCTACCCCTTCTACCAAATGTTCCACAGCGCAACGAAATATTAACAACTTTTTGAACCACCCAGTGCCTACTTTTGGCTTTTTTCATATTGTTACTTAATTATTTCTGTTAATTATTTCTGTGAGTATTGAATGATTCTTAATTATTTTTTTCTCTCTGTGAAGGTGAGGGAATTTGGCTATGTGGAATAGGAAATAGTATAACGCGGTGACCAACTAAATTTGGGTTTTTCGGTGAGGTGCGCTGCGTCTGCCTGATGAGGGCCCACAAGCCCGAAACAGGTACCTGTCCCGGTCTGCAAACCTCCGAAAGACCAATACAAAATTTCCATTAGATATTGGAAACTAGTTGGGTGTTGCCAATAACCAAAAGCACTTTGTCCCATGTGCCATACGAGCCATTTCTTTTTAAATTATTATGGGGGCATTAAATATTCATTTTGCATAATATTAACGTTGACTGACGTATTAATAAAGCCTGCTCACGGCTGTCACGTCTGACACTTTTTTGGCACACCATACGCTTTCCAGAGACAAAATTACAATGCAAAATACATGGTGGGCCATCGGCGCCATTATTTTACGTAGGTATATGAAGCCATAATTGTGAGAAGTCTTTATACCTAGATATTATGCTAGCCAAGGATATCAGACTATAATAATTTTCGATACTATAGACTATAGACCCCGCCAGTCCCTTCCCGGATGTTGCAGTATTTATATTTATTTCGGCCGTTGCTTATCTTCACTGGAAATTGCAGAGTCGCGTACTTGAAATATTGTGAATTAAGTCGATTTAAGAGGCAGTGGAAGAGAGCGCAGTTTTCGTGACTGCTCCGGATTAAAACGTCGCCTGGAAAATCGGTTTGAATTTATTACGAGTGTCTGTGTAGTCCGCCATACTCGTCTTGTGCAAGATATTATAGACGATCTTGCATTCTTTTTATTCATACAATATCTTTTGTTCGGTGCTTAAATATTTAGATAGGTATGTTTATTTAAAAAAGCAAAAAAATGAAAACTAGAAATTATAATGTTTTTTCTAGCGTTATTGCGGAAAATATATACAGGGTGATTCAGTCACGACATAAAAAATTTTAACCACAGGTGGAAAAAATCCGAAATTAAAAAATTCTAAAGTCAACCAATTTTTTTTTTTCAGAAATATATATTAAAACCCATCATTAACGACGTTTTATTCATCAGCTGAATGAAATATTATGTGTGCGGATAAAATGGCGTTCATCTTCCAACCATGAGCGTCGATTTACACGGGAGGTAAGATTGATTTGCCACACGTTTTAAACCTCGCCAAAAAAATTTCTCGCATTTTTCTTTTTTAATGGGCCTCCCCCATTGTGGTTAAATTATTTTATAGAATGACTGAAACATCCTATATATTATGATGTATTATGATTGTGAAGATTCCCAAGGGTCCGTAAATTGTTAATATATGATATTAAGTAGGTATGTACGTAAAATATCGTCAGAATAGTCTGTGGAGAACCCACCCTCACTTCAGACCCGTCATTTATATTTATTTTGTTGTGGTAGTTACACTGGAAATTTCGAAATTGCGCTTTTGAAATATTGGGAAATAAGTCTATTTAAGGGATCGGGGAGGGAACAGTTTTCGGGGTTACTCGGGATTAAAACGTCGTCGGATATCCGTCTCGAATTTATTACTCGGGAAAATTGAATAGTCTGGTCTGCTTGCTAGAATTGCTCTGAGAATTAAACGATCGTTGGGTGAGGATTATTAAGAGTTCTCACGGACGATAAAACGGTATACCTCAGAAACAACTCTTATTCTCATTGGAGATTGGAGCGTCTATGTGCGGACAACAGAACTATTTGGCGTTTCTACATGAGAATGCACGACAGGGCCATCTATCGATTAATAGGCTTCAGTCAACAATACGATAGTGTATTTTGTTTACGATACCGAGTTGTTTCGAGTTGTTCAATTTTCTATAATGTGCACCACAGCACACTTTTTATATTTATAATTTTCTACGCTTTTCAGCAGACTGTATATTATTATAGATGTCATAGATAAGAAAGTATTGAAATATTGAGCAGATTTGTGATTTAAAATATCTATGTTCTATTTTAAGCCGTAGTTTTGAAGGTGTGATTATACTAAAAAATGGATATTTCCGCATCAGTGAACCCCTGGCTCGTGAATATACGACCGATATCCGTCGTATAGTCATAAGTAAGACAAGGACGGGAGTTATTATAATTTTTTCGTTATGTTTTTGCTAATAAAGTTGTCTTTGTTAAAGTTCTTTTTATTACTAATTTCACAAAAATTGTTAATTTAGGACAATACCTACTGTAAATAAAGAATTCCAAATGAATAAATCCCATTTCTCAGCCTACTACGAAATTTTAATTTTTTCGAATTCACGCGCACCGCGACACAAAATTGCGTTTTTCATGACAACGGTTAAGGTTTTCGTATTTTTACAAGAGGCATTTTTTGTTCAAAATCGAATGTAATTTAATATTCCGCTGTCTAAAATGCAGATTTTTCAACGACAAAAAAGTTTAAAACACTTTTGTTCGAAAGTTACGACGTAGCCAACGCCCTCTAGCGGCTAGAAGAAAGTTGATAGAAAATTCATAATCGCCGTCCCAGAAAACATAAAAGTACCAATTTTCAACTCGATAGCATAAATGGAACCGAAAATACTAATTTTTCTGTTTTTAAAAGAAAACATTGACGACCTTTATGTCGAAAACGAAGCGTTTTTGGACAAAATGTTATATGAAGAACCCCATTTATTTTTAAAAATACTATTCCAATTTTGAGTATGGCGGTTTAACTTCGACTCACCCTGTATACGTACACGCAAGTTTACGTCAACCGTAACTTCAACCACACAAGGAACGTACGTTCGA
Organism: Pseudeuparius sepicola; assembly: GCA_963920635.1. Classification (NCBI taxonomy): domain Eukaryota; kingdom Metazoa; phylum Arthropoda; class Insecta; order Coleoptera; family Anthribidae; genus Pseudeuparius; species Pseudeuparius sepicola. The sequence continues at coordinate 100,336,766 of OY987299.1, read as the reverse complement.
AAACTCTTCAACGCGCATGCGTAGCTATCTACGTCTACGTATAGGGTTTTTCTTTAACTCTCTAATATCAAAGCCAAAGCCGTAAGATCCCAAGAGATCATGCACTTCGTTGCTTAGCAATCGCGGATCTGTTCGATACAAACACCGACTTGCCAAAACTTATGTGTTTTAATTATGCAGCAGAAAATTGTTGCGGTATTAGGTACAGAGTGGCCCACATATCATGTCTTATCCCTTTATCTCGAGAATTTGGGGAGCTACGGAAAAAACGTTCGTACAAAAGATGTTTGTGATCAAGGGAACTTGGTAGGTATGTTTTTTAAACGGAATTGCCCTATTTTTTTATACACTATGTTACTCGCCTTTAAAAGAGAAAATTCAACTACTTTTTTGAAGATCGGTTAGGGCGTTGCCAAGTTATTAGATATTTCCTGTAATTGCAGGCATTTGGAAGATCGGCGATATTCCCGTTTCTGCAAGTTACATACTTCTGAAGTTGAGTCATATGGGGGTAACTACTAGTGCCCCCTATAGTATGGTGCAGCCAAAGTTGGATTTAGCTACACAGGGTGTTTAATTATGATCGATATTTTTTGTTGTTTGGAAGAGGTCATAAGTTTTTTTTTTTCAAATTGAGACGATTCTACCGCTCAATAAGTATCTACAATTTGCTATATCAGCGATATATTATTTTTTATACAGTTTTTGAATGATTTTCAGATATAATGTTTTGTCATCGATTTAAGTAAGTAGGTATAGACGGTTTGTCGGGCCCCAAACATGGTGTTCAAGCCTCCCGTAATATGGATTTGTATTTATTCAGATGCAAACTGAAGTGATTATAGTTTTATCTTAAAGTGTAGCGAAGTTAATATTTTTTTGCCGCGAACAATAAAAGTGACAATTTTATATTGGCTTATTACCTTTATGAAGAGGAAGCGCCCGTGTCCACCAACTTCATAATAACTCATCCTATAACGTTAAAAAAAATACAATAAAAAAAAGCAATTGATCACGAGAGAGAAAAGTCATTCATTTTCGCGCGCGTTTTCTAATCTAAAATTTCACTAAATAAACATTAAATTCGCGTGTGATAATTCCAATTCGGACGAAGAAACAAGAGTTCTGAAGCAAACGGCGGCATGGCACGGTGATAATCTTGGCGAAGTTGCGACTTTCGAAGCGCCCAACAAAGGTAAGCAATTTTTATGGATTGTCACTGCCGTGAAAGTAACTGGTTTATTTTTTTATTGTTATAACTACAGTCCATTTCTGAAACAAAACTTCATTCCCGTTCATTAATTTGGTCCTTCGAGCCGGATCTTGAACTAGCGCACCTCATAAAAAAAAATCAGTTCAGTTTGCAGTTAAGATTGTTGTGTTCCGTCCTCCATATTATTTGCACACCGCACGCGAGACTTAATTTGTATTTTCGTACCTTAAAAAAATATAAATATCATACCCCCGTACTCTTATCGTCTTCACCTTGGTGCTCATAACCTCGACGCTCTCGTAACCCCCCGTTCTCATTACTCACTCGGCCGGCAGCCGAGAATCTGATATTAGATTTTGCACAATTTCTGGGAACCCGGCGATTGACCATCGCTTCACCCTCCATCACGCATTCTACTACTTGCATATTTTGCACTCATTAAAAACTTCGCGTTTTCACACTTTCACTATCTTGTCAATACAAGAACTAACAATATATTTACTTACTCAACCCGAAAATAATAATTTAAATATTCCCAGGCCTTAAGAGAGGTGGTTACTTATCTCTTCCGCATATTATTCTCGTTGAAAATATTGAATTTCTTTATTATAACCCCCATAAAGTAGTTACTAACAATGGCTAATGATAAAAAGGTTTTAACTCGAATTAAACAGCTAAGTGCTCATAGACAGTGATATTCATCGGTTGTCCGAATTATATGATGTGGCGCAAGGATCTAAGGAAGATAGTAGTGTTCATTCTCAATTTAAAATGCGCTATAAGCACATTGATTTAATTTTTGACGATTTTGAGAAACAAAATAGTAGCATTTTAAATCTCCTCGCTTCTTTGGAAGGTGGAAATTTAGAAGAACAAAAGAAAATTCGCCAAAATTTCGATAAAAAATATTATACCATTCATGAAATATATTATGAACTATTTGAAAATAAACCATTCTTTGAATCAAAACATGTGGAACCTAAATGTCATTCTCAAGTTAAATTACCGAAACTGGAAATCCCTAAATTTGATGGTTCTATTCATAAATGGAAAACATTTATCGACTTATTTAATACCTCGGTGCATAATACTAATAACTTGTCCAATGTTCAAAAATTTACATATTTAATAAGCTTTCTAGAAGGTCCACCACTTACATTAGCAACTCATAATTCCATTACAGAAGAAAATTACTTAATTGCTTATGATGCACTCGTCTCCAGATATGAAAACTGTCGGCTTATTTCTATTGCTCATTGGAGAGAAATTGAAAAATCTAAAAGGTTCAATCCCGATTGTGATGCTCAGGCTTTACGTTATTTACTATTAGATACGTTCGCAGAACACTTAGCTGCTTTATCGAATCTAGGCCACCCTGTTAAACACTGGTCTTTCATTTTATTTTTTATTCTCTTTGACCGACTAGACAATAGTACTGCCTCTAGATTTGAACTTCAGCGTGGCAAAGAAATAAAAGACGTTGCCAATAAAGATAGACCTTATGAAATTCTTATCGATTTTTTAAATGAACATTGTGAATCATTAGAAACCTTAAGTCAATCTAACCAATATAAAAAGAAAACTAATTATGCTTCGAATACTAATCCCAATCCCTTTTCTCAGAAGCCAAAAATACTTTCCTTGTAAATGCCATTCAAAAGAATAATTCTCAATGTCCAATTTGTCACAAATGTGACCACTTAATTTATAATTGTCCTATTTTTTTGGCAAAAACTCCTAATGAACGTTTTGAACTAATCAAAACTAATAAATGGTGTACCAATTGTTTAGGTTCAAAACATACGCAATACTATTGCAAGTCTCGAGTTGTTTGTAGAAAATGTAACAAAACTCATCACACTCTCTTACATAATAATGTAAACTCTCAGAATACTTCTGCCCCCTCTCAGCAAAACGCCAATGCTTCTTCTACCAATTCGAGTGCTACTCTCTCAAATAATAATAATTCTCCACAACTATCAACCTCAACTTGTCTTACAAATATTACAAATAATCGGACGGTGTTGTTAGGAACTGCAAAAATTGACGTTCAAGATGTTCGCGGCTGTTTTCAAACAGTAAGAGCTCTGTTGGATAGCGGTAGTCAAGCTAATTTTATGACAAGTAAATGTTGTAATCGTTTAGGTGCATCTGCTCGCTTCCCCCTATCTCTGGAAATTAAAGGTCTTGGAGAAATGTCATCGCTTGTCACCCAAGAAGTTTCATGTACATTTAAACCCGAACCACTTATTACATTGCCATGTGCAGTGGTGCCAACAATTTGCGAAAAGATGCCAAACTCCGTTCTACCTCAAAAGTGTTTTTCACAGTTTGCCGAGTTAAAGTTGGCTGATGAACATTTTTATATTCCTAACTCAGTAGATATCCTACTAGGTTGTGATGTTTTTGCTTATCTCTTAAAAGAAGGCTCTATAAAAACTTGTATTAACGAACCAGTGGCCTTAAATACTGTATTTGGCTATGTCATAACTGGTAGAGTTCCTCTTTCACCTGCAATTCATCTTCACGCATTTTATGATATAACAGATGCCACTTTTGAATTGAATGAATCTATTAAACGATTCTGGGAGTTAGAACACATTCCTAACGTCGTTGCCATCTCTACTGATGATATTCTTGCAGAAAAGATATTCATGGAAACTTTCAAAAGAAATCAAGAAGGGAGATATATCGTTTCTCTTCCTTTCTGCGATTGCCCTCTTCCTTCTTTCCGAAGCCGGGAGGTTGCTCTCCGAAGGTTCTATTCCTTAGAACGTCGCCTTATTGCTAATCCCATTCTTTATGAAGAATATTGTAAATTTATGCGAGATTATTTGGAGTGTGGACACATGGAACTCATATGTTGTCCTAAAAACTCAACTTCTTCGTATTACATTCCACATCATTGCGTACTCAGACCTGAAAGCAGCCCAACTCGTCTAAGAGTAGTCTTTGACGCATCAGCCAGAGATTTCATTAATCACTCACTTAATAATTCACTGTTAGTTGGCCCGAAGCTCCAACAAGATATATTTTCTCTACTGTTAAGATTTCGCCTCCACGAGGTTATCTTTACAGCGGATATCAAGCAAATGTATCGCCAAATATTAGTTACTGAAGATCATCAAAATTTCCAATGTATAATATGGAGATTTTCCCAATCTCATCCAGTTCAGGATTATAAACTTAAAACTGTCACATATGGTGTTTCTTCTTCGCCATTTTTAGCTATACGGACTCTCATACAATTGGCGAAGGATCACAAAATTGAATTTCCTATGGCTTCCTCCATCTTAGAAAACGACATATATGTCGACGACATTCTCTCCGGCGCTCAGAATGTTAGTTCTGCACTGTTTCTTCAGAAGGAACTTATCGAACTTTTACAATGCGGAAAATTCGAATTACGCAAGTTTTGCTTGATCCCCTATCATTCAATTCTGGAAATGACCCTACTATTAAAATATTAGGCCTTCAGTGGCATCCCTCCCTCGATACATTTTGTTATCAGGTCGATTTACAGCAAAAAGGGTGCACAAAGAGGACTCTTTTGTCAGAGCTTGCCAAAATTTTTGATCCCCTAGGTTTCTTAGCTCCACTCACAGTTTTTATAAAGTTATTGATTCAAACCCTCTGGTCCTTGAGTCTTGACTGGGATCAACCCGCTTCTAGTGAGATTATCTCCCGCTGGAAACAGTACCAATATGAATTGCCTTCCCTTTCTAAATTTTCTTTGCCTCGAAACATAGTCAGTAAAGATATAATTTTCTGTGAATTGCACGGTTTTTGTGACAGCTCCGAAAAGGCCTATTCCGCTGTAATTTATTTTCGAATACTACAAAGTACTACGCAGCTTTCCGTCTTTCTCGTTTGTGTCAAATCAAGAGTCGCTCCACTCAAGAAAGTTACTTTGCCCAGATTGGAGCTTTGTTCTGCAGTACTTCTCGCTGACTTAATATTTAATGTCCAAGTAATCTAGAAAAATCTCGTATCTTTCTCACAAATTCGGGCTTGGACTGATTCCACTGTCGCTTTGTCCTGGATTCATTCCTCACCCCATGGTCTACTTTTGTAAGTAACCGTATTGCCAGGATCCAAGAAAAGGTTGACTCCTCGCTTTGGTATCACGTACCATCTGAAGAAAACCCTGCCGATTGTGCCACTCGTGGCGTATTACCAAATACTTTTTTGCGGGATTCAAAATGGTGGGCGGGACCATCTTTTTTAAAATGTCATACAAATGCTTGGCTTCAGCATTCCGTTAGTAAAGTACTTACTAGTCCCGAAACCTCAGAAGAGCGAAAAAGTTCTGTGCTAACTCAATTTGTCGAAAATAACATATTTGTTGAATTAATCAATAGATTTTCTTCTTTACTAAAAATTAATCGCATTGTCGCTTATATCCTACGTTTTCTAAAACGAAGGACATCGGTGGAACCCTTTTCAAAAGAATACTTTTCAGTTCTAGAACTAGAAAGAGCGTTAATTAGCTTAATTAAGGTTATACAAGCCCTTAGTTTCGAATCTGAAATTTCGTTGTTAAAAAGGAAAAAGGGTTTGCCCAAATCACTGAGAAAGCTGACACCTTTTATGGATGAAGAGGGTGTTCTCAGGGTGGGCGGACGGTTAATCCATTCAACACTTTCCTTTTCACAAAAACACCCGATCTTGCTTCCTAGTTCTCATAAGTTGGTTTATTTAATTATCGAATACACTCATAAAAAATATATGCACCCTGGTTTGCAAATGATGCAAAATTTGTTACGGCAAAAATATTGGATTCTATCTCCTAAGCGTACTATAAAAGAGGTTCTCTCGTCTTGTTTGACGTGTTTCAAGTGTAATCCTCCTCTTTCTCAACCAATTATGGGCAATCTGCCTTCTGCGCGTGTTTGTCCGATCAAATGTTTTAAGAAATGTGGTGTAGATTTTGGTGGACCTTTTCTGGTAACACTTGGTAAACATCGAGGTGCTAAGTCTTATAAATCGTACATTTGTCTATTTGTCTGTCTTGCAAGTAAAGCAATTCACTTAGAATTGGTTACAGATCTTACCACTGAAGCATTTCTAGCTGCACTTCGCCGATTCATGTCACGTCGTGGTAGGGTTAGTGACATATTTAGCGATTGTGGGACTAATTTTGTTGGCGCTGCTAAACAGCTTTTAGCTTCCTCGCAATCTGCAAGTCAACAAGAAGGCATTAGATGGCATTTCAACCCCCCCTTCTGCACCAAATTTTGGAGGTATTTGGGAGAGTGGCATTCGCTCTGTAAAAACTCATTTAGCACGTGTCATTGGTAATCAAGTGTTAACTTACGAAGAATTTTATACGGTTTTAGTGTCTATAGGGGGTATTTTAAATTCACGCCCTTTGTTCGAAATAAGTTCAGATCCACACGATTTAAACGCTCTCACTCCAGGTCATTTTTTAAATATGGAACCTCTCAATTCATTTATTGAAGACGATCTAACGTCTGAAAAATTGGGACATCTCTCACGGTGGATGCTCCTTCAGAGCATGCACCAGGATTTTTGGGCACGATGGCACCAAGAATACTTACACAATCTGTTGCAAAGAACCAAATGGTATGATCCCTCAAATTCTATCTCAATAGGGACTTTAGTACTAGTCAGAAATGAGCTTCTTCCACCTTTAAAATGGAATTTGGGGCGTGTGGTTGCTGTCCATCCGGGTGACGATGAAATAGTACGTCGTTACGGTACAAACAAAAGGAGGCCTTCTTAAACGCCCGGTTTCAAAAATTAGCCCTTTACCTGTTTCATAAATTCTACTCTTAATTTATTGTATATATATTTCCTTTCATAACTAGGTTAAAAGAATTCAAGGTCAACATTGGTAAAAGCCGTTTATTTTCTCATTTTAGTTTCTTTTTCCTTTGGGTAAAATATACCATTTTAGGTGGGCGATATGTTCAAGCTTCCCGTAATATGGATTTATATTTATTCAGATGCAAACTGAAGTGATTATAGTTTTATCTTAAAGTGTAGCGAAGTTAATATTTTTTTGCCGCGAACAATAAAAGTGACAATCTTATATTGGCTTATTACCTTTATGAAGAGGAAGCGCCCGTGTCCACCAACTTCATAATAACTCATCCTATAACGTTACAAAAAAAAAGACAATAAAAAAAAGCAATTAACATCACGAGAGAGAAAAGTCATTCATTTTCGCGCGCGTTTTCTAATCTAAAATTTCACTAAATATACACTAAATTCGCGTGTGATAATTCCAATTCGGACGAAGAAACAAGAGTTCTGAAGCAAACGGCGGCATGGGACGGTGATCATCTTGGCGAAGTTGCGACTTTCGAAGCGCCCAACAAAGGTAAGCCATTTTTAGGGATTGTCACTGCCGTGAAAGTAACTGGTTTATTTTTTTATTGTTATAACTACAGTCCATTTCTGAAACAAAACTTCATTCCCGTTCACATGGTCTTGTGTTTTCCCTTATTTTGCCTGTTTATAGATATTGTATCATCTTTATATTATACTATGCTGTTACTTTTTTAAAAAATGTGTTTATTAATTATTTTTGGTGGCTCCCTGATTTTGAACATCTCAAAATGTGAAGAAATGGTTTCGGTAGCAAGTTAACCTGTTAACTGCAGATCACTGCCAGCAAAATTATTGAAGCTTATAAAAGAAGAGCGTAATTTGAAATTTAGAAATCACTTCACTTCAGTGCATTTTTGAAGCAAAAATAAAATTGAAGTTACCAAGTTTTCTTTTCCTTGCATTTTTCTAAACAAACAAACAAACAAACAAACAAACAAAACGTTAGGTAATATTATCATAATAAGTAATTATTTATAATGTATATGGCATAATGTATAAATATGGTATAATGTATAATATACAGTGACCGCCAAAAAGTTGGAACCATAAGGGATTTTTTTTATTTTTGGGCTAAGATGAAACTACTCTGGGGCGATCATCTCTGCTTCCGAAAAGATTCGAAATGAGATCATTAAATGTCGTGATGTCATTTGAGATGCCTGTCAAAAATTACATTTAATTAAATAAATTGCCAAAATTAGTTGTGATTTTATCGAAAAAAGTTATTTTAAAAAGTTGCTTGGAATTTTATTTTCAGACAAAAATTCTGACAATGATAAATTTTTAATTTTTTGAATCAAAAACTAATAAATTTATTTTTTTCGGTGTATCATATCTGACTTTAGAATTGTTTGCCTATCATCTAAACGTGATATTTTTTAGTTATGGACCCTTTTTGGGTCGTAATCAGCTAGTTTCAAGAAAAACTCAACTAACAAGGTGCAATTTTGGACGATTTATTTTTTGTTACAATGTATTGCTCCTTGTTAGTTGAGTTGGGCTAAACTAAAAAATGTCAAGTTTGGATGATAGGCAAACAATTCTAAAGTCAAATATGGCACACCAAAAAAAATGAAATTTATTAGTTTTCATATTTTTTCAAAAAAATAAAAATATATCATTGTTAGAATTTTTGACTGAAAATTTGCACGTAGGGGTGAAATAAAATTACAAGCAACTTTTTCTAATAACTTTTTTCGATAAAATCACAAATAAAGCGTATTTTGGCCATTTATTGAATTAAATGTCATTTTTGACAGGTATGTCAAATGGCGTCACGGCGTTTAATTATCTCATTTCGAATCTTTTTGGAAGCAGAGATATGATCGCCCCAGAGTAGTTTCATCTTAGCTCAAAAATAAAAAAAAAATCCCTTATGGTTCCAACTTTTTGGCGGGCACTGTATATGGTATAATATATATGATGATGTCATGGACATAGCATTTTGAGCATCTACTGTAACATCTTTTTTATCCTGAAACTGAATTATTGTTCCCTGATATTTTTGTTGTTTTAATGTTCAATAAAAATAATTAAATTGTTTGACGCCCCCTACTATGAATTTTTACTTGATTTTCTGGAACAGTCAAGAGAATAGTATTTGGAATGAAATTATTTTTTGTAGGAAAAATATTGTGTTTTAAAAATTTAGAGGGAAAAAAGTTTCTTAAATAAAAAGGCTACTCAAATCATATTTTTGTTATACGTAAAAATGACACACAAAAAGGTTCGAGCAAGAAAATTAATAGGGGTTGTAAGTTTTTACCCTTTTTTAGGGCAGTGTTTACATGAATAAACTACCCTAAGGCGTCTTCCAGTAAGTAGATAACACATACCAAATTTCAAATTTTTAAGTAGCGCCGTTATTGAGATATAATTAAAAAATAATTTTGGATCACCCTGTATACGAAAATAACTTGGCAAGGAAGAAAGCCCAAATCGAAAAATTTTATATGAAAGACCCCCCTTAAAACCACTTGCCGAACACCCCTTTAAAGTATTTACTATGTATTCTGACTCCACCGGTATATCGTGCGATTATCCATTATTTGGACGTCTCCTCTATTTTCCTTATTTTCGGAGATAGAAAAAAAGCAAATACGAACGTTTTGGGGTTTTGTATGCAAATTCCGTATACCTATGTCTAACAAAAAATAATTGCCTAATTTAATACCCCTAAAAGTTGAAGCATTAACTTACTTTTTTAATATAGTGACAGGAACTTTTTAGACATAACGTAATCAATAGTTTTCTTAATAATTATATTATATTTAATGTTGCAATGTTGTGTTGCAATGGCGATTTACCACTAAATTAACAAAATACGCTCGAGCGTTGAGTGAAATATTTGGATAAAGGACCAACGACTGTCAAATATTTTTTTTGCAAACGCAGGAGTGGTCACAAAACATTGGTCAACAATACCATTTATATTGTTGAAAATTGTTTACCAAGGCTAAGGAGATTTGATTTGATTTGATTTGTAACTATTGATATGAATACTTGGAATAGGGATTGTCCTTGTGCTCTAGTCCCCTTAATGTTCCTCCATTACGTCTCTGTCGCATTCTGTTTCGGCGCCTTCACGCGCAAATGTGCAAATTCCGACTCCAGGATCTAGCGGAGGCGGCCGCCCGCCCTGCGCCCCCATGCCCCTAAATTAACCCCATAAAGCGCGAGTTATGCGCCCCATTTGGTCAAGGGTTATGGCGGTGGCGTTGGCACGACGTCAAGAGCGGGGCTCCGGCGAAAGACGGCCCGAGAACAATTAAAATGGCCGTTTGCATGGCATTATACGGTCTGGGGGGTAAATGAGGCCCTGACGGGGGGCCGCCGCCTTAAACTCACGGTGACGAAACCAAGAGGTGGTCCAAATATTCCAGATTACACCCAGTGTCAAACAGATTCTAGGCTAGATTCTGAAGATGGTTTTAAACGCAGAAGCTAAATAAGAACCTCTGTGGCTAGCTCTAGCTCGAAGAGTATAGAGTATATTGATGTATACAGTCTATTGCAAAATTCAACGTCATTCCTTGGAGGGCTCATATAGGCCAGCTCATATACGACCTTAGTAAAAATCCTCAGTTTTCCAGATATTCTGGAATTTTTATGAATTTCGTTAGAATCAACATAATTACATCAGTTTTTCGAGTCCCACTTACAAGATTTCATAAGATTCTAAATTTCCCTACGCAATCCTGATTAGCTCTGCTATTGATCACAGTTCAAAATAAAACTAAATACCAAAATAACTTTTCGGAAGAAAACATTTTTGCATGATTCAGGAGATATTATTAAATTATTTTAAAAAATGCCCATTTAGTGCAGTTTTTAAAATGGAATAACATTTGCTATGTTTTAGTTTAGAAAAAAGATATTGCTATTGACTGAAAAAGGAGCTCATTGTGAAATAATTTCAATAGTTAGGAGCTCGAATGCAAACACTTATTTAAATTGACAGGTACCCTGTACCAACAAACTGCAAAACAATATTTTTTGTTAAATTGAAATTATTATTAGGTCAAAATTAAAATAAAATATAATTTCTATACAAATAATTATCCCGTGAATACCTTTTTGAATATCCAGAAACAGCAAATCTAAAAAAGTCGTATCAAAAATTTATTTGCTCCGCCTCTGATCTTTTTAAACCACAATCATTCGTATGCAGAATGTTTGAATGCGGTTAGACCGATTTCATGTTTGACGATTCTGAACACATCTCGACCAGCGAGCGAAATTCTTCTTTTAAACGAACATTTGTAAGATAGGTTAAGTTTGTCGCATAAAATGAAACTTCTACATTTAAGGAATGAAAGTCAAAAAGTCGCTACGTGATGCAAATACAAAAAATATTAATTTTGTATACATACCTTATGTTAAGTTGAATACATCATAGTAGCATCTACAGTTTTGTTATTTAGCTGCTTAGATGCAAGCTTTAAACCTTAGGCTCTCCTATTTAGCGTATTTTGTATTCCAAGATCCAAGAAAATTCCAGGATCTCGACGAGGCAGTTGGGTGTTTATAGTCCTAACTTGAGATAACCGCAGAACAGTCGTTAACTGTAATCCTTATGGTTACTCCGCAATTACTGCTAGCTTCCACTTTATACTTACGAAATATAGAAACAACCTCTAAGCGTAGAATAACTTAGCCGCGTCGTTCAATTTGCAAGACGCTAAAAAGACTTCTTGATCGAAGCTTCTGAATCAACTTTACATTTCTAGGTGAATTTGGAGGAGATCCTTGCCCAAAAAGCAATTCTATATAATTATTGTATTTACGTATGAGTCATACACAATATGGATAAATTTAGGCACTCAAGGCTAAAAAATATTAACAATAAAATACCTAACCTAACCTAAATGATAACTCCTAGAGTCGCGTGAGTTCGCGCCGCGCCACGGCCGGTATTTTTCGTTGGCTGCGGGTTTAACACATTGTAAACACTATCGCACGATAAGCAAAACGCACGGAACACAAAATCATACAGGGTGATCAGATTTGATCCGGAACACCCCTGTAAAATTGTGATGCTCTGCATGATTTTCATGATTTTTTGTGTTTGTGTGTAGGAACTATCCTTACGCACTTCTGGGGCATATTATCGTCATGGTGGCATCACTATTCCAGGGCCTGCTATGATTTTTTTTCCATGCGATTTTTTGAAAAATGCTATTAGATAATTTTTATGGGAAATCTGGCAACGTAGCTTTATTCGGCACCCCCTGAAACCTCAATGTATTAATTAATTAACTTCGGCGACTAACATTTCTACAGGGCCTTAAAGTTGGGAAAATTGAATTTTTTATTTTCAATTAAAAATCAGGAATGTTTTGTAAGTACACAAAATACTTAAAATAACCCAGGGAATAACCGCTTGGATTTTTGCCATATACAAGGGTAAAAAAACCGTACCTATATTAAACACCAGATGTAGTAAAATATGGACCTGCAAGGAAAATGGTAAATATTACACTAAAGGCATGTATTGTGCTACGCACAGATACTCGTGTAAACTTCGTGGAAAAATTTAAAATGTACCAAAACGAAAATGGTTAATTTTACAAGAATCCCGATGGACTACGTGTGACAAAATTTTATTACTGTCTACATTATTTTAGATTTTTTTTTATTTTTTTACGTTTATTAGTTCCAGAGCCTCCCCTATAAGTTATCTTTGCTGGAAAATGTATTGCTGCTGGTATAGAATGGAAATATATGACACGAAGCCCTGATATTTTTAAATGCAATAGATTTATGAATGTTCATTTTTCATATGAACTCTAGGGTGTCTACTTTTAAGTGTATACAAATCGATAAAAAATGTATTTTGTGAGATATTATTGAAACAATGTTACCAAATGTAAAATAAATTAAATTAAAAAATATATAAAAAGTCATTCAGTCATTTCCCTTGTGTAAATGTTGTTTGTAACATTAAAAAGCGTATTGACAAATGTATAACCTTAGAAGGCGATTATATTGAGAAAACCTCGATAACTTAAGACTTAAGTATTTTATTTGTTGATGTTTTGGTAAAATTTAATTTATTTTACATTTAGTAACATTGTTTCAATAATCCAAGGCAAACTTGACCAGCATAAAATTCCAAAAAATCCGAAATTTGAGACGCTGTAGAGAAAAACATCCTGTATATTTCTTCTTGCAATTTCTTCCATCAACACTTTGGGTGGTCCTGTTAATTCTTCCACTGTTTTGAAATAATTCCATGGCACGTTTGACTCGCCAGGTGCCTTTGAAGTCCCTATTTTGCTCAATTTTAACACGGTGTAGAACCGAACACCCTCTACGTTTTTTGTTCAAATTTAGTATATGGGGGTTTTTGGGTGTCCTGATTAACGTTGTTGTGTCAGATTTTAAATAAAAAAAATCGCTAAATGGTTTTTGTGAAAATCGGGGTATAAAAAAAATCGTAGCCGTCCCTGGATTTGCATTTTGACAAAAGTAAAAACGTAAAAAGAAGCGTTTTTTGAAGACCTTTCGAACAAAAAAAAGGTTTTTGAAAATATCTCACAAAATACATTTTTTATCGATTTGTATACACTTAAAAGTAGGCACCCTGTATATAATTGAAAATCAAGAGTGCGGTTTTAGTGGCATAATAAAGGATAATTCATTCCAAAAAAATGCACTCCAGACGGGATTAGAACCCTGGACTCCTACCAGTGCCGCAGGTATTTTATATAAACAGCCAATAAAACATCCCTGCTGATTTACAATGACAAGTACAATAATTTGTCGTTATTTTAGTTGAAAATGTTAAGTTTTGAGTGGCGTAATAAGCAATTATTAGTATTACAAGGACTGTGTTATAATTTCTAGAAGTGATGTGAGGCCATTTTTTGCCAAACTCGCTAATCGACATTTTTGCCGAAAATCGGTTTTTCGTCAGAAAATGTTCAGTTTCATAAACCGAATCGTTTTGTCAAGTCAGTTCTGCTTAAAACAAGCTCTTTGGTACGTAAATGTAACACCAAAAGGGCTAATTATTTGCAAAAGTATAGATTTTGTTTCGCATCGCAGTCGTGCTGTGAGCAGTTGTTTTCATTTCCTGGACAATTTACTTCAAAACATAGGGTGAGTTTTGCAATCAATGGCCTCGTGTTCGTGTACCAATCTCCCGACCGGAGTAAGCAGCCTGTCTCCCGCAGGGTCATCCGCTGCCCCGCCGGCTCCTGCAGTGGGAACGTGGTGCGCGCGCCGGCTGACGCGTTGTTTACGTTCCGCTGGCGGAACGGGGCGCCGCGACGCGGTGCGTCGCGACGGCGACGGGCCGGGATATTCGGGAGTCGGGAGCGCGTCCTTTCGCGGGGCCGCACTGCCGATGGACGCTTCGTCTTCAACTAATTATTACTCTTTATTCCGCACTTTATCATTTGAGATACTCTGGGTAGAAAGTTCTTACATCTGTGATATTGAGATAACGCATATTTCATTTTTTTTTACAAAAATAATGTAGTTTTTGCGACTTTCCTTTCCTCTTTCAGTCTTTCCTTGCTCTTCATCACTCACCGTTAGCTCTCCTGCTCTCACTGTTTTGTTAAAAATATTGTTCACCATACTTTGCAACTGCCCTGGAGCAGAAAGGTCGTTTAGCAGTTAGCAGGTTAAACAAAATTTTGAATTTCCAAAGGTGTTCAATGACTCAGGAAAGGACAAATAACTTATCATTACTTAGTATTGAATGAGAAACAGCGAAATTAATCGATTATGATAAGACAAACTTAAATCTGTAAAAACAAGAAGATTATTATTTTACTTAAGTAGGCAGTGTTATTTTTTGTTTATAGCTTTACCTAACTCATAAAATATTATAAAGGGTGTCCAACTTTAAAACTGTACAAATCCGTAAAATCTTCACTTTTGGAGATAATCGATAAACTTTTTTTTGTTTGAAAAACCTCCAAAAACCGCTTCTTTTGACCCTCCTGCCACTTTCAAAATGCAAATCGAGGAAAAACCATTTAGCGATTTTTTTATTTAAAATCTGACCCCACAGCGTTAATAAGAACACCCCAAAACCTTTAAATACCAAATTTGAATACAAAATATACAGGGAGTTACATTCTGTAGAGTGTCAAAGTTGAGCAAAATAGGAATTTTAAAGGCATCTGCCAAGTCAAGTGTGTCATGAAATCCCCTCAAAATAGTTGAATGGTCAATAGGACCACTCAAGGTGTTGGTGTGCAAAGGTCCAATACAAAATATACAGAGTGTTCTTATCTGTGCCATATCAAATTAGGTACTGAATTTTTGGAACTTTATACGGGTCAAAAATCGTATATATCAAAACCGCTCCACACACTATAAACGAACTAAATCTAAAAAAATACAGAAGCCTGCCAGTCAATAAGTCCATATCAGTTAAGGTTGCTGGTGTGCCACAACAGGAAACGCACAGAAAATGTATCATCTTAGACAGTGACTTTGTTGAGAAAGGTCCAATAATTTAAATGGTTGGCATTTTGTAAAGGAATAAATTAAATAAAAAAAAATTGTTTATTAATATTTTTTCAATGATTCCAAAGCACTCCTGACCAGTATAAAATTTAATAAAAATTCAGAATTTTGAAACGGCTCCGGGAAAAATACCCTGTATATTCTTGTAGTAAATAAGTCCATATCAGTTAAGGTGGCTGGTGTGCCACAACAGGAAACGCACAGAAAATGTATCATCTTAGACAGTGACTTTGTTGAGAAAGGTCCAATAATTTAAATGGTTGGCATTTTGTAAAGGAATAAATTAAATAAAAAATTTTTTGTTTATTAATATTTTTTCAATGATTCCAAAGCACTCCTGACCAGTATAAAATTTAATAAAAATTCAGAATTTTGAAACGGCTCCGGGAAAAATACCCTGTATATTCTTGTAGTAAATCTTTTCACACCAACATTTTGAGTAATCCTGTTGACCATTCAACTGTTTTGAAGGGATTCTATGGCACATTTGACTCGCCAGATGTCTTTAAAATTCCTATTTTGCTCAACTATGACACCCTACAGAATGCAACTGCCTGTATATTTTTTGTTCAAATTTGATATATGGGGGTTTTGGGGTGTTCTGATTAAAGCTGTGGGGTCAGATTTTAAATAAAAAAAATCGCTAAATGGATTTCGTTAAAATCGGGGGTATAAAAAAATCGCAGCCGGCCCTGGATTTGCATTTCGAAAATGGCAGGAAGGTCAAAAGAAGCGGTTTTTGAAGGCCTTTCAAACAAAAAAAAGTTTAGGCGCTACTGTAGGTATTGTATAGACATGGACCTAATATTTTAACAGTCGCTAGATGCTAGATCACGATAGAAGAAAGGTATTTTGTGGTCTACATATATTTTTAGTCCCTCTTTTTCTGGTCCCTATGAATGTATTGTAGGTATATTGTATGTACCACCTACATGTCTCAATAGGGAAGTTGCATGATTTTGAAATATAACCTTAATTTGTGCCGTTAATAACCAAAATTAATTTTGGATCAATTCCAAATATTCCCGCCATTTTGAAATATAACATAAAAAAGGGCATTTCAAATTATCTTATTCGGTGAATCAAATTATCTTATTCTGTGAATCAGGTAATTAGATTCCATACTCTGATTTAGTCATGATAAATAACCAAGAAATTATTAATAAAGGTAGGTACCACTGAAACATGACAATATTCAAATTTGGCATCCCGTTTGTCAATCACAATGTATAATAAAAATGTAGCAATTTGAATAAATTAAATTTAAAAATTAATGTTTTGGATCATTTGGACAGCTATTACACTAAAGGCATGTTTTGGATAGCTCAGAGTGAGCGTGTTACGATATTAACGGTGTAGGAGGTAAGGAATAGCTCATTAGTCGTTAGTAAGTACTAAGAACTACCAAGACTATATCAATCGACTCAGTTGAGAGGAGATATTAGATGTAAAAAAATTTGCAAGCCATTTTCCGATTATTTTCTTGTTATAAGTTCAGTGTACGCAAAATTCAAGAAAATTTAAACATTGCAGAGCACCTTTTTTCTAAAATGGTGTAGGCTATTTTTTTTTTGGTAAAATTAAGAATACATCTGTTACCCGCGAAAAACTAATTCCGTTGACTGCAGTGGCGCCCCCAAGGGGGTGGCACAGGGGCACGTGCCCCCCCCCCCCAGGCCCGTAGCTGGGACCGAAACTCGAGGCGGGCAGGTATAATTTGAGGTAGGGCGATAGGGCAGGATATGTAAATATTTTATTTTTTGAGATGGATAAGATATTATATACCTAGTACCTAAATTTTCTCGTGACGAATGCTGTTGTCAAATATTGACATTTGACACTAGAATTAAAAAAGTAGGTACTGCTCCTAAAACTTTAATGTCAACCCATCCATAACCTATGGTCAAACCTTAGACTATACAATGGTCAAACCGTGCAACAAACACCCACATTCCAACTTTGTATTGAAACATGAAACCTGCAGTTTTTGTTATTGAGTTATGAAAGTGATAAAGTGTTCAAACGAAAATATAATTTATTATTGAAAAATAACAGGAAATAAAATAGAAATAATACGAAAAAAAATAACACATTTTTTTGCCACTATATAGATATCGCACTAGCATAGAATATAAAAAAATCAAAAGTTAAAAGAAACCTCCGTTATCTGCGTTATCTCTAGCTATAAAAGCAAAAATCAAATAAAAATTATTATCTTATTAAAATAACTGTAATTTTCTATTCTTAATTGAATGAAATTTTAGAAAAGTATATCAAAGCGAATCAATGGTTCACTATTATATAGGTATAAAGAAGAAACTGACAAAAATTTGATGCGTTCAATATTTACTTACACTACAGCTAGCCATGGACTATGGACTTCATTTCAAACCAAAAGGTACCAAAATACTCTTGCTTGCTTTTCAGACTCACTTTTCTTTTCTTAGGAAAATCTATGGAAATATGGCCACATTAAATGGACATAACAAACACTCATTTTATTTTATTTTGCATATTAAATTCGTTGTAACAGACACATTTGCATGTTTTTATTTTATAAAAGATTCTGCAGCAATGCTGTTTTTAACATTAGACTACTCTGGCGATTTTTTTCGTCTTGTAGCGCCAGTGGCTATCGCATGAAACAGGGCTATGCACAAGTCATTAATGTTACTGTTGGTCCAGGAACTGCAGCCAAGCACCTCAACCGATTCAGTTCAGACTTCGGTGAAGAGAGGTTGATATTGATAAATCGACTGGTATAAATTGGTTCCAAGAATTCGAAAATATATTTCATTTTTTATCGGTATACACGCTCTTATTTTTTATTTTTGAACGTAAACTTTAATTATTTTGGGGTCTGGATCGGAATTAGATGAAAAATCACTATTTCATGCAGTCGACGTTTCGCAAAAATTTATTTGCATCTTCAGGACAGCCTAAATTGATGCAAATAAATTTTTGCGAAACGTCGACTGCATGAAATAGTGATTTCTCATCTAATTCCGATCCAGACCCCAAAATAATTAAAGTTTACGTTCAAAAATATAAAAAGGATCGTCCATATACTTTGCTTATTTTTTATGTTTGGAGGATATTTCGAGAGCGGACAAAACAAATTCTGACGCGGGCACTGCCCGCGCAGCCCCCCTACCTTCACCCCCCCCCTACCTTCACCCCCCCACATAGGAGGGCACCCGCAGTACGTTATGTGGCTAAATAAAAATGTATTTTTTTCTTTCTCAGCTTGGTTCCGCCTCCTCCTTTATCTTTGTAGCCGACAAGATCTAAACATAAGCATACAGTGCCCCTCCCATAAATAGGTCCTGGGTGCGCCACTGGTTGACTGACGTTTAATACGTCAGTCAACGCTAATTTACGCATAAATTCAAGATGGCGGAAAACCTGCAATGGGTTAATGACCGAAAACTCCGACTTAAGCTTTCTATAATATGGTGTGCTATTGATGGAAAAAAGTTTTTTCTTGTCCAATGAATTGCAGCATTAAACTTTCACTTTACTGGACTGATGTTGTTGTTTTTTATTCTGATGAATGGCGGCCCGAGGTCGGTATTACTCCACGAGTGTGGGTAATACCGGTAACAACTGCATTTTGCATATAACGGTATATAGTTTTTAGTTTGTAGTTTTTGTGCAGAATAAAAGTTCATTTTGATTTAACTGACTTAACTTTTAATTCTAAACCTCCACTATTTCTGTAAAATTGAAACTAGGTCGAGGGCGAAATCACTGGTCAAATCCTGTACATGGTGTTCCAGCTAAACTTTTGTGGAAATGAGGACCAACAACTTTTTGTTATTTTCTGTATTCGCATTATTAATATTATGTGTTAAAATGGAACTTCACATTTTTTTGGAAACTTTTCAGCAATAACACCTTATGTATTAAGTCTGATGTTATATTCAGATTATACACAAGTTTATCAATTTATCTTCCAAATTAGGGAGAAAATCGGGTTTTTCACGTTAATTTGGAAACCCTGTATAAAAATGAATTCTTTTAAAGTGTCGGACATATAACTTGAGGGTAGTGTTGGATCCAACGATTCCTATATATCGTTGGTTGGATCTCAGGAGCACGCTTATGGCGAGTTTTTTTTAACTTACAATTATTTTAGTGGATCACCGCAATGTTCTACGTACAATGTATCCAAAGCATCGTTTGAAAACCAAACACATGGCCAACTACGACCATTTATATGGATCCAAAATCCAAGAAGTATTATTAGCGTCCAAAAAGTTGGAAAATTTTCCAAGAATACTCCGAATTTGGATTCAGAGATAACAGGGCTTTACAGGGACTATATTTCCCTCGATATTTCCAAACACTCTGTAAAAATTTTAAAATGCAAATTTATTGTATGTATTTAATTTTAAGAAATGATTCTTTGAGATTACTATATGGCCAGAATGGTCAGAAGATATTAAATAATGCGTTATGGTTATAAGAAAAGAAAAACTTGACTGTCCAAAAACCACTTTTGTGCAAGCAATTTTATCGATGATATGACTTTCGAGCGAGCTTTCGAGTTAAAAATAGGTAAAAAATATTAGTTGGCCATGGATGACATTATTGTTATTGTATTTTTGACAATTTAAATACTCTATATTTCGAAAATGTGGATAAAAAGTTACACCACATATAACCGCCACTGACCATTCTGGGAACTTTAACGGTTAGAATAATAAAAAATAAAACGTTTAAGACAATTTAAACACCATGTATCTCGAAAACCAGGTACCTGTAGATAAAAATGTATACTCGTACTATAAAAGGTAATACTTTATGGTCTGAAGACGCTACGCGCTGAGAAAACAATTTTATTAATATAAATACTAAAATATGTTTCATTATAATCAGTCTCTCTTGTAACTTGTCAATAAACATCTTTTTTTTACTACTAACCTGAGAAATCACCATTATTGACATCATTCCTCTAATGAGAAGTAATATTTCTCACCCTAGGTAAATAATGATAATAAAAAAATACCTAGGTAAATAATGAAAAATTTTCTATATGACATTTAAAGATTAGTGTCATTTTATCAGCTTGACAACTGAACTCCCAGGCTACTTGATATTTCGAAGTATTTGAAAAAGCGAGAAATGACTAAAATAAACTAATATGTGGCAATATTTCAATGTTAGTAGTAAAAAAAAAATCTATATACACTTCCGTTGAGAAGGCCATTATTTATCTCGCATATTATATCCTTCGGCGCTACGCGCCTCAGGATATAAAAAAGCTCGGTATATAATGGCTCACTTCTCAACCTAAGTGTATAATATACTATTTACTACTAACCTGAGAAATCACCATTATTTACCTCATTCCTCTAATGAGAAGTAATATTTCTCTACCTAGGTAAATAATGATAATAAAAAAATACCTAGGTCTAGGTAAATAATGAAACGTTTTCTATGTGACATTTAAAAATTAGTGTCAATATGGCAATATTTCAATGTTAGTAGTAAAAAAAATTCTATATACACTTCGGTTGAGAAGGCCATTATTTACCTCGCATATTATATCCTGAGGCGCGTCTCAGGATATAAAAATGCTCGGTAGATAATGGCTCACTTCTCAACCTAGGTGTATAATATACTATTTAAAAACAAATTTATTAACGCTCGCCCACGTAACTGGCGCAATAGTGCGGATCACTGTTGCCTTTTTATACTTATTGGTAGCCCTCTGGAAGGAGTTATTTTTGATGGAACTAATAAATATTTTGTATGGTGGCCATATTGGATTTATGACGTCATAAAAACCAAACGGCGCAACTTCCCTTCACAAATGATCGAAAATGCATGATAAGAAAGTCACAGGGTCATACACGTATAGTTTGAAAAACATCTTTATCGCGATAACTTCTACAGAAGTTATGCATTTTAAATGAAACTTGGTGCAGTTCTTTAGTAACTGAAGTGCAACAATTTTGTGTAAAAACAATTTATTCCTATCGACCAGAGGCGGAGGGGCGGAGTAGCACAATGGGTTTTATACTCATAACTTTTTTGAGGTTATATTTTTGGTCGCGCAGGTTCATCATTTTCGTGCATCTTTTTAATTTTCAACAAAAGTGTACTCTTGTTTCATAATGATAAAATGATCCGTTTGCGTTGAAATCGGCAAAATGTGCCCCAAAACACCTGTTAACTCCAAAATTCGAAACATAAAATTTTTAACTACCGCTTTCAAATTTTACAAAATAATTGTTCCATTTAAAGTGACAAAAAATTCCCTATGAACTATGTATCAAAAATTTTTCGCTTTCAAAATGGAACAAATTGAACTAGATAACATTTTGAAATCCAGATTTCAGGAAAACCAGTGATGTTTTACTCAATATTCATTACGCATTTTTTCTTAATTTTGAATATACAATTCATCTCTAAAACATTTAAATGCGTAAGGCAATAATTTCATTTTTCGAATTTTGGAGTCAACAGGTGTCTTGGGGCACATTTTGCCGATTTCAATGCAAACGGTTGATTTTATCGTTATGAAACAGGAGTACCATTTTGTTGCAAAATTAAAAGATGCACCAAAATTATAAAGTTGCAAGACCAAAAAGATAACCTCAAAAAAGGTATGAGTATAAAACCCATTGTGCTACCCCGCCCCTCCGCCTCTGGTTGATGGGAATAAATCGTTTTTAAACAAAATTGTTGCATTTCAGTTACTAAAGGTCTGCGCCAAGTTTCATTTCAATTGTACAACTTCTGTAGAAGTTATTGCCAAAAATATGTTCTTCAAACTGTACTTTTATCACCCTGTAACTTTTTTATTATGCATTTTAAGACCCATATTTATAGGAAACTTTTTGTTCAAAATGACATTTTCTATCTGTCATATTACGTTGGCACCATAATTTAGAAACACCGTGTATAATTTTTATCGTTGAATATCCGTTGGAGATCGAAAGTTAATGAAATTGTTAATGCACCTAAAGTTGGTTTTCCACAGACTAGTCGAGTTTCTGTTTTGAACGTGTTTTTTGAAACACGGACACAAAACTCGAAGAAATGATTGTCTCCATCAAGGTTGACAAAGTATTGTCGGAGTTTCATGATCATTCCACTTCCGAACACTACTCAAAAATAAAACAGCAGCTGTGTCAAAAGTTGGTGAATAGTTGCAGATATATCTTTTTTCCATACGAGTTTTTGTTTTGTCCGTAAATGTGTTTATATCTTGTATCAATGGCATGGCTTTTTGTAGAGAACGTTACAAAAAGTAGAGCAACTGTTTAAAACCAGATTCTTTGGACTAAAATGATGAGACTTCTTTTTCTGTCACTTTCTATTCAGACGCCTCTGCTTCAAAGTGATTAAAGTTGAATTAAAAACTATTTTTTATTAATCCAAATGCAAGATATTAAAAGGTGCAAAATATGGTGTCATTTAATATAAAGTAAGTATTTATTTTCATTTCTTTGAAGTTTTCTTCGTGTGATTCTGTCGCTGAATTCAATCAACAATGTCTTCTTTTAGATAAATCACATTCTTTTGTAAGAGTAATTTTTTACGAAAAAACTGTCAAGAAAACAAAAAATGCGAAAGAAATTATTAATAAACATGCAGTGATTTAGATGTCCCGGTTTAAAAACTGTAACTGGTTACCCCACTGCTAGACATTACTTGATGAAGCTACCATTTTACTAATTATTTCTGTCAGTCCAGGTAATAATATGATGCCATAATAACCATTATCTGTTTACGAGATAGTAATTAAACCTCGAACTTAATAATCTATTCTGATTATAAACCTTTGTTTTAAACATTATCTCTTTTATAATGGGCATTATTTGTCTCTCGGCATTAACGTTCTGATGCAATCACTCCGTAGTAGAAAATTTATCATGAAGTGATTGTTCAAGAATAGAAATAGTTTCTATTTAGTACAGTAAAATTGGGCCAAAACCCAAACATAAAAAAAAGTTCTTTCTAGCGAGAAATAATTCCATACCCTCCTAAGAGTTAGTACTAAAAAGTTACACCACCACCAGCGTCGGGTTTCGGAGGGAAGGGGTGAAAAGTGCAGAAAATTCTTATTTTTCACAGTTTTGCGTGAATATCTAGTAAACTATGAGGTTTAGCGCAAACCTCGTCCTATACGCAAATGATATACATTAAATTCCGAACAAGAATTGTTATATACAGAATTATGGTAAAGCGAAAGGTTTCCATGATATGGAGGGGTAAAGATTTCTTTGTTTTTATTTCACCTAGTTTTTGTTGAAAAAACTTAAAATGATTACAGTATAAATTAGTAACTGAATAATGTATGTAGAATATATAGATACATATTAGACCCATAGATTGATATTTTTTGTCACAACATAACCTCATAAGTATATGACTGTAAATATATCCAATACAAGTTAGTAGCCTTAGTTAATTTGTACTCACTTTTTGCCCTCATTCATTATAGCGTTCTTATTTCCATTCGTTCTTTTATGTCAAATCATCGTTTTTCACATGAGCTTCCTATTCATGACTTTCTCATTTTTACAAGCTAAGGACAAATTAGATATGTGAATGATTTGACATAAAAGAACGAATGGAAATCAGAACGCTATAATGAATGAGGGCAAAAAGTGAGTACAAATTAACTAAAGCTATACTAACTTGTATTGGATATATTTACATTCATATAATTATGAGGTTATGTTGTGACAAAAAATAACAAACATATTTGTTGTGGAGGATATAATTATTTTAAACAAAGAGATGTTTCAGAGGTGGCTACATGTTAGCAAATGGTTCGAAATGTGTTCAGGTATGCTCTGCGTTAAAATATTTTATACAAATAAAAAAGGTGGAACTGATACGTAGTGGGTTTTTTTATCAACATTTCGGAAATATACCGTGACACAAATAATTTTAAATTTTTCAAAAAAATAGTTTTTAATAATTTTTAACAAATTCCGTTGGTGAGGTCCAAAAAACAAAATAAAAAGGGAACATGAAACAAAGTTTAAGAAATTAGATTGTTATAAATATGTGAGAGGCCTTCTGTGTCAATTCTAAAGTTTACGCAATTTTGTTGTTTTTTTATGTGGATCATTTCAAAAATATTTCTCTTCAATTGGTCATTTTCTTTACATAAAACAACAGGGTTATTATAATCAAAATTGTGGAAATTATCTAATGCATGTTTACAAAGGGCAGTTGAGTTTAAATTTTTATTTTTTACATCATATTGGTGTCTATAAATTCTTATGTGAAGATATTGTTTTGTTTGACCGATATAAGAAGCTTGACAATCTGAGCAGTTTATCTTATAAATAAGATTTGTTAGGAAGTTAGTATTAATATTTGGTTTTAAATTTGAGAAAAACATTTTTGAATTATTTTGGGTTTTATGTGCAACACAAACATTACACTCTTTGAAGATTTTTGCGATTGGTTCAGACACACCTTTTACATAATTTAATAAAATAGGATGTCTCTAACTTCCTGTCATTTCCACTTCGAATATAGGCCGAATGGATCGGCGGCGGCTGAAAGTCCTGCTTAATGAACAGGAACGGTCGAGGGCGGCCAGGCGGGCCATTATCTGAGGCCATATTCCCGCGGGCTGCGGGCCCCGCCGCCAGATATACGGCGACGGGAAGATTTAGGCTCATGTGAGTTTATGGCGTGACATGGCCCGGTTGGGCCAGCCGCTCCGGGCCTCGGATAATTCGGCAAAAATGCAGAGTAATCTCCTGGAAATTGCCGGTGGAACGGCATAGCATCTAGCCGAAAAGCTACGAGTGGATTCTGCTTAAGTTAAAATGAAGGTTAGAAATAATAATTTCAGTTTAAAATTGCAGAGGATACCATATACCATTTATGCGAAAACCGAACAGGCAAGATATTTTCCAGGTTCTCAATCAAGAATATATGCATTGAATCAAATGCATAATTGATCCATTTAATTTTTAATTTGGTTTTTCGCCACCAAACTGATCGAAGGACGACTTTTTCAAGTTGCCTGGAAAATTCATAAATTCTTAGCAGTGAATGGACGAAACTTTAAACGTGTATCTAACTCAAAAAATAACTTCAACAAATTTGTTTTCTGAGCTTTCGGAGAATAAATCTTCCTCCTTTCTCAAAGATCATGCCATGTGACAGATTAATAAATTTCAGGTTAAAATGTCATGACAACAGAAACAATAGCCTAGCCACCTGCCTGATATTGTACCCTGTGTTCTATCTAATTATCTATACTAACTTCTCTTTGAATAAGTGGCAATAATATTTTACTGAATTCCACTGAACATTCAGCAACACAGTTGTCCGTATTTCCTAGAATAAATGCAGATTCTTTCATTTTTCGTCTATTTCCTACTTCTTCTTTGAGAATTGGTTTGGACATATCCCACAATATCCTATGATTGTTATAAAAGAATGTTCACATATTTTTGACTTAGAAATTAGATTTTGCCTGATAAAATTTTTATGTTCTTTTAAACGAACGTTAAATGGCCTACAAGTCTCCCCAACTTTCCACATTCACAAGGAATTTTATAAATGCAATTTTTTGAACTTTGTACCTCATTAAATGGTTTCGTTTTAACTAGCATCGATCTTAGTGTATTTTTGGTTTTAAATACTGTTCTGACATTAAAACGATTGCCTATGCGTTTTAGCTTATCTGATAGTCCAGAAATATAAGGAATAATTAAATTTACTGGTCGGTCCACCAGATTTATTTCTCTAATTCTATTAGCATTGTTATTTTGTTGACAATCCTGAAAAATTTGCTCAACAATTTCAATAGGATAACTATTCTTCTCATGAACATATTTTATAATTTTAATTACTCCTTTTTTAACACTAATTAATGATTGGAGTTGAAATGGAGATAAAAATGCATAATATGCATATATATTTACTGGAAACGGTATTAGATAATTTTGAAATCAAGTTTTAAAGAAAGTTTCTAGCCAAGACTAAGTGATTTGGCTCAAACGCTTCATTCGAAATATGCCTTTTTTGGAAACTGAAAACATTGCTTCTTTGAAAAATACGATTTATTCGTTTTTAAAATTAAAATTACTTAATCATTGGTGCATATATATAGAAGAGCATATTATATTGGAAGTATTTTCAAAATTTCCATTCACATGTGATGGTTGGTTTAGGTATACATATTATATGCCTTTTCTTTATTTTTATCTTTTAAATCTTAAATAGCTAGAAAGTAATGTCGACGTTTACACCGCGTTTTTTCTCTATCTTTATATTTTACTTTAATTTAATACTTCCTAACTTTCAAGTTTTTCTTTATCTTTAAGAAATTTAAGGAGTGTGCGCATGCTCCTGATGTCATGATAGCAATTGACTGTTGAAAGCAAAATGTAACTAGGAGAAATTTTGATTTTCTGTGATCGTATCCTAACGCTAACCTGTGTCCTAAATCCTAACGAGCAACGCGTATTATTATTTTTGTAATAACCTACAAAAAGTATTAATAATATTCTGTTATAGACAACTATTTCGCAAATATAATAGAAAATGAGGGGAATTTCAAATTCCTATTTGACCATAGCAACCCTGCCTTCAAAAACTAGTCAATGAGAGAAAATGCCTGGACAACAATAAGTTCAATTTCCGGCAGTTCTGGTAAGTAAATTACAGTAGTAGTCAATAGCTGCTAACTATTAAATGTTTATTTTTGTATGTTTTGGTATTAATGAATTCTTTATTTCAGCGGAGGATGCAGGAAAACATGGGGAATGCTGCATAATAAGTACCTATGCTTCTGAGCGGAGGAAATACAAGCGATTGCCAACAGGGTCCCCAGGCAACGCAGCAGGTCAGGTCGTTGGAAATATTTCCGACTGCTATCTTTCTTGGACAGCCACATTGTGCAACAACATTTCCATTTTTACCAGCTTCAATGTTAACCAAGAGTGCCATAGTAAATCTACCATTAGCAATACAGTGGAGTCTAGTTTCCCAAATGTGAACTAATTAATTTTGGGCATGCTCAATTTTGAGAAATATTCACGTTACTGAATAGTTTACTAAAATGTTATACATACATGAAGCAAATAATGTTGTAAATAAACATTTTATTATTTAGACATACAAAAAGGTATACATACAGATGGAAACAAAACGTCTTTAAAACTTTTGTTTCCAGACTTTATAATTTTATATTATTTTTTTACAATATTGTTCACGTTTTAGCATACTTAATTTTCAGGTGTTCTCGTTTTGAAATGGGTTCTTGGATGTTCACATTATGGACTACTGTATATTACTACTAACAGCTAGAGTATATCTTCCTGTTATTAAAAATTAAAAAAGGTCACAGTTTTTGGATAATTAAAAAGTAATCTTTTTTAATTTGCAGAATTAATGGTAACATGAACATGTCGTTGGAGCTGGAGGATAACAGTATACCATCAACTGTGTGGCAGGACGAATTAACGAGAGAATTGTATGAAGAACAGGACGAAAATACTGACCCTGCCTCAACTTCACAATCCTTGAGCACCAAAACATCCCCTTCAAGAAATTCTTCCCCGCCTGCAAGGCCACAAGTTTCTTCGCCATTGTTCGAAGTGTCTCTGCCAAGTATTTCAAAAAAATGCCAGGCCTGACGCCAACTGCGACTAGACAGCAAAAAATTAGCAAACAAAAAGGGAAAGAAAAAGAAAAGCATTTTGAGATGGCTTGTGATGTAATAACAAAAGCCTTACAAGAGGAAAAAGAGGATGCTGAAGATATGCATGCTATTTGTATTGGCATTGGCATTGGCTTTCTCCTTAAGGAGAATCAACGGCAATAAAAAAAGCCGCCTGCAAACTTGGCCTGTTACAGGTTATTGAAGAATTTGAGGAGGATGATTAATTTTTTGTGATACAACTTTTTTTGTGATACAAACATTGTGTTCCTTTTTTTGTGATAGCGAGAGTTTTGGATGAGTTTTTTGTGTTTATTTCTTTGACTGAATTTTGTTTTTTTAGTATTTAAGTTATTGTGTTTTACAATATTTTAGTTGGCTTGAGTTTTTTTAATATTTTTTTATTATTTAAATTATATTGTTTTTTATATTATTAAATTTGTTAGTAATGCAAACTGTTTCATTGTTGCATAGTGCAAAAAAATATGAAAGGAAAGGAAGAAGACTATGGTTCTAGCATATAAACTTATAATGCTAACAAAAGAAAAAAATTATACAGTGTGTCCCCAGACAAGTGAAAAGACTGTTGAAAAAAAAAACAAATAAATATCTAGTTAAAATTTAATCTTTTGGGGTTAACCCTTGCTTAGTTATAAACTAATTTGTCATAATTTTTGTTTTGAAAAATTAGAAAAACGTGATTTTTCATACTAGTAAGTAATGTGCCATTTCTGGGGATATTTAATTATATTGCTAACACAACTTGTTTGGAATTAAAAATGATGCACTGCAAAATTTCACAGATCTTTAATTTTTGTGATTTACATTTTTTTTCCTTAAAAACGAAGGCCCTGTAAAAATACTACGAACTTTTATTAAGAAAAGTTGTTCAGAATAAAAAATACGCTCTTTGATTTTGAAA
Organism: Pseudeuparius sepicola; assembly: GCA_963920635.1. Classification (NCBI taxonomy): domain Eukaryota; kingdom Metazoa; phylum Arthropoda; class Insecta; order Coleoptera; family Anthribidae; genus Pseudeuparius; species Pseudeuparius sepicola. The sequence goes on along the minus strand of OY987299.1, from coordinate 100,307,636 downwards.
TTGCAAACAGGTATTGAAAAAACACAAAAACCAAAGTTCTTTATATTCGTTTTATTAATGGCATGTTGACAAAATATCTCGAACAAAAAAGCACTTCATTTAAGAGCAAGAATTTTTTTAATTTCCAAGTCACACCTGACTTTTCGGAACTAAAATTGTGGCAGAAATTAGTTTCTAACCAAGCAAGGCCAAACCCCAAAAGATGAAATTTCATCTCCATTTTTTTTTATTTGGCAAGAGATTTTTCAATAATTATTCCGGAATAGTTCCCCTTTCAATATATTCCCATTGCCAGGGAACATATCCATAGGTTCAGAGAGGAACCATTCCATAAACTTATCCCTATTATTTTTCGATCTGTTTGCATATATGTATTTGATCCTAATAGACCAACTCCACGCAGTAGGGTGGAGTCATGTCGTCAGTGTCCCTCGTGCCTTCCGAATCCTCCCAGTCGGCATATGTCCTGTTGGGCAGTAACACCTTCTCTCGTGTGGTATATAATCTTCTTTTTTGAATAAAATTGTGTACCTAATATCACAACAGCTTTGGTAAATGCCACACAATTTTCCACATCTGTCTGTATTGGCATTAGTAGTATGTGCCACCTTTGGGTTAATATAGGTACCAAAGCTGTTTTCAATTACACGACGTGCTCTTGAAAAAGCGTAATTAAAAATTATTTTCTCAGCTGGCAAATATTCGCCTGGGAAAGGTCGCATAATGCTCGGAGTGAGTGGGAAAGCCGAATCCGCAACAAAAAAATTATGCATGTTATTGTTTAATATGGAATTTCCAAACGAAGAATTTTAAAATACAAAACTGTCATGATGTCCCCCTGCTGCCCCTATGTCTATCAATGTGAATCGATTATATCTGTGCATCACATGCAACCGTAAGAACAATACTGAAATAATAATATTGGGTTGGCAAGAATACTTGCAGCACCCGTACCGACAACAGGCATACCTGAAAGACTTCTTGTAGTAAAAAAAACTCTGTCCCAGAACATTTTGGAGCCTGAACAATAACACGTTTTCCATTAATCGCCCCAACGCAGTTTGGAATATTCCATCTTTTGAAAACGATGTGGAAATGTGGATCTACTCTTCTGTGATAGGTTCTTACAAGCAGCGGAGACACTTTATTTACAATGAAGTGCACAGTTGTCTTCCCAATAAAATAGAGTTCCATGCAAGTTCCTGCATGGAGGACCTCTGAGATAGGAAACTACGAAAAAAGCAAAAAAACTATAGCTGCATTTGACCAATGTGTACAAAGTAATTAATCTTACTACAACTTTATGGCTAGTTGCTCCTTTGGCCAGACTGAATTTTTTGTTTATATATGGTCTCACCAATTTGGGTAAATCATTAAATGCCTCGACGCTCATCCTGGTATATATAAAAAAAATTATCTGGATCATGGTTTACATTATATTTGAACAATTTTCCGAAAGGACCATATTTTTGCCTAACCTTGTATCTGCTGGCCCTCCTATAACAGTTTTTTTCTGTTCGTTGTCATTAGATGAATATCCACCCAAAATAAGAACAGCTGCAGCCAAGGCAATGTTTCGTCATCCAAGTCTTCCCATTATCATACAACAGAGATAGGTAGGTACACTTACCGCACTTATTACACAAATATTTACTGAAATAATAAAAACGCCCAAAAAATCGTCCACAAAATTGCACTCCACACACACCGCAAGTCGCAAGAAAACAAAATGGTGAGGAAGCTGTTCATCAGCTGTAACCTACCTTTTCTTATTTTGTAAGCGATGAAAATCCCCAGAAACGTAACAAAACGAAAAACGCCCAAACGAATTGAGATATCAGGGTGCGGTTTGCGGCATTTACCTTTTCTAGAAAACCGAGCCCAATACATGTTAGCTGTATTTTATATATCTCCTCGGGAAATATAAAAAACTCTCTCAAAATCATCCAGTCCCTAAACAATTTATTAATTAATTTATTCTATTAACTCCATTATATTGAATTTTTTCATCGTTATAGAGAGGGGGCTGAGGCATGCTCAGTCCTTCTGGTTACGATACTGGACCGACCACATTTTAATTAAGTACCTATGTTATTTTTTTGTTAATAAGTAAAAATATTATTTTTTAGTTGATTTCAAGTTTTTAGATTCGTACTAACTTGAATTGGAGTTGGAGAGCCTCAAAAAATTGTTTAAAATTACGAATTTAAAAGTTGGAAAACTTTCGCTCTCTCGGTCTACTCTGCTATAATATTAATCTATGCGCATAGCTTCGCATGCGACTTTTAATAAGATAAAAATCAGCAAGGAATACGTGTTTTGGGTAAGAATGTTTTGGGATCGCTGCATTGTTTCGAGCAGGATACATTTTCTATACAATTTTATTCAGGTTGCATATTTGTAATTCCATTGGAAGTATGATTTTAATAACATACCGCAGTTCAACGGCCTGCGGCTTCTTGCGTTGTTCTTTTATCACCATTATTTTTATTTCACTTTATTCATAGGTATGCGGTATGAATAAAAATTGTTTCAATTTTTGAACTCTTCAATTCTTGAGTCGTTCTTTGCTGCTCAAGCACCTTCACATTCTGTGGGTGTTTTTGTCAGTTTCTTATACGCTAGTAAGGTTACGATTATAGATTTCTCATACGGCAGAGGGCCGGCAAGTTCTGATGACATTATCCCTAGACGACAGTTGGCACCGCCTGAACATAATATGATCAGACGAAAACCTCCACGCAGTTCGTCACTATAATTTCCATATTTCCGGTATGTATGAGACCATGTGGTTGGACCGTACTCTTGGCGACATGTGGTTTGCGCATGAAGGGCGCCGCAGTACATTTTGCATGGCCAGTCCGAAGGGCCTGTACCATGGCCAGCGCGATCCCCGTGCGTTTGGGGGTAGGTACGATAAAATCCATCGTGTATGAAAAACTGAAATTGACAGTGAGCAAGAGTTACGTGCGTGAATTGAAGATGAACTTGTTATTCAAGTTAATGGTGGCATTTTCAAAGTTGTAACAATGCACTTTGGTGCATGTTTGCACTTTTTGTACTTAGTTTTGTGTTTTGTTTGCTACTGCACAGTTCTTCGCAGTATTCCCCGTGAAAAGTTATCGGTTATCCACTTGGTTGTAGTCATCGCACTGAATATCTTGCCGCAAACAACTTGTGTCGGCCGAGGGAAATGCAATGCACTAATTAATGTTCCCGCATTTTTAGGTATCAAAAAAGGAAAAATGGATTGACATCGGAAAATAAAAAAGGTAATAAATTAACTAAGACCATGCTGCATATAGTCACATCAAAAAACCGTTTCCCTAAAAATTAAAACCCCACAAAAATTATCGAACTTTTAGGTTTTCCTCAATATTTCGACATTTTTTTGAAATTTCTGGGAATAAGTAAAAAATAAATAACTTTAGGATGTGTTGATGCAATTGGCAACAACGCGCGCCGATAGTTGCATGCGATTTTTACTATCTCAGCCAGTCAGTCAGTCAGGAGCGCCGTAAATATTTTTTTATTTCTTTGTTTATTTTAGAATTTTTTAAATTTCGGATTCGTATATTACGCTAATTTTTATCCACCTGTGGTTAAAATTTTTTACATCATGAGTGAATCCAACCATATCAACAACATACCTATTTCTCGTTTTTTGTGAGTTTGGCCATCACATCACGTGATTTTGAATGTGTATTAGTTTTATAAATTTTTCAAGATAAAATTGCAGAAAAGACACAAATTTCTGAAGGTACCTAACATCGGTATTTTTGATCTCCAAAAGACAAAAACATTTCTGAAAAATGCACCCGAAAGTGATATTTGCGCGATAAATTCAACATACAGACAGCAACAATTTGCTCAAAACATTTTTCTAATGTATATTATGAAAAAGAGAAATTGTTTAAAATGACGGAGAAATAATGGAAACAGAAAGAGGGACGCTATTTCTTCCCTTAATTTGATAATATCTTCTTCTGTATAGAGACCGCAACTCAAGAACAACGCAGGAAAAGAATAAAAAGGCGCAGATTAAGACCAATGTAATCTGAATTACAGGTAATGTACCTAACAATAATAATAATGATAACAATGACAATATTTTTAGGAAACTTAAATGGGCAACGGGCCAGTGTTGATGGAAGCCAATTAGTGGATGATCTGAATTTTACAGAAAAATCTTCGAAACAGTTGCTAGCACTATGTAATGAGATCACATATGGAATTAATAATGCAGATGCATTAAACTTAACGAATAATAACGTTGATATAACTTATGCACTTGGCGGAACAGTAAGTATAAGCGAAGATAAGGAAAGTCTTTTCTTTGCGTGTAAAATGTGAGAAGAGTCCAGTAATGTCCAAAAACAATGGATTGTATCTGGCGATTGTGTCATAGCGGGTAAAGAATAATCATTTGTAAAAAATTAAATCCAGCTGGGATTCGAACCCCAATAATATTTCTAATAAAAAATCTTTCAAACTGCTTTCCTTTAATCAATAAAATTAACTCCATGATGATAACATTTTTGTCACCGGTTGAGGAGATCCAGCCCTTCTCTGTTTTTTTTTACCTTCTATACTAAATATATTTTTCGAGTTGCCGCTAAAATATTATTGTTGTTTTTATTAAATGACAAATACATTTTTAAAACACTTTTTTTTCAAAATTTCAATACGCTTCTCTTAAAAGTTTACTCTTTCGCCTCACCTCCTATAATATGAAGTCAGCTATCGTATTTACGCTTGTTGCAGGTAGCACTGAAGATGGCCTAAAACCGAAAGCGCTTTGCTACGGTCCGCGGGATGCTTCGAATAGGGGTCCCATCCGCTAGGTGGTATTTGATTCAACTATTAGTACTTCCTATTTGTTCTCCTATACCTACAATATTCCACCTTCTATAGCGACTTAATTAATGCAAGTATAAACCTACAATGCCAAGCCAAGAATATTAACAAGTACAGATGGATTGTTGTACCTGTAAATATAAATCAAAAGCAATACCTCTCTTACGTTGCTCCAACTATTGAATCTCTTGTTCTTTCACAACAATCAGTTCCTATGGCAACGCTTTGTTGCAGGGGCGGGGGGGAGGCATACAACCATTATTACAACCGGAGTATTATTAGGTAATCTAAAACGCTCCTTAATAATTATTGTACACTAGAAATGACATTTCTTAATTTGGTAATGCAAGCTTGGCAGCAATGTTTTGGGCATCTACAGGGACGTATTTAGCATGTCCGACAGAAATATCAGAACTTGTGAGAGATGCCTAACTTTAACCTTGATATTCGATCTCTCTGTCTGTGGCCTAACCTAACAACACAGAAACTATAACTATAGCCTTTTTCTATGCTTCAAAGAACAGAGTTTAATGTTAATTTTTATCTATTTAAATTTAGGATTCGTGTGTGTAAAATGTAAATTCTGTTGATTACGGCCCTGTTCCCGTCACCTATCAATAATATCAATATGGCCGCCTTTTAGGGAATTCTAGGGACATAAAATATTTACCTGTCACAATCTAGTGTACAATTATTAAAGAGTGTTTTTAGTTTATTTTCCCGAGTTTCTCAATAAAGCTTGTTATGGCAACACTAGTACGAAGTCGCATCGCGACAACGGCAAGAAAATTTTTGAGCATACTTGCCAGTTAGCCCTATTAAATATACACCGCAATGTAGAAGAAGGGAAAATATGATTTTATTTTATGTTAAGTAGGTACATTATTTTTTAAATCTAAAGAATTATTGTTTCTTTTTGTGATTTTATTTTTTTATGTTTATTATTTAAGTTTGTTTTTTATTTTGTTTGGGTAAAGATTTTTTGTTTCTTTTCTAGAGTAATAAATTATTTTTCTTGAAATCGGCATTGAAGTGTCTTAAAATCGTCATTATAAGCTCAGAAAACGGCACTGAAGTATCATAAGTAGGCCTTGGCGAGATGTAAACATCATAAACGTCAGACGCGGAGCCATCGCCCGTCAAATATTCAAAACCCGACCAATAAAGGCCCATTTAACTTTTCGTACACATTACGAAATTGTTACCTATAGAAGCGCAATCTTTCAGTATAAATATCTTAGTAGGTTTTAATATGAATCTATTTTAAATGGAGGCTGCACAACAGGCAGAAGTTTGGATTTTCTGTCAGAAAGTGCAGTGTCTCCTCATACCTGACCTAGGTAGAGCAATCATCAAAGTCAAGCAACGCCGCGCGCAGTCGGTTCATGGACGGGTGATCCCTTATTGTGATTATTTTTTCGCCTAATAAAACATTTTTTTCCAATTTAAAAAAAAAATAATATACAGGGTGTTCCTTAATGGCATGCTAATACTTAAGGGGGTTATTCTTGGGCCCATTTTAAGAAAAAAACTTTATATGAACGTATGTCGTAAACGTCCTAACTTTTAGGATACAGGGCGTTAAAATTCATTTTTTTAAATTGAATTTTGGCTACATATCCCGAAATAATCAAGCTGCTGAACTGAAATCTGGCACTGCTATGTTTTTGGGAATGGAGAATAAGCTGAAAATGTCAATTTCACCGTATCTCACAGAGGGCGCCACTTGCGCTGTTTTTTGATCACGCTTTTACGCGTAACTTTTTTGAGGTTATCTTTTTGGTCCTCCAGGTCCATCATTTTAGTGCATATTTTCATTCTGCAAGAAAAAGGTACTCTTGTTTCATAACGATTAAATCAACCGTTTGCGTTGAAATTACCAAAACGTGCCCCAAAACACCTGTTGATTCCAATATTCGAAAAATAAAATTTTCACCTACTGCTTTCAAATGTTACAGATCAACTGTACATTCAAAATGATGAAAAAAATGCCAAATGGGCATTGGTCAAAACACCATTGGTTTTCTTGAAATAGAGTGTCCAAATTTTGTCAAATTCAATCCTTTCCATTTTGAAAGCGAATAATTTTTGGTACATTGTTCATAGGGATTTTTTTCTCAGTTTAAATGGTACAGTTGATCTGTAACACTTGAAGGTGGTAGGTGAAAATTTTATGTTTCGAATATTGAAGTCAACAGGTGTTTTGGAGAACTTTTTGTCAATTTCATAGCAAACGGTTGATTTTATCGTTATGAAACAAGAGTACCTTTTTCTTTCAGAATGAAAAGATGCTCTAAAATGATGGACCTGCAGGACCAAAAAGATAACCTCAAAAAAGTTACGCGTAAAAGCGTGATCAAAAAACAGCGCAAGTGGCGCCCTCTGTGAGATACGGTGAAATTGACATTTTCAGCTTATTCTCCATCCCCAAAAATATAGCTGTGCCAAATTTCAGTTCAGCAGCTTGATTATTTCGGGAGATGTAGCCAAAATTCAATTTAAAAAAATGAATTTTAACGCCCTGTATCTCAAAAGTTAGGACGTTTACGACATACGTTCATATGAAGTTTTTTTCTTAGAATGGGCCCAAGAATAACCCCCTTAAGTATTAGCATGTCATTAAGGAACACCCATAATATGTACCTCGGCAATGAAGTTATTTTTATGACTTATGTGGTTTATTTGCCTCGGCCAGAGGCATCGGCAACTAAATTTTACATGAGTCATAAAAAGTTGAACTTCAATGCCTTGGTCTTGGTACATAAATATTTTTTTTTCCGCAAAAATACATACTATTTAAAAATTTCCCTTACCCCGGCCCCTCAGGAAAATTTTTTTTACACGCCGCCCCCCTCCCCCCGTTTAGATTTGCCTGGATCCGCCTCTGCTTTATTGTCCACGCCCGGAGTGCTCTCCAGGAAAGTTGTTTTTCGTCCATTTCCCCGACCCGCGGTGGCCGCCCTGTCTCTCCCCCCGTTCTCCCGCGCTCCTTCTATTTCGATCTCCCGGCCGGGCTTGGAGGACGTCCAGACGGCGTCGGCAGTCCGGCGCGGGCCGCGGCCGACGCCGGGGACCCCGCGGGGGCCACGTTCGCCCCCCACATGAGGAGCCGCGTGTCACGCGGCGGCGCCCTGCGACGAACCGCAACTACCCGGGAAGATTAGGACTAACCGCGCTTCGCTAGGTACTAGGATGGGGGACTTGGGGTGACCGCGGCTGCGGCGAAGGAGTGCCTTCCAGGTGAGGTGGGTTTGGGATTAATTTCGTTCGAAAGTTTACTTCCGGTACCGGATTAACCGCTTCATGTGCAAAGACCCGGTAGAGGACAAATAAAACGATAACGATTTTCATTTTTTAGTACCTATATTTTTTAGACATCTGAATTTTTCTTATGTACGCGGATACTTTTGAGATATTGTTATTAGTGTGAATCATACAAATTACCTACGATAAAACAATTTATTTTTAATGAAACAAATATGAAAACAACATTTGTGTATATAACCTATGATATTTGTCCCCTGATTCACTATACACAATAGATCATGAATATTAATTTCCCTTCTAGTATATAGTAGTGAGTATAAAATTTTTCTGAACGAATATCTGCGAAATTTTTCACACGCTTTTTTTTTTGTAGAAATAAATAATTATAAATAAAAAAGTTCCCTCAGCACTTTTTGTCACACTTTTCATAGCAAATTTTTTTTAGTCACTTAACCCGAGCAAGTCGGTCGAAAATAGGAAAATAACTAGATACTGTTTACTTGGTGAAAACTAACTAATTTCGCCAAACCAATTGTTCATAAGATACAAAGCGGAATTAATTTTTGTATATTATTTATTTTAAGCCTAATATATCTACCAAACCTATGGCGTTATAAGTTTATTAGAAAAATAGTTACAGGGTGGCCCATCCAAGCGGAAAAAGTGGGTTGCGAGGAGACAGGTTAACATAAAATCGTCATTCAAAAAATGATATTGTAGTAATAATTAAGGGGAATTCGATGGTTTACTCGGATTTTGTATACGAGGGTCGATAAAAAAGTTATCGCGAAAAAACCTTTTTTGCAAAATAAAAATATAATTATTTTTTACATACACAAACATTAGAGCACCTTCAAGTAGTATTGATGAATATTTAGTTTTTTTTAAATAACTTCTGGTTCTAGCGGAAATGAAAGTGATTTCTCTATTTTACAACTTACATATTCCATTTAAACATTATAGGATTCCTTTTTTATTTCTGATTCCAACAATATATAATTTGACCTATTTATCTCCAACCGTTTCCGAGATATTTATCAGAGAAGTTTCATTAAACTAGATACATGATCTCATGGTCAATGTCTGATGTTCGATCCGAGTAGGCCAAACAATAACACCAAATTTGTGACAAATCAAGTCAGTCATGATAATAAAACTGACAATCAAGTAGTCTGTTAATTCAATATTTATATTGACCAGTCAGATTAGTCTAAAATTTTGTTGCTGAAGCTGTTACTACTTACAGTTTTAATAAATCTCTCGCTGCATCTCTCTGTGATTTTTCGTTATTTCTTCTCAAATAATTTAAAATTCGTTCTTTCTCGTCCTCACTAATTCTAAACCCATTTTTTCTCTTGATGATTGCTATCGCACTTGCTGTCAATCTTAATCTTCGATACTCATAAAGCACTCTGAACATTTCTATTTGGATATTTGCGAGAATACTCCCTCAAAGTTTCTACGTGTCTTTTATCATTTTTGATAAATAGCTTTGAAATATCGCAACATTCTTCTTTCAAAAACATTTTTTAAAACTGCGTAACTAGTAACAGCTTCAGTAACAAAATTTTAAGACTAATCTGACAGGTAAATAGAAATATTGAACTTATGCAGCCTACTTGATTGTCACTTTTATTATTATGGCTGACTTGATTGTCATAAATTTGGTTTTATTGTTTAGCCTACTTGGAGAGAACATCAGACACTGACCATGACCGTGTATGTAGTTTAATGGAGCTTTTCTGATAAATATCTCGGAAACGGTTGGAGATAAATATAAATAGGTCAAATTATATCGTTGGAATCAGAATTAAAAAAAGAATCCTATACCTAATGGTTAAATGGAATGTGTAAGTTGTAAAATAGAGAAAACCACTTTCATTTCCGCTATAACCAATAGTTGTTTCAAAAAACTAAATATTCAGGCATACTTGAAGGTTTTTGCAAAAAATGTTTTTTCGCGATAACTTTTTTTTACCCACCCCCATATACAAAATCCGAGTACACCATCAAATTCCCCTTAATTTTTTTCTACAACATCGTTTTTGAATGACGATTTTATGTTGTGACACAGGAACAATTTATTTTTGAATCACCTGTTTGGGTAAACGTCTTAGCCGTTATTAGCTATATTCTACATGCGACGTGCGTGAGGGGTCTCGGAAAATTGTTCGAAAAACATTTGTTTTTAAAACATTTGTTCGAAAAAACATTTGTTCGTATGACATTTGTTCGAAAAACATTTGTTCGAAAAAACATTTTTCGAAAAACACTTATTCGAAAAAACATTTGTTCGAAAAAAAAAACCATTTGTTTAATTTAATAAGAGATACTTCCTTATCCTATGCCAACTAAGAAAACAGAAAGATATCTCGCAATAATGTTACATACCTATCTTTGAAAAGGCAAAACATACAGGGTGTCTCAAAAAACTGTGACTCTAACTTGCGGTCCAAATATACAGGGTCTCTAAAAAAACATTTTCAAGACACCCTGTATATTTTGTGTTTCAAAAACTGTGACTCACCTGCGGCCAAACCTACTCCTCTGATGGATTCCAAAGAAGCTACAAACCGAGATGCCTCTTATTCAAGAAGTGTTACAGTGCATGTGCTGCCAGACCGCGTTCTTACTGCCAAACTTTCACATTGTCGGAAAGGATTCCAACTTTTCAAAGATATGTAATATGATAGTCTTCTGTTACCCTTTTGCGAGATGTTTTTCTATGTTTTCCTAGTAGGAAACGGATAAGGAAATATCTCTTATTAAATCAAACAAATGTTTTTTCGAAGAAATGTTTTTTCGAACAAATGTTTTTTCGAACAAATGTTTTTTCGAACATTATGTTTTTCGAACAAATGTTTTTCGAACAAATATTTTTCGAACAAATGTTTTTCGAACAAATGTGTTTTCGAAAAAATGTCATTCGAACAAATGTTTTCGAACAAATGTTTTCGAACAAATGTTTTCGAACAATTTTCCGCGACCCGTGCGTGAGAAATTTTGGTCAAACAAAACAAAAAAAAATAAGCAATCACGTGACTGTTAAGAGCGCTAGGGTGCCCTAGCGTTACGAAAAATTATCTCAGTAATGTTTTAATTAACTTGGAAAAACAACTAAGTTTCAAACAAAAATGTCAAAGTCAAAGCAGAATGAAGAAAATACGTTTTCATATTTATTATCTCCATCCACGTTTCACCCAGTGACATGCCGTCGGGAGGCTAAGGAGAGCTTGTACCCCCCCCCCTCCCTCCTTCGTGACGGCCCCCTGCCCCGCCCGAGTGTCCCGGCATAAGAAAAAGGAAGAGGAGGAACTCAATTCGGCTATTTTAAAATATTTATGCAGATCGTCTTCTTTTACCCAAGCTATCCGCAGTGAGAGTATTTTCTCCTTAGTTTTTATACCTTAAGAAGGCAGTCTATAGTAGCCTCCATGTTGAATTTAGTTTTTTGAGGTTTATCGCTTTAATACGAAATTTAAAATTTTGGAATAACCTTCTGAATAAAATTAAGGCCCGTCTTTCCTTTATATAAATTATTATAAAAATGTCTACAAAACAGCACGGTTTTCCTAAAAGACGTATAAAAGAAGAAAAATAATTTTTGCTATAACAGGGCTGTTAAAGGGTGGTTTGGGAGTTCAATCACCTGCCATTTATATCGTTCGTTTCAACAATTTGTACCGAATTTCGCCTGCGGTGGAATGTTTAATTATAACAATTATTATGATAAATTTCTATTTTCCCACTAGTTGCAAGGCAAATCTTCATACAAAGACAAAACAACCAATCGTTTTGTTTTTTCGTGAAATTTTGTATGTAGATTTGACGATACGCCAAATGATGCTATGGGGTCAGCTTTTCATATAAAAAAAAGTCGTGGTATGGTATTCTGAACATTGACAATTAATTTTAAAAATTCATAGCTAGTCATGGAAGAATCAAACCCAATCGAAATAGTAGTGTATGAGATAAATTATGTTTCCTTACCTCAATCTAAGAATATATATACATGGTGGTCCAATTTTAATGGACAATACATCAAGAATCTATATAGAAGAGGTCAAAATAAGTATACGGATTTTTTCATATAAACATGTATCGAAACCCTAACGGTTTACGTTATAAAGTGCATCAAAGTTCTTTTTTTTCCTCAAGTTTTCTTTTGTTTTTCCTAAAGGAATACAGTTAGGGCAAACATATTTGTTACAGTTTACCTACCCTACAGTCTACCTGTAGCGGAGAGGCGTGGGTCAAACATAATAGTTTTTTTTTAATGTTGGGCCACTGGAAAACTTTCACAAGTTTAGACCTACTTACAGGGGCGTGCGGTGACATTTTAAGTAAGGGAAGCAATTTTTACAAACTTACCTATTTGTAATGTAATTCGATTCTTCGATCACTTTTTGCGAATTCGTAAAAGACGTCATCATAAAAACGTCGATGCTCTAACATGTTCTGGAGAAGTATATTCTCAATAGACAACAGCGATATCTGTGAAAGTCATTCATTCATTTTTGTGGTAAAAATTTTCATAGGAGGTTTTGCTCTTCCGTTTGTAATTAATTGAAGCTTATCCGCAAAGTTTAATTTTGAAAATCCCTTTATTATTAAGGCATACACTACACATTCACACACACTCTGCTTACTGAATAATTGTCCAACTTTAACATTTTCAACGTCGTTCCCGACAGCCGAAGTTGACGGTATTTGCATGTCCACGTCCGTATTATTGTCTTCCATATCGCCCGAGATACGACGCGCGCGACGTACCGACGCAGATCAAAACCAACTAAACTATACAAAGAACCTACTGCAACGATAGCTTCTACGCCCGCTTAAAACAGGCGTTCTCATTCGCGTATCATTTTACATTGTTTTGGTTTAGGGGAAGCACTGCTTCCCTTGCTTCCATGGACTGCACGCCCCTGCCTACTTATATTTTTGGCCTTTTTTCCATTTAGAAAACATACGTTTGTTCTATATCTGAAGAATTGGACTTCCAATTGTTCAGTGCATTGAGATCCCAAGGAAATTTCCTACAAATTTTATGTTTAATATTTTTTCTAGATCTAAAATTTAAAAAGTTAAGGGGTGAGCAATCTTTAAATAATACATAACTATTTTTGAATACTTTGCTAAATAACGCCAAGATTTTTGAAAAGAAAGTTATTATTTTATAATATTATTTAAAGTAGGTAATTATTATACTAAATATTATATTATTCAAAATATCTCGACTATTTTTTGACAGAAAAAATCGTTTTCGGAGGCGATCGGTAGCCCTTCTGAGCGGCCTTCCTTTGTCATAAGAGTCATAATGAAAGGTATTGTCCATGGCGACCTACGAAAATATGACCAAAAATAAAAATAAAAAAAACTTTTTTGTTTATAGAGGTACTCAAAAATATTTAACATTAAAAATGTTTGCAAGAACCGCCAGAATGCAAATATTGAATCAGTTTTAATATATTCGATATGACCAAATGCGGGCTCTCTTGGGATCAAAAATTAAATTATCTGGAAAATTTTTTAATGCCATATTTTTTTGTAAACCGAAATATTCCATTTGTGTCACACTTGCAAGTTTGTTCTGTAAAATTCGAGACAAAATATTGGTAAAATTTGTGATAAGATCTAGTTACACATGGAAAGAAATAATCGATTATGGCGTTAAATTAAAGTAGACAGTACCTAGGTTTTAAAAATTTGAAAATAAATTGGTGTACATTCTTCAACATTTCATCTTTTCAGCTTCAGCATTTCAGCTGCTGCTTCGTTTAAAGTATTTTCAATTTTTAATATTAGATATACATATACATTGTGGAGCTGTTGAGTAAACTTTTCTATTTAGGTAACCTCATATGAAAAATTCCGTTGGGGATGTCATTATTAAAGTCATAACGCTATTATTGCACAGTTGTTTCCAGGGATAACTAGATCTTACGTGAACCACAAAAATATTATCAAATACTTTTTCATAAATTTTTGTTGAAAATACCGAACAAACAGGCAGGTGTGACAGTGTATCACTGAGACATTTGCTTTACAAAACTCACATAATTAAAAAAATGCTATTAATTTAATTTTCGAATCCAAGAAGGCACAAATTTTAGGGTAATCCATACAACAAAACTAATGTCACACATAAATTCTGTAAGATTCTTGCAACTTTCATTATGACAAAAGAAGGCCATCCAGAAGGGCTATCCAATTCACTTAAACAGAGTATCTCACTTAAGAGTGAAACAACCTTATAACTTTTTTAATTTTTAACCGACCAGAATGAAATTTTTACCAAAGGTAGATGGCATTGTTGCTTACTTTCCAAAAAATTAGTTGTCTACATCAAAGTCAAAGCCACCTGCGATGCTACAATCGAAGCTAAAAATGGCATATTAGGCTTTTTTTTCAAAAAAAAATTATTAAAAGAAGTTGTTCAGAATCGATCCAATGTTTTGTTAAAATTAAAATCAAAAAATATTAAAAAAAAATAAAGTCCAAAAATAGCAATTTAAGATTTTTCTGCGTTTAGAAAAGTGTGCCATGGAAGTTTTGAAGGCTAGTTGTTTTCAAAAAGTAATCATTTCAAAATAAAATCAAAAGCTACAAAACAAATTGAATTGAAGTGACACTTCACTTCACTTTGACGTGGCATGATCTTTGAGAAAGGAGGAAGATTTATTCTCCGAAAGCTCAGAAAACAAATTTGTTGGAGTTATTTTTTGAGTTACACGTTTAAAGTTTCGTTCATTTAGTGTTAAGAATTTATGAATTTTCGAGGCAACTTGAAAAAGTTGTCTTTCAATCAGTTTGGTGGCGAAAAACCCAATTAAAAATTAAATGGATGAGTTTCTTTTGGTTTAACCTTAAATTTATTTCTATTAAATAGTTATTAATTTTTGTGCGACATTTCTTTTCGATTTTATGTCGTTTGTTTAAAATTTGTAAAAATTGTTTAGATTTTCGCTTTTCCGTTTTTCGCCCCGTAAAGAAATATATTGTCTTTTTTTAAATCAGGCTCTGTTTGGGTTATATTGGTGTTGTTAAGATATTTTAAAAAGAAAGTCTTGCGTAGGTTTATATTTTTAAGCACAAGCTAAATTTATCCTTTTCAAATTACCTCGTATTCAGGGACAAATTTCGCAGTTTATACAGTGAGCACGCGAAGGTTGGAACAAACTCAATAAAATAAGTATGGGCAAAGGAAAAAATCGCTCGGATATGTCAACCTTAATTTTGCAATCCGCAAATTTTGACATATAAATGCGTCATGTGACATAATCGATGTCGCAGATTACGACGACATCGTTTTTTTTAATTGCAACTGCCATTTTTGACAGCGCCATTTGAACGAGCTCATTTTTCTGCAGACAAAAGGATGCTTTTTGTTATTTTAACTTTTTTTTTGAGAAAAAAATACTTGTTTTATTTTTTCAATTTATTTACTGTCCTATGTATTTGACAATTTATTCAATTCTATTAGAATTGAATAAATTGACAAATACTTACTTATTTGTATTCATTAGATCCATAAAAAGTTGAAATAGACAAGTCGATTGTTGCGAATTTAGATAGGGCAAACCCACAACGACGTCTCGGTTCAGAGGCCTATTAGATATAGAATGATGGCTTGACGAGCACTAATAAAGTGGCTGGATATGAAATAATAGACTGTATATGAATGAAATTATTGGATTTTTAATATTTACCGTTTAATCAGAAGTATGTATGATTACATCTGCTAACAAAGATACAAATACGGTTCTTTAGACTGGGAAACGCAGAATATTACTTTTGACGATCTCTTCATTCATCTTCTGACACTTCTGACACTCCTGACACTCTGGCACTCGCTCATATATAGGGCGATTCACGTTCCTTCTCTATTTTACAGGATGTGGAGAAACCTATACCATTACAAAAATGCCTAAACTGATATAAAATTTGTTAATATAAATATAAGTTTACTGGCTTAACATCGATAATTTCAAAAGACTGAAACTGACTATAGGGAGGGGGGCAATAAAAGATTTGTTTTTATTACGACCGGGCACCCATATGAACTATTAAAACCCGCCGCCCCGGACTCCACTATCTCGTGAGGTTAACTCAAATTTAATTTTATCTGAACCAACCTAATAATATTGAAGATTTGAAAATTAGAATTACGGAGGAAATCAGGCTGATCGCTCCCCAAATGTTAGTTGTTAATGAAATAAGAGAATATGAATATCGTCTTGCTCATTGTCAGCAAGTAAATGGTAGGCACTTCGAACATTTACTTTGATTACTTTTTCTCAATCGCAACTATTTGTTGGCGTATTTATTAACTGTTCTATTGTTAGAATTGAATAAATTGACAAGTAAATAAATTGTAAAAATTAAACGAAATATTTTTTCGCAAAAAATATTCATGTAACCTATACCAAAAATCATCGTTCTGTATGTAGAAAAACTAGCTCTTTCAAATGACACTATCAAAAGTGGGGCTTACAATTAAAAAATGACGATTACATCATATTTGCGACACCGATGACGTCACATAACGCATTCATAATAATATGTCACAATTTGCCCATTAGAAAACTAAGGTTAATAAATAAATTATAGAAATAAATATATCTAGAAAACATTATACTTTAAATTATACATTGGATATTTTAACACATTTCACATAAATTCAGAAATGGGGTCATCCCGATCACGAACCCAACTTATGATGAGTAAAAGTAAATCTGTAAATGCCAAAGAATAAGTAGACAATAAATATCCGAATCCAGCATTTTCCAAAAAAAAAAAAATTAATGGAAAGCAATTTGCCTAGTAATTTTGCCATCAGAAATGAACAAGAATTTGAAAAAAGTAGACCGATTGTGTATAGTTTGATTTCTACTTAGAGAAAAAGAAAGGCAGATTGCCTACAAAGAAATTAAGTTTTCGGCTCGTGTTCCTGTCAACACAAACTCAAACTGAATATCCCAATAAGTGGATACCACGACCCTCGATCCCTGCGTCACAATGGTCGACAATGGAAATTGCATTGTCGACCATTGTTGAAATTGCATTGTCGACAATGGAAATTGCATTGTCGACCATTGTGACGCAGTGATCAAGATTCGTGATATCCACTATACATGCACTATACTATGATTTTCAAATAGGTAATACCCCATTTACGTATGCATGGCAGCAGTGACTATAGAAAGAATTCTATAGTCACTGATGGCAGTCTACTTTTTTATAAAAGACACACAGGCAGTGAAGTATTTGAATTCAACTGCCAAAATTCCCTTTTGGACGTAATCAAAGCGCCCCCTGTCCATTGATTTTAAGGTATAAGGAAGCAATTTGTTTTCCTGTCTACGCCTTTAGTTTTTCAAGTTTGTTGTGTCTCTGGAGTTACGGTAGATATAATGTTTATTTAAGAAATTTTTAATTATTAATAAAGTACCTATACGAGGAAAGATGGGGCTATACGCTGGTAATGCTAATACTCATAATAAAACAACGTGCCATTAATAAAGTTGATGCCTGACCTGGATACAAAAACAATTTTGCATGAACTTAATTTTAATTACATTAATATCGTTTTGTTCCTATTATATTCAATTAAAAATTCACTGGTAGGTAGTTATATTGCACTTCTGTGTTGGATGTAAATTTTCCCTTCAGGTAAGTAATTTAAACCAAAAGCGTCGAGCCTCTTTAAAATATCACCTTTCCTGACACCATTAGGACGCTTGAATTTAAAACATATGCAAGCTCTAATTTTCAAAGGTCGCTAACTATCTAGATTGTAAACTGCCCATAGGCGTCTCGTGTGCTGAGATAAACCCATCTCCAATATTATAGCTTAGATATATATATGTTACGGGCGACGTGAAAACGAAGACTTTTTAAAAAACTTTTATTTGAGTAACGCGAGTTACAGAGTTTCGGCTTAGACTACAGACAAGACTAGAATTAACACTCTTACTTTACTAGGTCCTATTTATACAGATCTGTTATGCTGAGGTGTTGTGGTTCTCATGGGAAAAGAATATAAAGACAAAGGGAAGATCAAATTCTGCAATTCTTGCAGTAAGCAAGTTTTAACAATACTCAAAAGGAATATGATATGTTCTAGTAATCATTCTAGAACAATATACAATGGAAAATGATATCTTTGTAGTAAGCATCTTGAACAATAGAGAATGAGAACATAATATCCAACAGTAAACAGAATCAAGGGTAAAAACAAGGTTATGATCAAGGTGATGCTTGAGGTCGGATATAACACCTTCCCCCTTATATTAAAAATTTGTGTTAACAAATTTTGACATTAAATTAGGCATATGTTTTAGTATTAGAATTTAGTTCAATTTCTTCTTCTTCGCGAGGTTCGTCCAATCTATACGAAGGTCTTCTTTTGACAGTAACAAATTTTCTTAAATTTTGAAAAACGCGATTTCGTGTTCTAGGAGGTTGTGGAGGATCGTCTCCGTTATTAGTAGTAATAATGCCTATTTTAATGTTCCTAGACTTTTTACATTTAAAATAAAAGTACACAATAATTAAAAGTATGATTAAAGCAATGGATAGATATGTCAATATTGGCGTATACTTATTTACAGTTGGTTCGTTAATAATATTATCAAGATCCTTTGCATATTCGTCTAATTTATGCTTTGCGACATTTAAATCGTCATAATTAAATTTATTTAGTTGTAAAGGTTTTAAGTCAGGATATTTTAGTTTATTTGGAGTTTCTTTGCAACATTCAAATGGTATATTAATTGGGTGAAATTTATAGGTTTGATTAGATTTATTTAAATTTTTCGTTTGAATTTTAGTACTTCCAATATAAGCAATGCATTCAGATTTTAACGTTAAAATTGAAGTTTTGTCTAGCATTATAGTCAAAGGATTTTGATTTTTGCACTTAATAGTTATAGGAAATATTTCACTTAAAATTATTAACCATTGATTCTCTTGAATCAATTGTACATTGTAACTTTCAATTGAAATTGTGACTATGTCACAAGTATTAGGTAAATGGGTTTTTACCTCTAATAATTGAGCTTCACATCTTGAATGTGAGTCAATAGGAGTAGGATATAAATCTTTGCACATTATTAAATCAAATGCTAGTTCTTTACAATTTTTTATATCATAGAGAATTACATAGAGAGTTGGGTCATCGCTTTTTGCTACAAATTTAGTATCAGTGGATACCATGTGATAAAATCCAGTTTTATTGTCGAAAATTGAAATAGGATAAATTCTATAAAGAGTATACCATTGAGGTTCTACTAAAGGAATGTCTAATATAAAAACAAGTCTATTTTCTGTTTGAAAAACCTTTAGTTCTATAAAATCAAGATAAGTTGCAACATTTAGAAGTTGAGGAGTTAAGGGCAAATTATTTTTGTTTAAAGTTTGAGCGATTATTTGCAAATGATGAACCAGGTCTTCAGGAGTTATAACTGACGTGTGAATAATATGTAACTTTGCAAAAGTAATAGAGTTTAGAATGTCATTTAAATTGCTTTCGATAAAGGTATAGGATTCTAGGAGTCTTTCGGCCATCTCTAAAACTTGTAATTTTGCAGTGTAATAATTAAAATTATCAGAAATGTTATAAATGTAATTTTCGATTTGTTTTATGTCATTATTAAAAGTAATTTCATCAATTTGTAATTTGTTGATAGAGTCGTTAAAGTTTTTGATAACTGAAGTAGTTACTAAAATTTGTTTTTTCATTAATTTTTCTAATTCGTGTTCGTCTCTGTTAATTTTGTCGATACAATCGTTATAATACTGTCCGTCTGAAGCGTCTAAATTTCCGGTAATAAATTTCCAAACTGACCCTAAACCATTAATTAAACCTCTTTTATATCTTCTTACATCAATAGCTAATTCTTCAAATTTGAGCGCAATGTTTTCGGAAAGTTGATTTAGTAAAGTGAGATGTGACTTAACTTCGCTTAGAAAGGCGGCCATTCGTACGTCTTTTGGTTGAATTATAAATTGCATATTTTCTAAAATTTTATTATTATTTTCGAATGTTGTTTTTAGAGATGAAATGTCTTTATATACCAATAAACTCCACTTGTCATTAGAAATTTTGAGTCCGGATTGCTCTTGATAGAACACGCCTATGGTGTTATTAATTGGTCGCAGAGTATATTGTGCCATAGCGGTAGCGAACAAAGAAAATCTGTAACGAAGTTTCAGAATTAGGAACTTGGTTCGATATAACAAATTATTTTAATATCAGTATTTTTGAAAATATATTTGATCATAGGGAGAACTGTGTCCCAATCTAATTTGTCTAATCCACAAGCTAACTTGGGTATAGCTATAATTTTATCTTTTTCATCAGTGCTCTCGAGACAATTTGTTCGTAATTCCTTCAAGCAATTAAATAAATTAGCATAAGTTGGTTTATAATAGAAAAATTCTTTAGTTATTAAATAATAAATATTTCTTGTCGGAAGTTGAAGTACTGCTATTTCACCAATTGACTTACTTTGATTTTTTAGTTCATCTACGTGTCCAAATTTATCCTTAAATTCTTTTGCAATTCCTGCATTCATTTCTAAATCTTTAGATACACAGTGAGCTAATGAAATATTTTCAGGGGCATCAAATAAGTTGCCCAGTTCAATGGAAACGTTATTATTTTCAATAGGGATTTTTCGATCTAGAGTATAAAAGAATTCTTTAACCGTTAGTTCTTCTTCCTCCAATTCGTGACATTTCTTTAGCATATCAAAATTCATTTTTGTGGTTTGGTTAGTAATTGGGTTATGTAGCAAAGCTGAATTCGTATAAATTTCTTTAATTTTATAGGGTCCATTAAATTTGTTAGCTAGTTTATTTTTTATTTGGGACTCCTTGACATAAACCTTTTCTCCTACGCGAAATTGTCGCTGCTCCGAAACGTGTGTATCAAATCGCTGTTTCGCCTTTTGTTTGCGCATATCCGTACGCTTTCTTGCCACTTCATAATAATGCTTTATTTTATTGTTTAAATCGCGAACGTACTTAGAGATTAATTCTTGCTGATTATACAAAACTTCTGGAGGTCGAGACGAGGTGTGACCGAATAGCAATTCGTAAGGAGTAAAGCCGTGTGTTTTATTTATAGAATTGTTATATGCTATACAAGCGTAAGGAAGCATTTGAAATGGGTGTTCGTTAGGATTTTCTGTACTACATGCGCGTATCATTTCAGTTAAGGTGGCATGAAATCTTTCTAAGGAGCCATTTGATTGCGGATGACTAACACTAGAGAAAGTTAATTTTATATTGTATAATTTACAAAGATCTTTCATTAATTGATTATTAAATTCTTTACCTACATCGCAATGGATTCTTAAGGGAGTTCCAAAATGTTGAAAATAGAGTAACAGAGCGTCTACTACAGATCTCGCTGTTTTATTAGGAAGTGCATAAGCTTGGGTAAATTTTGTTAGTTCGTCTCTTATGGTAAGGATATTATTTTTTACTGGGATTTCTAGGATATCGATATTTATTCTTTCGAAAGGAGTTTTAGGAGTTTCGGTAATAACTAAGGGACTGTCCAAGTTTTGTCTACAAATTTTTGTCTTTTGGCAGATTTCGCACTGCCGAATAAATGTTTCGACGTCTTTAGTTAGTCCTGTCCAATTATATTTTTGTTTGATGCGTCTAATTGTTTCGTTTATTCCTCGATGTAAGTTTGTCTTGCCTGAATGAAATTGATCTATTATTATAGGTATTTGGTCTTCGTCTGGTATAGTCACAATGTTCTGACAAATTGTTAGTTGGAAATTTTTATCTGAGAACAAAAAATTAAACATTTCTAAAATTGGAAAATCTGGATTGTTTTCAATGTAATAAGTTTTATTTTCTTCGAATATATCTTTACTGTAATAAAGAGATATGAAGAGTACTTGTATGGCGGTTTCAAAATTAAAAGGAACAGGAATTATATAATATTTTCTTTTAGCTACGGTTTGACTGGAAAGAACATTTGCTTTATTATAGTTAAAATCAGGATTTAGCTCAAGTAAATCATCAATAACTTTTTCGTGAAGGTCTGTTAATTTGTCTTGTTGAAAAATTAGTACAATGTCCTTGTGTGTTTTGTCTAAAAGTTGATTATTTGTATATTGGATTTTAGAATAGTCGATCATTGAAGTCGTGTTGTATAGATCAAAAAATCTGTCAAATTCATTACAGATTATAGCAATTTCGTCAGTCTCATTATTGTCAATAGGCGGGTCAATGTCTTGAGGATTATCATGGGAAGTAGATGGTTCGTCTAGGGAAGTATGAAAGGAAACAGCTTCTTTTATATGATTGATTTTGATTCGAGATAAAGCGTCGGCATTTCGATTAATTTTTCCAGGTTTATAAATTATTTGATAATTATATTCTTCTAATTTAAGTCGCCAACGTGCTAAACGACTACCGGGATCTTTTATTGAGAAAAGCCAGGTTAAAGGTCTATGATCTGTAACCAATAAGAATTTTCGTCCGAAAAGATAAGGTCTATAGTTTTTTACGGCAGCAATTATTGCCAAAAGTTCTTTCTCTATAACGCTATATTTCATTTCTGCTGGACTTAAGGTTCTTGAAAAGTATGCTATGGGAAGATCATTTCCAACAGGTCCTTGCGAAAATACCGCGCCTACAGCAAAAGCGCTTGCATCTGTAGTTAAAACAAATTCCTTTTCAAAATTAGGATATATTAGGATTGGTGAAGTTATTAATGCATTTTTAAGTTGTTCGAAAGATTCACGACAATCTTTATCAAAAATAAATGGTACGTCTTTTCTTAAAAGTCGAGTTAAAGGCTTTGTCATTTTTGCGAAGTTTGGAATAAACTTCCTGTAGTAACCAGTAAGACCCAAAAATTGTTTAATTTGTTTAGTATTGGCAGGTTGAGGAAAATCGATAACAGCTTGTACTTTTTGTGGATTTGGTTTGACCCCTTCAGGTGTAATAACATGTCCTAAATAAATTACTTCTTTTCGTAAGAATTCACACTTATCTGGCTGTATTTTTATATTTGAATTTCTTAATCTTTGAAAAACTTCAGTAATACGAGAGATATGTTCATTAATTGTGGAAGAATAAATAATAATGTCGTCCATGTAAACTAAGCACTTTTCGTTTTGTATCCCCATTAGTATATTATCCATAACCCTCTGAAAGGTTGAGGGCGCATTACGAAGGCCAAAGGGCATACGTAAATATTCGAAATGTCCATTTTCAACGGAAAAAGCAGTTTTCGAAATGTCTTCTGGATTCATTTCAATTTGTTGAAAACCAGAAGCCAAATCTAAAGTAGTAAAATAATGGCAATTACCCAACTGATCTAATATATCTGAAATATTAGGCAGTGGATACCTGTCATTAACTGTTAATTCATTTAATTTCCGATAATCAATTACGATTCTCCATTTTTGTTTGCCTGAAGCGTCTAATTTTTTTGGAACGACCCATACTGGGGACGACCATGGTGAAACAGAAGGTCTAATTATTCCTTGAGAAAGCATTTTATTAATTTGTGTTTTTACTTCTTCCTTGTGAACTTGTGGATATCGATAAGATTTAGTAAAAATTGGCTTAGCGTCGCCTGTATCGATAGTATGTTTTATTTCATTAGTGAAACTTAGGAAATCTCCGTCAAAGTAAAATATATCTTCAAAATTCAAGCATAAATTAGTAATTAATTCTTTTTCTTCTTCGTTTAAATGTTCTAGCCTTAATGATTCTTTTATTTCTTCTACTCTGCTTTTCGTTTTATTAAAATTACAAATAATATTAGCACTAGCGTTCGTTTCTTTAATGTAAGGCTCAAATTCAAATTCAATGTTATGGCATTAGCGTTTAATATTGTCGTATAAAAATTACCGTCTTCGTTTATTTTTACTATAGCATTTGGCACGTATACCTTTTCTACTCGTTGTGCGCATAAAATCATTTCTTTATTCGTATATTTATTCGTATGAAACTTGCATATTTTTTCGCAACGCGGTTCTATCGTAACCTGATTTATATTATAACTCGTATTTTCGCTTTCAAAATTATTTATATTTTCCGTGTAATCATTATTATTATTATTATTTCGTTCATAAGCGTTTATATGAAGGCTATCGTATCTTTCGTCAACATTAACTTGTCTTTTATAAACGACTCGATTATTATTGTCATTATTATTCGTTAACTCGTTTAATTCATCTCCGTCTTTGAGTAATTCGTGTACCTTATAGTACGTAATTAATTGTTTATTCCTAAAATCTACTATTGCACCGTACCTTTCTAGAAAGTCAGCGCCTAAAATTCCGTCAAATCCTATATCTAGATCGCAAATATAAACTTTATGGGGAGAAAGAGGACCCGTAAAAGAAACAAATACCGCTTCAGTAATAGGAATTGATTGGCCAGAAATACCTTTAATTTGAAAATTTTCTGGACATCGATTTAAAAATTGCTGAACCGTCTCTGGTTTGAAAATTGAAATACCAGCTCCTGTGTCAATTAAAATTTTGTACTTATCGGTATTATCTTTAATATAATATAGATTGCTATTGTCAACGGTATTTATGCAAACGTTTGGTCCGTATTGGTCATACCAAGATTCTTGAAGTTGGGAATAGGATTCTGGTCCGAGGCTGTTAATTGAAAATTTTCGCTTTGGCCCAGATAATGTTGTTGGGGAGTTCTATTTTGGTTATTTGGATTTGAATTTGGGAATCTAGGAGTAAAATTTTGATTAGAAGGCTGGAAACCTGAATTATTATTAAAAGTTCTTGGGAAATTGTTTCTAGGAATATTATTAGAAAAATTTCTAGGAGGTTGATTTCTTGGTTGGAAGTTTTGAGGGTGATTCCTAGGTTGGAAAGAAGGAGTTTGAAAATTATTTTGCTGAGGAAAAGATGGTCTTTGATGGAACCTATTTTGGGAGAAATTATTTCTTTGGGAGTTATTTTGGAAATTGTTAGAGTAGCTAGAAGGATTTGGACCATTTCTGTAATAATTATTTTGATTTTTAGTTCGACATTCATTGATAGTATGTCCATTTCTTTTGCAATAATTACAAAATTTTGGAAAATTATTACTGGTTCTTTTGATATTATTATTGAAGACTGGTACACGATTTTGCCTCTGAAATTTTTGATTTTCAAAATAAGAAAGTTGCAATTCTCTCTTAATTAAAGCTATAGCATCCATCATGTTGGGTGGATTGCTAGCACGAATTAGTTGCCCTATTCTTGGTTCTAAACCTGTCAAAACTGTATTTAGGCACATGCTATCGATTAATGTAGCTTGCGATACTTTTTGTTCCCTAGTGAGAAGGCTTTGTTTTCCTATTGCGGCATACATTTTCGAGCAGTGAGTTTGAACTCTGCCTACAAAAGTCAAAGCATTTTCATTTTGGGATTGACACATTCTTTGTAAATCTTGAATTAATGAAGTTAGATCGCGAGGATCTCCGAAATGAACGTTAAGTAATTGTTTGATTTCGCGCCAGGTACTCAAATCTCTTGAATTAATGAGTTGGGCTGCACGTCCCTTTAATTGATTTTTAATTTTTATAACAAGTAAAATGGCTTGGTCGCCAACAGTCATTTGCATGGCCCTATCACATGCAATGATAAAAGTATTTAAATTGATTTGATCCCCATCGTATTCAGGGATGATAGAAAATATTTCGCTTAATTTAAATGGTACTTCGTCGTTATTTGAAGCGTTTGCTTCATTGTTTACATTAGAGTTTATAGCTTCGTTATTCGGCATGTTGAAATGAAAAGGTAATATCGTTATAACGTAGAAAGTTCAATAATAGCAACGTAGAAAGTTCAAAAAAAATCACAAATAAAATTCACTTCAAGTTTTTCACTTACAATAGAAGTAACTTCATGCTCGCTGGATGTCGTTGATGCTGCTGTTGTTGCTGGATGCTGGCCTCAGGAGACTGTCCTTCTTAGTGCCTCCGGATCTTCCTGTCGAAGACCCTTTTCAGCTGGCTCCAATCGTAGTGGTGTGGTGACCCCCGAGGAGACTGTCCTTCTAAGTGCCTCCGGATCTCCCTCGTTGAAGACCCTTTTATCGAGGATCCCACTTCTGACACCAAATTGTTACGGGCGACGTGAAGACGAAGACTTTTTAAAAAACTTTTATTTGAGTAACGCGAGTTACAGAGTTTCGGCTTAGACTACAGACAAGACTAGAATTAACACTCTTACTTTACTAGGTCCTATTTATACAGATCTGTTATGCTGAGGTGTTGTGGTTCTCATGGGAAAAGAATATAAAGACAAAGGGAAGATCAAATTCTGCAATTCTTGCAGTAAGCAAGTTTTAACAATACTCAAAAGGAATATGATATGTTCTAGTAATCATTCTAGAACAATATACAATGGAAAATGATATATTTGTAGTAAGCATCTTGAACAATAGAGAATGAGAACATAATAACCAACAGTAAACAGAATCAAGGGTAAAAACAAGGTTATGATCAAGGTGATGCTTGAGGTCGGATATAACATATATGAGCCTTGTTTTGTAAAATGCGTAATATTATCAAAGAAACACTTCTTTTATTACATTCAATTATATTTCACTTCACTTCTTCAGCATCTACAATTTAAGTACCCTACATAAGATTTTATTTGTATTATTTCTACTTATATAATTTTTATAATTTATCTCTTCTTATTTTTATATATTTTTGTACATAACAACGTTTTCTTAACAAAAATAATAAAAAAGTCTGCGATAAAAATCAATATAAATTGACCTGTGCCACTCGGCATTTTCAGTATGAGAATGAAAATGTTTTTTAACAATCAATGCTGCTGCAACAATGATCACATTAGATCATTATTGATCACAGTTGCTACTAGTAAGAACAACACGGAGAATTATATTACATCTTTGAATAAAGAATACCAGGAAGGATTCAAAGCTCTATGGGTATTATAAAATACGTGAGACGGAAATCACCTTATGTGGTAACCAAGTTTTGACACAATATTTTGATAATGAACAGGGGAATAGTTGGATTTACGCCAAAAAATATTTCTTTTTTTATTACATATGTCAACGTTTCGACGATATTTATGTCACCATCTTCAGGACACTGGAATTTAACAGTTGTTATAAAAATAAATCAATTAAGTCTTAACCGTAATAGTTAACAATAAATTAAGACGATAAACAACAAACAGAGGCAAGTAAAAAAGGCAACAGGTTCTTACGGGTAAAATTCAGAAACACTTTGATCAAAAATATATACATCAGATTGCTGTAGATAAAACTAGGTTTCTTAAACAACAAAAAAGTAATAATTTGTGGATTATCAAAAAGAAACTAGATTTACTTTACTTTAAAGTAAATCTAGTTTTTACTTACAGTAAAGTAAATCTAGTTTTACTTAACAGTAAAGTAAATCTAGTTTCTTTTTGATAATCTACAAATTATTACTTTTTTTCACCGTATGGTAACCTATAAAAAAGCATAATAGAATTTTATACTAGTGTTTCACAAGACTCTTGCAAATTTCTTGTTCTTGTCTTGTTTTTGCTGCAAGAACACGACAAGACTCTTTTAAATTTCTTGTCTTGCTTTGCAAGACAAGACAAGAAATCATTCTGCAAGACTCTTAAATTTTGCAAGAAATCTTGCTAAAAGCAAGAAGTCTTACAAAAATCACTAGGTATGTGTTATTTTAATTTATGTAACTTTAATAAGAGAAATAATTAATGTAGGTGATAATATTGATTTTTAAAAAATAAGCATACATAAAAATGGTTATTTAAGAAATTACTGTATCTATATATAAATATTAGTATATTATTTAGTAAATATATTTTTCTTGAAATCGGCAGTAAAGTGTCCCAAAATAGTCATTAAAAGCACAGAAATCGTACAATAATGTAGCCCATTATTGTACGATTTTTTCAATAAGTAGGCCTTGGCGACATGTAAACATCAAACGTCAGACGCGGAGAAATCGCCCGTCAAAATTGACCAAATATTCAAAACCCGACCGATAAAGGCCCATTTAACTTTTCGTACACATTGCGAAATTGTTTCCTATAGAAGCGCAATCCTTCAGTATACATATTTTAGTAAATTAGAATATCAATAGATTTGTTGTGTAGGCTGCACAAGAAGCAGCAGTTTGGTTTTTCTGTCAGAAGGTGCCGTGTCTCATCATACTTGTTATAGGTGGAGCGATCGTCAAAGTCAAGCAACGCCGCGCGTAGTCGGTTCATGGACGGGTGATCCATTATTATTATTTTCTTGCCTAATAAAACTTTTTTTTCCGATTTAAAAAAAAATATAATATGTACCTCGGCACTGAAGTTCTTTTTATGACTCATGTGGTTTATTTGCCTCGGCCAGAGGCCTCGGCAACTAAATTCCACATGAGTCATAAAAAGTTGAACTTCAGTGCCTTGGTACATAAATAACTATTATTTACAATATTCCTAGTAGGTCAGTAATACTAATCCATGTTTTCAGGCATTACAGCTCCAACTCGCGACAAACAAAATCATTTTAAATTCAGTGGTTTGTTTAAAAGGTCTTTTACTCACAGAGCAATTTATTTATTTTACAATCAATGGGACCGGTTTCGACTGCATAAAAAGAACAGTCATCTTCAGCCAACTACAAAATGTTACAATCATTTGGTAAAAATGCAAAGTGCCAAGTAGAAATCAAAGAATTAACAAACTTTAAGTGGAGAACTTACATGTGCTAGGTTATAGAGAAATAACTACCAGAAAGTATACAATCGATGCCTTAAACGTGTGTCACTGTCACATCCAAACATATTATTTATTATTTCAAACTGTATGTAATCAGAAAGGAGAGATGGAACAGTAAATTTTAATGTTTAAACCGCGAATATTACATGCGGTTGGGCGACTATAAGGAACTGACAAATGGCATCTTAAATTTGTTATCTGCAAGCAGCACCTGAGCGACCTCTCTGAGTGGAAACCCAAACCTTCATGGTTACTATTGAAGAGAACATCAACCCTGTCCGGAGGGACCTCCAGTGGTCAAGAGTGGAACTTGTTTTTAAAGTAAGTAAGCCGGCAGATAGCTAATCTGATTTATAGTAAATTAGATAAGAAAACTGTTATTAAATTTTTATTTGTAATAAAATATTTGTTGTAAAATTCGAGTTTTTTATGCTATCCTCGTTATAATTTAAAAGAAGAGTGACAGTAGATCATTACTTCCAAAATTCTGTTGTGCATTTAACGAAACTGAATTTTCTTTATTATATCTAAGAATTTCTAAACTTTCTAACTTGTCTAGGTGAAATTTTGTTCTGCAAACATGTAATATGTTGAGGCAATTATCCTTATCAAACCTATGGTTAGTTTCTAAAATGTGTTTCGCAAAAAGGGATTCATTACTATTAGTTCTGATGTGTCTGAGATGTTCTTTGTATCTCGTTTTAAAATTACGTTTGGTACGACCGACATAAGTCGCCCCACAGTCACACGTCAACCTATACACTCCACAGTGGTTCATAGCGTCCTCCTTATCCCTGTTGTTGATAATTTGTCTAATGTTATTATTAGTTTTAAAAGAAATAGTTATATTTACATCTTTGAAAATTTTTTTTAATACGATATGCAATTCCACTCAGAGAGGTCGCTCAGGTGCTGCTTGCAGATAACAAATTTAAGATGCCATTTGTCAGTTCCTTATAGTCGCCCAACCGCATGTAATATTCGCGGTTTAAACATTAAAATTTACTGTTCCATCTCTCCTTTCTGATTACATACAGTTTGAAATAATAAATAATATGTTTGGATGTGACAGTGACACACGTTTAAGGCATCGATTGTATACTTTCTGGTAGTTATTTCTCTATAACCTAGCACATGTAAGTTCTCCACTTAAAGTTTGTTAATTCTTTGATTTCTACTTGGCACTTTGCATTTTTACCAAATGATTGTAACATTTTGTAGTTGGCTGAAGATGACTGTTCTTTTTATGCAGTCGAAACCGGTCCCATTGATTGTAAAATAAATAAATTGCTCTGTGAGTAAAAGACCTTTTAAACAAACCACTGAATTTAAATTATCACTCACATTATGGGTACATACATTGGTAGCAACCAATACAGATCAAATAACGTTAGTCTGACGAAACTTACCCATTCCTACAGAAAGTTGACGATTGGTAGACTACAGTGTGCAACAGACATATTTTTTAATAACAGATGCCAACAGCTGGACCTCACACCAAAATATATTAAAATCAAACTTAACAGAGCCAATCTATCACAAAGAAATGAGAATCTTATCAGAAAATTAAGAAACAATATTCTTAAGGAAGAAATAAGGAAAAGATACCAAAAACTTAACAGAATAAACATCGAACTGAAATTCGTCTATGACAAATTGAAGACCATGATGGACCATTTAACTTTAACAGAGACATTAACAACAATCGTGGAAGCTAGTCAACGTGTGGACCACAATAGGAGAAATAAACTACAGAGTAAGATCAACAGATTGAGACGACAAACCACGCCACGAACAATGGACACCAACATAGAAGAAGCACAGGGGGATTACAAATTTGCTGCAGAAGTTTTGAACTACACAGATACACAATTCACAGACAACGAGATGGAGCTCCTAAGTAGGGGTTACAAACATAATTTACAACCGGCCAACAAGAAGAAAGAAGTTGGAGACTTGGAGATCCTGGGAGTGGAAACGGAGAGCATCCTACAAACTCTAGAACCACAAGTCAGAAATAACATTAGAGAACAATGTAAGTCTGTTATCAGAAAGGAAATCAAATCTATTAAAGAAAAAAACCCTTATCGTAACAAAGAAATACTTACCTTAAAATCAATCACAAATAAAATCAAAGAAAATAATTTAACGTGTACAAAAGCAGATAAAGGAGACTCGATCATTATTTTAAACAAACAAGTTTACATTGATAAAGTCCTAGCATTTGCCAGAGACAATAAATTTAAAGAAATTAAGCCTAAGTTACCAACTTTCATTAAAACGGTCAAACAAACTATTAATTCCTGCACTCACCTATTTAATAAAGCGACATCTATGTCATTGTCACCAGAATACACCCTAATACCTAAATTATATGGCCTAATTAAAACACATAAAGCAGACCATATCGATAATATGCCTATTAGACCAGTGGTATCATTTTGTAGTTCTCCAACATATAAATTAGCTAGTTGGCTTAATAACTATCTCAAGAATACCTTGAATATTTCTTTTAATCATACTATTAAAAATAGCACTACCTTAGCCAATAACCTAAAGAATATGAATATACCAGAGGGGGCACTCCTTATCTCTCTTGACGTATCCAACCTATTCACTAATGTCCCAATAAATGAGACCATAGAACTTGTCCAAAACATTCTAAACCCTAAAATACTTGACAACGATCTTAGAATAGAAATAATTAAAATTTTGAAAATTTGTCTTAAACAAAATTTTTTCAACTTTAACAACATAACTTTTAGCCAAGAAGACGGACTGTCTATGGGGTCACCACTTTCACCTTTCCTCGCTGATCTATTCATGGATAACTTTGAGAACACCCATATTTTAAATAACAACTTATATAAAGAACATATACACTTCTATGGAAGGTACGTGGATGATATTTATTGCATTTGGACAGGCTCTACACAAGTATTACATAATTTTTTAAATTACATTAACAATATTCATACAAAAATAAAATTTACTTTAGAAATACAAAATGAAACAAAATCTATTAATTTCTTGGATTTAAAAATTAAAAAAAAAAAAAAAAAAAAAAATTACTGATATCAATAACAGACATGTGTTTGAGATATATAGAAAAGTATCACACACAGGTGTAATTATCGATAATTCATCGAATCATCCACATTCACATAAGCTGGCTGCGTTGAGAAGCTATGTTTATAGAGCTTGCTTTCTGCCTCTGGAAAAACAGAATTTTGATAAAGAAATTAAGATTATTAATCAAATAGCAACAAAACATGGCTTCAATAAGAAATTAATAGATAGATTGATTAATAAATTTAATAATAAACAACTTACCTTAAATTCATATATCCCAGAAGATGGAAACACAACTACAAATAAAAAATATTTTTCATTAACTTTTAATAACCCAATTGCATATCGTTTTAAAAAAATTTTCAAAGATGTAAATATAACTATTTCTTTTAAAACTAATAATAACATTAGACAAATTATCAACAACAGGGATAAGGAGGACGCTATGAACCACTGTGGAGTGTATAGGTTGACGTGTGACTGTGGGGCGACTTATGTCGGTCGTACCAAACGTAATTTTAAAACGAGATACAAAGAACATCTCAGACACATCAGAACTAATAGTAATGAATCCCTTTTTGCGAAACACATTTTAGAAACTAACCATAGGTTTGATAAGGATAATTGCCTCAACATATTACATGTTTGCAGAACAAAATTTCACCTAGACAAGTTAGAAAGTTTAGAAATTCTTAGATATAATAAAGAAAATTCAGTTTCGTTAAATGCACAACAGAATTTTGGAAGTAATGATCTACTGTCACTCTTCTTTTAAATTATAACGAGGATAGCATAAAAAACTCGAATTTTACAACAAATATTTTATTACAAATAAAAATTTAATAACAGTTTTCTTATCTAATTTACTATAAATCAGATTAGCTATCTGCCGGCTTACTTACTTTAAAAACAAGTTCCACTCTTGACCACTGGAGGTCCCTCCGGACAGGGTTGATGTTCTCTTCAATAGTAACCATGAAGGTTTGGGTTTCCACTCAGAGAGGTCGCTCAGGTGCTGCTTGCAGATAACAAATTTAAGATGCCATTTGTCAGTTCCTTATAGTCGCCCAACCGCATGTAATATTCGCGGTTTAAACATTAAAATTTACTGTTCCATCTCTCCTTTCTGATTACATACAGTTTGAAATAATAAATAATATGTTTGGATGTGACAGTGACACACGTTTAAGGCATCGATTGTATACTTTCTGGTAGTTATTTCTCTATAACCTAGCACATGTAAGTTCTCCACTTAAAGTTTGTTAATTCTTTGATTTCTACTTGGCACTTTGCATTTTTACCAAATGATTGTAACATTTTGTAGTTGGCTGAAGATGACTGTTCTTTTTATGCAGTCGAAACCGGTCCCATTGATTGTAAAATAAATAAATTGCTCTGTGAGTAAAAGACCTTTTAAACAAACCACTGAATTTAAATTATCACTCACATTATGGGTACATACATTGGTAGCAACCAATACAGATCAAAATCATTTTAATTTTAATTCTTTTAAATTCAACAAATTAATAATGTATATTCCTCAATTTATTCACTACAGTGGATGAATTTATTTTTTAAAAGTTTGCTTTAACTGTATTTTTACAATTTTTACAATTTTACAATTTAATACAAAAAAATATATATCTATGTCAATAATTTAAAAAAATTAATCATTGACCCACCGCACCGCGACTCGGCAGCGCTGCGCCAGCTTGTCTCGACAAGCTTTACACGAAATAAATAATGCAATAAGAGTCTTGCTAACAAGAGTCTTGGTAGCAAGACTCTTGCTGCGATGACGTCCCTAAACAAAAAATACAAGAACAACCAGAAGTTACAAGAAGTCTTGCTTGCAAGACAAGATTTTTTCCAGCAAGAGTCGGGCAAGACAAGAATGAATTTCATTTCTTGTCTTGCTTTGCAAGACAAGACAAGAATAGGCCTAGCAAGAGAAGAAATCTTGTCTTGTGAAACACTATTTTATGTCTTTGGAAGAAGGAAATCGCAATATTTTAGTTCTAGTCACACTACTTCTTAGTTACCTGTGTACCTTCAGAAACCTAGTTTTATCTACAGCAATCTGATGTATATATTTTTGACCAAAGGATTTCTGTATTTTACCCGTTGCCTTTTTTACTTGTTGTTGTTTATCGTATTAATTTATTGTTAACTATTACGGTTAAGCCTTAATTGATTTATTTTTATAACAACTGTTAAATTCCAGTGTCCTGAAGATGACGAAATAAATATCGTCGAAACGTTGACATGTAATAAAAAGGAAATCCTTTTTTTGCGTAAATCCAGCTATTCCCCTAATATTCATTGACATTTACTGACGCCACTAGTACGAACAATAACAATATTTGGCCTGTATTATAGGTACTGATTTCATGAAAAATGACGATTTCTGCCTCGATTAGTTTGTCGAAACAACTCAAAGGTGAGCGCCACTGTAAAAACGGAAACGGCTTCACGCCATATTCAGAGCATTAAGCCGAAATGTGCTCCTTCCTGGGGTTCTTTATTCACATTATTATCTACATCTTTTTCCAAATAAAATATAAAAGCCAAGTGGGTATTTTGAAATGGGCTGAAATATTCGCGTCGCGCGTTCACGATTCTTCTCTTCCGGCCAAAGATGTCCCCGCCGCTGCCCGTGTGCGGCGGGACCCGGACCCGGAAATCCCCCGCCTGTGGAGATCCGGCCGCCCGCCCGCCGCCGCCGGCGCGGCACTGCCGCTCGCTGTGCTGCAGTGCACCGAACGAACGAACAACACACTCGTTAATTTTAAAATAAAACCCCTCGTCGGGCCCGGCCCGCCGCTGACCCATTTCTTCGGCTGTTTTATCGTTTCCGACCGCCCCGCGCTCCCCTATGCGTCAAAATGCGATGCCCCCCGGGTTTAATCGTCCGCCAGCCGAAATATTTCCTGCGAGGGGCCTTTGCCCCGCTGTTGTTTGAGAATGGGGAATTGAAGTCGACTTATTTTTCGTTCCGGGAGAATTAAGGAAATGTAAAGAGAAATACTAAAAGGGTCGTTGGTCGTTGCAGAAACGACGAATATAGGCATCATTTGTGATTGTTATCTGAAACCGTCGACTGGAATTTTGAATATTTCAGTCAACGCTTAAACGAAGTTGAAATTACTTTCGAATACTATGGATAGGTACACTGCTGCTATACCTACACCGCTATTACGATGATTAAACATATTTTATTTATTGGTTTTTCAGCTTCTGCTTGCATTTTTTTAACTTAATCTGCCGAAACTTAAATGAAAATTCATCTGATGTTGATAATATATGAGATCGTAATATTATATCATGTCCCAAAATTTGAATCTTTGTTTTACACGCGCTCTCTATTGGCCGTGGTGACGATGTTCGGAGCATTGCTAACTATTTAGACTGCACGTTTTTCTGCCTTCGATCGACCTTGGTTTGAGTCGAGGTCGAGGCAGACTACATGCCCATGCGTCTTTATAGAAAAACACCACTGACAACAGAAACAGAGGCATTTGAACTCCATATAAAACGATGCCATTTGCAACCAGCATCTTCGTTCCCTCCACCTTTGAATCAAACTGATTATGGATGGGCAAAGAATTAAGCAAAAAACTCTTTGGTACCCATTTAACAGCAAAGTGTTTGCACCACAAGAATTGCTGAAAAGTTTAAGAAGTAGCCGTTCAATTGAGAAGCCATGTTCAACAGCAAGATGCAGTTTTGCACCTGTAGCGAAGGCGTCAATTGTGTGGAAGTCTGACGACTCTTGAAGCTTAATTCCATGACAATGACAGAATCTGATATGCATTCTGGAGTCTGTATCCTTGTAAAATCTTCTATAGTTTTTAACTATATTAAAGAAAACGACACACTTCCTATTTATAATTTATTTTACCCGTTTCAAAACATATTTTATGTTGAATCGCCATCTTATAGTGTTGCAAAAGTATTATATACCCTTATAGTATACATAGTATTCATATAATAAACATTTTATTAAACTACAAAAATATTTTATTTTGTTCAGCCGATTTGCAATATAATGGGCGAGTTGTGTTTTTGGAATCCATGAACATTGACATTCAATATTTAAAGTTTCCCAAGGGTGCCACCCCACACATTATATTAGAACTGGGATAAATCACAAAATAATAGTTGTATCTTAATTTAAGATTCAAGCCTATTTTATCATTTTCGAGACCGGTCTAATAGTAATAATTGCTCCTGCACAAGCATTCAGTTGCTTCTGGGATGCTAATAGCTTGGAGTATTGTGAGGGTGAGAATTATTATTAATATTATTATTATTGAACAATATTTTTGCAGTTGATCCTGATTGAAGCTATTTATTTATTTTCTGTCTAGACAAAATGAGCCTCTCCACTATACAGGGTGTCTCACCACGAACTGCATCGATCGATATCTCAAAAAGTAAACATATATTTTTTTTGAAAATTTGGCAGCTGACCAATGCCAATGAGTACTATTCATCTAAAATATTTCCAAAATGGCGGCGCTAACTTCGTTATTTTAAATGGAACACCCTATATTTTATTGCATTTTTTAATTCAACGGAAAATTCTAGGTACATTTCATGTATCATATCCTATACTTAAATTCAACCGTTTTTGATATATTTGCCATTTTAGAGAAAAAAATTACAGATGCAGAGCTGTACTTAATTGGCAGTTTCTTCATAACGGCTGCATATTTCGTAACGCGCTCTTGGCATTTTGTAGTCAAAGGCTTGGTGCAGAGAAATGCCATAAAGAAAGTTTCCGATCTTGTACAGGGTGCTCACAAAATTATTCAAATATTAATTCAAAAAATGCTCAAAATTTTCAAATGGAAACCCCCATTTTTTGTACAGTCGTATTCAGCACAAAAATTAGGGCATGTTTGTGTTTGGTTCCCTATACCTAAATGTTATCATTTTCGATTTATTTACAAAAAACTAATTTTCCACTTCTTCATCAAGGGGGCGTTTTTTTTTTAAGTTTGATAAATCTAGTTGGCCTTGGCTGATTATACGATTGTTATTATTGTAAACAATGCCGGCACGGTTAAATTACACAAACGAAGACTATTTAAATTTATTTATTATCAGCAAATGTATTAAACTCTGTTGCATTCTCCATAAATAATACATTTAGATATAGGTAACCAACCACAAACTTGCCCTAATTTTTTGTGCTGAATACGGCTACTACAAAAAAAATTGGGGTTTCCATTTGAAAATTTTGAGTTTTTGGCATTTTTTGAATTAATATTTGAGTAATTTTTTGTGAGCACCCTGTACAAGATCGGAAACTTTCTTTATGGTATTTCTCTGCACCAAGCCTTTGGCTACAAAATGCCAAGAGTGCGTTACGAAATATGTAGCCGTTATGAAGAAACTGTCAATTAAGTACGGGTCTGCATCTGTCATTTTTTCTCTAAAATCCCAAATATATCAAAAAACATAATACATGAAATGTACCTATAATTTTCCGCAGAATCCAAAAATGCAATAAAATATAGGGTGTTCCATTCAAAATAACGAAGTTGTCATAGACTTCCGGTATAACCGAAAGTGCCGCCATTTTGAAAATATTTTAGATGAATAGTACTTATTGACAAATTTTCAAAAAAATTCTATGTTTACTTTTTGAGATATCGATCGATGCTGTTCGAGGTGAGACACCCGTATAAGAAAGTTTAGTTATAAACCGGTTTATAATCAAAACTACAAACAAATGGTAAATTATAAAGAAAATATTTGCCTTCCTCCGTTTACATCCAATTGTTATCATATTATCATCTACAATACCTTCCGAAGCATATAAATGAACAAACGACTAATCTTTTTAAAACCACTACTTATTTGTATGGAACTTTGATAATTGGGCCTTGTTGGCACAAAAACGCTATGAACCAAAAATTAATAATTATTGTGGAAATGAATTTTCGGGGTGTTATATACACAGGGGATATTGCGTAATGATTTCAACCTCCATAGAGTAACTTAAGTTGACTATAATTTGAAAATCTTCTCTGTTGTCTGTGAATGCGCATTACCAGGTAGACGCTTTTCTCAAAGGAAATATAGGGGCAGCCATATAGTATTAGATATGATCCAAGGGGAAAACATTGTTAAGAATATTGTTCAAAATTAAATATGGCTAATTTATCGGTCAAATGGATTACTTCAAATTACTTGGGCATCTTTATAAAAATGTGTTTTAACTCCTGTTCATGCTCGTGTTCGATTATGCAAGCCTAGTTTGACAGGACTCGTCGTAGTGAAGAAGCATTTAGCTGTGTTTAATTGGATTGTTTAAGTCGATGTCTTTTGCCTCTCCGATATAATATTTTTATTCTACTCACACATGTACAGCATTTGCGGTTTTCTGTTGAACCTAGACAGAATAGGTCGGCAGTTCCAATTAACTGATTGGGTATAGTTGTTTAATACTCATTCTAGGACGGATATATGAAATCGAAATGAACCAATCACCGTTAAGCTTTCTCGGGCGCGGGTTCACGTGATTTAAAATGAAACAACCCTTGAATTTATTTTATTCCAAAACATTAGTGTAATCTATTAAATTATACTTTCACCATTTACCCAAATTTCTGTTTAGCAGCTATTTATTACATGTAAAAAAATACACTCTATCCGAATAGATTGTCCATATCATCCTCGAACGTTCCGTCTTCGTCCTCGTCCTGGTGCGATATGGACAACATATATCCACTCTTATTGTACAGGGTGGTTCATTATAAATTGACACCCACCTTAACTTGTTAGTTTTTGAGGTTAGAAAAAAAAGTTTTTGACATAAGTTTTAGATACTAATACAAAGTTTTTTGTGACGCTATTGGACCGTGTACAGTGTGTTCTAGAAAGCCGTGACAGACATAACTTATGTTTTTTTTTTAAATGGAACACCCTATATATTTTTACATTTTTGAAATCTGCACATCAAGGCAATTAAAATGATATTAAACTTTGCGGCATTATCTTTTTCCGTTTTTGAAAAATAAAATTCCGTTTTCAAATTTTATACTAAATTTATTTAACTTGAATTTGTGCATCTCGTGATAAAGATAGATGATCGATGTAATAACAAAAATATTTGTTTTAAACAAGAGAGTAACATAGTGAGACTCCAAAATGTTTAGGAGCTTTTACGATTTTCCTGAAATTCTTTATTTCGAGAATATAATCAGTAAAATTTGAAAAGGCTCCTAACATTTTGGAGTTTCACTATGTTACTCTTTTGTTTAAAACAAATATTTTTTGTTATTACATCGATCATCTATCTTTATCACGAGATCCACATATTCGAGTTAAATAAATTTAGTATAAAATTTGAAAACGGAATTTTTCAAAAGATAATGCCACAAAGTTTAGTATCATTTTAATTGCCTTGATGAGCAGATTTCAAAAATGCGAAAATATATAGGGTGTTCTATTTAAAAAAACATAAGTTATGTCTGTCATGCGGCTTTCTAGAACACACTGTACACGGTCCAATAGCGTCACAATAAACTTTGTATTAGTACCTAAAACTTTTGTAAAAAAACCTTTTTTCTAACCTCAAAAAGTAGCAAGTTAAGGTTGGTGTCAATTTATAATGAACCACTCTGTACAAAGTACTATTATACTGGATTACTACCATCGACAAATTCACTGGGCATATAAACTCGCTTCACCTTGGCAACCAACGTTCAAACAACAACAACATGAGAACACAATCAACTGTCTCGGTTTTATTCTGCAGAGTTAAATGGTTTCACGTCACTTTATTACGGATTAGGAAAGGAATCATTACCATCAATGTCTGTTAAAAAGCCAACACAACATGATTCTAAGTGAAGTACATTAGATCATGGAAGCTGGCTGGTATAATATTACAAGATGCCGAAATATTTACAGGTAGATCCAGCCACTTCATCTTATAAAATTATGATGCTATAATATCCTTGTTGATTTAACAAATTTGGAAGATAGTACCTACTTCGTAAATGGCCAATGACAATGAGTCCCTTACGTCACCCTTTCTTTTGTTTGTTTTGTAATAAATCTCTAATTAACCTGACCCTCCTTTCAATAAATGAATTTTTATTTAATTATTCAAAGAATTTAAAATATCACAAAATTAAAACTCAAAAGTAAGTGGGTATATTATACATAGAAAGTTTGCAAAAATGCAATGGATGCAAAATTAAAACAACGATTCAAATAAGTGAAATAAGTTTTCAAAATTAATGAGAAATTATCAATCGACTTCTTGGATCGAGAATGTACATACCTAATCATTAACGAGAATGTCATCATTTCGTAATGTAAACTTCAAAAGCTCATTCTGTCGGTGGTGCAATTTACTACGAGTTTACTACAACAGTTGGAACCAGTGGATAGTGCCAATATATGCCAAGAACAACACTCGAACTCTGGTATATGGCCATAAACGCCAGCACGTAGTGCCCGTTTATCGCCACCGGTTCGTAATAACAACGAGCAGACCGCGTGCTGTGCGATGCTAACTTATAAACGAAATTGAAAGATGATTGACAAGGTGGCGTCAAGAAGTACCACGGCAGCATGTGTACGGATTTTTCTGTAGTTTACGCTACCACAGCTGGTGAGCACTAATGAGTATGACAACACAAGGAATATCCCCGTTACACTCGTTACTAAGTATATTAAATATAGAATGAAATTGGTCTGTAAATTCAGAAAATTGTCAATGGATTAGACCCTTGATTAGGTACCTATTTTTGGTTACCAATATACTTCGCCAGTCAGCGAAGGACCAAAGGAATCTGTTCAGACAAATGTATAGAACAACATACGAGAATACGTATTAAATCTCTGCGCCGCTGAATAAGTTAACTTTAAATTAACTATATAAGATAAAAATAGCCGTTTTCAAAATATGTTTCACTACATTTTCTTAAATACCTAACTCATAAGGATGACTTCCTAATATGGTAAAAATATCCGGGAGGCAATTTGATCGTAATGGAAATACATAGCTACAAAATTCAATGATTATTATAACTGACAAAATTGAAAAACCGCGGTTTTTACACGAAAATTAAGAGTTGTTTTTAAGTTGCTATGAAAATTTAGATAATTGATCATTTTAAACGAAACTCGTGCAAAATGTAGATAACTAAAACTATTTAAAACAAGCACCAGGAACTCGAATATCAGATTTACAAAACTTTTTGTTTAACGAGGTTTTATACATCCAGCGCGTCAATAAATTTGAAATACAATGCAAAGCGCATGCTGTCAAGGATGTGCCTAAATATAATTTAAGATGATATAAATCGAGCCCCTTTAGCAAAATTCTATTTCGTTTATTTTTACAATTTTGGTGACGTACCGAGGTACCTATTATAGGGGTGCGCATATATAGTTTTTACGTTTGTCAATAATTACACTTTCAATAGTGCACTCAGTAGATTAAGTAATTTTCCAACAAAATGCAATCAAATTAGCTGTTCGAAGTGCCTTCCTTGCACATATTAACAATGAGCAAGACGATCTAATATTTCTGGGGTAATTAGTCTAAACGTTTCGGTAATTCTAATCTTCAAAGCTTCAATGTTGTTGGGTGGGTCCACGTAAACTTTACTTTTTATAAAACCCCACAGAAAGTAGTCAAGGGGGTCAAATCTGGCGACCTCGCTGGCCACTCAATTGTCTCTCATCTACCAATTCAATCCAAACCAATCCAATCCAATGGATTGATAGACGAGGGACAATTATTGAGTGGCCAGCGAGGTCGCCAGATTTGACCCAACTTCACTACTTTCTGTGGGGTTTTATAAAAAAGTAAAGTTTACGTGGACCCACCCAACAACATTAAAGCTTTGAAGATTAGAATTACCGAAACGTTTAGACTAATTACTCCAGAAATATTATATCGTCTTGCTCATTGTCAATATGTGCAAGTAAGGCACTTCAAACAGTTAATTTGATTGCATTTTGTTATTTTTTTTCTCAGTTTATCCTAAGAATTCATTATAATATTTTTTCTTGAAATCGGCAGTAAAGTGTCCCAAAATTGTCATTAAAAGCACAGAAATCGTACAATAATGGGCTACATTATTGTACGATTTTTTCAATAAGTAGGCCTTGGCGAGATGTAAACATCAAACGTCAGACGCGGAGAAATCGCCCATCAAAAGTGACCAAATATTCAAAACCCGGCCGATAAAGGCCCATTTAACTTTTCGTACACATTGCGAAATTGTTTCCTATAGAAGCGCAATCCTTCAGTATACATATTTTAGCAAATTTTAATATCAATAGATTTGTTGTGTAGGCTGCACAAGAAGCATCAGTTTGGTTTTTCTGTACGAAGATGCCGTGTCTTGTTTTACTTGACCTAGGTAGAGCGATCGTCAAAGTCAAGCAACGCCGCGCGTAGTCGGTTCATGGACGGGTGATCCCTTATTATTATTTTCTTGCCTAATAAAACATTTTTTTTTTTCGATTTCAAAAAAAATATAATATGTACCTCGGCACTGAAGTTCCTTTTATGACTCATGTGGTTTATTTGCCTCGGCCGGAGGCCTCGGCAACTAAATTCCACATGAGTCATAAAAAGTTGAACTTCAGTGCCTTGGTACATAAATAACTATTTTCTCAGAAATGTTGTTATGTAACCTACCCTAAAATGTATACTTCTGTACGCAGAAAAACGTCCTCTTTCTAAAGACGTTATAAAAAAGTGGGGTTGCCACTTAAAAAAATGTCAATGACGTCATATCTGCGAACTTGATGACGTCACAAGAAAAAGTTGTATGCCCAAATGTGCACAATTAAAAATTATGTTTGACGTGTCTCATCGTTTTTTTTTATTCGCAACCTGAACATTTTACCGAATTTGTTCCAACCTTCTCGTCCTCACTGTATAGTGTCGCTAACAAGTAAAATTGCAATTCATCTTTGCACCTAAAACTGAAGAAGCAGTACCTAACATTTTTCCTGATCCCCCTTCTCCATCCACTTTACACACTCCCGAAAGCGAAAATCAAATATGTTCGAGGTGCCCTGTTAGGTGGTTGCTAGGTACAAAAAGTATTGCCTAGCAACCCTTACGCAGCAAGGACATTAAAACCATTAATAAAATATACAGGGTGTCTACTTTTAAACAAATATTATACAAATCCACAAATTCTTTATTTTTGGAGATAATCGCCTGAACTTTTTTTGTTTGAAATGCCTTCAAAAGTTACGATTTTTTTATACTGACCCCCGATTTTCACGAAAACCATTTAGCGACTTTTTATTTAAAATCTGACAAAACAGGGTAAAGTTGAGCAAATCAGGAAATTTAAAGAATCTGGTGAGTCATGTGTGACATGGGATCCCCTAAAAAACAGTTGAATGTTCAACAGGACCATACTCAATTGTTGGTGTGTAAAGATACAATACAAAATTTACAGGGTGACTTTCTCTGTTTCCATCCCAAGATAATAAATTTTTTGGGGTCAAAAATATAGTAGATACTTATACCAAAACCGCCCCAGACACTATAAACGAACTAAGTCTAAAAAATACAGAAGTCTGCCAGTCAGTAATTCCATATGAGTTAAGGTGACTGGTGTGACACAACAGGAAATGCACAGAAAATGTCAGTTGTTGATTGGCATTTTGTAAAAAGTAAATTACTTTTGTGATTATTATAATTTTTTCAATAATTCCAGAGCAATCTCGACCAGCATAAAGTTTCATAAAATTCAACATTTTGAGATGGTCCAGAGAAAAATACCTAGTATATTTTTGTATTGAATCTTTGCACACTAACACTTTGAGTGGTCTTATTGATCATTCAACTGTTTTGAGGGGATTCCATGGCACTGTAATAGACCGTCAGATAGTTACAGATTTAGGTGCCCCATCGATGCTGAGTAGAACGAAGGAAAATTTACGAGTGGCCCCAATAAAAATACAAAAATCGAAAAAAAGAACGTTTTTTCTCTTGGTGTTTTTTTTTTTTAATTTTTTCTCCACTTTTAACTCAAATGGTTAATTTTATCGTTATGAAGTAAGTATACACTTTTCTGGCAAATGAAAAGGTGCATTGAAAATGATGAACCTGCAAGACCAAAAAAATACCCTCAAAAAAGTTCCGAGTATAAAACCCATGGGCTACCCCGCCCCTCTGCCTCTGGGCGATGGGGGATAATTGTTGCATTAATTACAGCGACTAAAGAACTAGTTGTAGTAACAAGCTTTATTTGGCCTGGTATGGCTATACAGAAATAATTATATTGTAACGATATCAAATAAATAATTTTCTTCTTGCCTTAACATTTAAATTAAATTAGGTATTAGTAAAATTATTGCATCATTTTGAATACCCAGGTAATACTTTTTTTTTGAAAATAGAATTATAACAAATATTCTTATTATTAAAATTTTTTAGGTATATGAAAATCAGTAAATGATCTTGTAGAATAATTATTATTATGATATTCGAAATTGAAAGTAATACACCTATGCAAGCAAACTGGAAGTAAATTATGTTTTAATTTAAATATGACTATAAATACTAGAAACTTGTTCAATTTTTATATTCAAGCAGTGTAATTTCTTGAGCATATAATTTATTTTAGTGTATCTGTTTAAATTTGGAATCACTCTCATAGCTTTATTTTGTAAAATTTGTAATTTTGAAAAACATGCTCTTCTGCATTATATAAAATTGTCGAACAATATAAAAAATGTGGAAAAATTATTAACTGCACCAAGTTTCTTTTAAATTTCATAACTTCTGTACCTATAAGTTGTGAAAAATATGTTT
Source organism: Pseudeuparius sepicola (assembly GCA_963920635.1). NCBI lineage: Eukaryota > Metazoa > Arthropoda > Insecta > Coleoptera > Anthribidae > Pseudeuparius > Pseudeuparius sepicola. The sequence continues at coordinate 100,262,864 of OY987299.1, read as the reverse complement.
TTCACCCTGTAACTTTCTTCCTATATATTTTCATATCCAAAGTTCATCCATACACTGCATAAGCTAACTAAGAATATCTCCTTAGGAAAATTCTTAATTTAAACGAACCTAAATCCCTCATTTTCCGAGTTGTTTTTGCGAGGATGAGGCGGCAGCCGAACTGTCTCGACTTTTCCTAGACTTGACCTATGGCGATACTCAGAATAGATGCACCAGCTATTTCGGGGACGTTGGGAACGCTAGCGACGTCCCCACGAGTCACCTCAGAGGACGTCTAAAGAATTAAGAGTATCCGCGACAGTTATGCCTACAATCTATTTTCTATTGCAGTCCGATGCGAGGCTGGTGAAATAGAGATTTTCCAATCATTCAATGCACAGTAGCCCTGCATTTCTGAATTTGGTAGTCTCTTCGTCAAAAAATCATCACATTGTGTACACCACCACCAACCCTCATTGCAAACACTTTGAGTGAATCAACAAGAAAGGGTTACAATGTTGTCTTATCTGACAATCCATCGTTGAAAGTATTCGTTTCGTAGGTATCATTTCGATTGTCCTCGAGAAAATGATGATTTGATATTTTACATAATATTACCTATATTAATTTGATCATAGTGATCTTTTTATATTTCAATTTAAATTAATGCATAATATACTTACTCCCAAAAGTGATTAACTTCATATTCGTTATTATACAATACGAGTAAATAAAAACAATGTTAATTATTACTAGCCACAAAAATAGCGTTCAAACGTTGAATTTGTTTTATTTATATTTACTTTGGTCACATTATTTGCACCGTTGAATGGAGAAATATAACGAGACACAACGGCAGTGGGCTACCATACCGCGGTCGCGGGGGGGGCCTGCCCTCAAGGGCGGAGCCGGGTCCCCTCGAATCCTCTACGGCCTCAACTTGACCGGGCGTATACGTGTTTTGTTCTGTTTTGATATTATATTTTTGATCCTTCCTGTACCTAATTGTTGCTTCTTCAGAATAAAAAAATAAAATAAATAAAAAAAATCAATAAAAATCTATTTGAGAAATTGTTGTTACCAGTAGTAAAGGGAGAATCGGATGATTTTCAGATTGGAATACCTTGCATTCGAATACTTTGGGAATCGAATGATTATCCGAATAGAAAGAATCATTCAAGTTTCGAGATCGCAATATCGCAAATTTCGCATTTAGCGATTCGATTCAACATCTCGATTTATACTTCTTGTGATCTCGAGCTCGAGCCCGGGTCTCGAGTTTTTCAGCCTCGGACGCGGACGTCTCAAAATTCTGACGAGTCAAGTGTGTTATGGAATCCCCTAAAAACAGATGAATAATTAACAGGAGTACTCTAGGTGTTGGTGTGCAAAGATTCAATACAAAAATGTGCAGGTTATTCTTTCCTGGGCCATCTCACAATGTTGAATTTTTATGAAATTTTACACGGATCAAAAGTGCTCTGAAATCATTGAAAAAAATATTAATAAACACAAAAGTAACTTATTTCTGAACAAAATGCCAACCGACAAATGAAAGCAATTTAAATTATTGGAGATTTCTCAACAAAGTCACTATCTAAGATGATACATTTTCTGTGCATTTCCTGTTGTGGCACACCAGCCATCTTAACTGATATGGACTTACTGACTGGCAGGCTTCTGTATTTTTTTGACTCGGTTCGTTTATAGTGTCTGGGGTAGTTTTGATATACTCGATTTTTGACCCTTATAAAGTTCCAAAAATTCAGTAGGTACTTTGAGATGGCATAGTTAAGAACAGCCTGTATATTTCGTGTTGGACCTTTGCACACCAACACTATAAGTGGTCCTCTTGACCATTCGACTGTTTTAAGGGGATTCCATGGCACACTTGACTTGGCAGATGCCTTTAAAATTATTATTTTTCCTAAAATTTGACACTCTGCAGAATGGAACTCTCTGTATATTTTTTTTTTCAAATTTGGTATATGTGGGTTTTAGGGCGTTTTTGATAAGATTTTAAATAAAAAAATCACCAAATGGTTTTTGTGAAAATCGAGGATATAAAAAAATCATAGCCCGCCCTGGATTTGCATCATAAAAATGGTAAAGAAGTCAAGAGAAGCGGCTTTTGAAGTCCTTTGAAACAACAAAAGTTCAGGCGACTATCTTCAAAAGTGAAGATTTTTCAAATTTGTACAGTTTTAAATTTCGGCACCCTGCCTGAAGGTATATTTTTGTTTTAGAAACTTTTTTCTTTTTATTTACTAAGAAATAAAAGTTTGTGATAGTTTCACCTTCATGTTTGTTTTTTTTTATTTTCCAATTTGAGGGGCCCCAAATTTAATTTTGGCGGAAGGGCCCAAAATTTGAAGCTACGCCACTGCGCAACGGTTGTTAAATCTCAACTATGTAAACTGGTCCAAGAATGATATCGTTGGACCTTGGACCACCCTGTTTGTCAATGGCGAGATTCGATAGAAGTGGCGCCTGTTATTACACTGTTCTATAAGAATTGCCCCGCCCCATTCCATAAGGATTATCTCTTCGCATTTACCGAGGAACAAGCATTACCAAAGAGCGGGCTGTTGAGAAACTGAAAATTTAAGTTGGGAAGTTAGAAATTTGTCCATGTTCGTTCTGTGAAGAGCACCATACTGGATACGAGAGTATCCGATAACACCTAGCAAAATAATAATTGAAATCAATAAGGGGAATCTCTTCTTGAGCTAAAACTTATGACTTTCGACACAGAATATAGCCGCTTTCAGTAGTGTGATACGTTGTCAGATCTGCGCAAACATTGCAACGGTTTAGGATGCAGACACACAGACAGACAGATATTTACAACAAAGTGTTTCTTTCGCCCAGGATGTGAACAAAATTTTTAATTTGTCCTTTAGATAGTGTGAAAAGTCTTAAATATAGGTAGGTATATCTACTTATTGAGCACAACTCCAGTTTTGAGAGAGAAAAATTTAGTCCAATTCTGTAACCTGACATAAATACTATATATCTTATATCCACGGATAGACGTCTACATAGGTGTAAAAGGCAAAATAGGGAGACAGTTCTAAAATTAGTCCCAACAGGCAAGGTAGCTTTTAATTCCAAAAATTCAGTATTTTTAAAACGAGTTCAAATTTTTGTCTTTTCTATCTACTAGGACCATGCACTCATAGGGCATACATATATATTCCTTTAGGTGCACAATAATATAACAACTTTTGTAATTCCTAGGTTTAGTAACACTTTCAAAGAAAATATAGCAATGAACCTAAAAATAAATGCTTTAGTGTATCTGTGTGTACTAGTAGTGATGAAACTTTTACCGCCATAGAGAATAGAGTATAATATATAAAGAATAGCAAGACTGCAATGAACGTGGGCGGAACACATTGTGAGAATAAAATATTGTGGAGGGATTCTAAAGGGGGGACCAAGAACTAGCTATAAAGCAAATGCAGTTCAGTAAGGACTAATACCTACTCGATGGAAGGAAACCTATATTCTTCAGTTAATGAACCAGTGAAAATTCGGATGCATCATTTCAATTGGCTATCAAGTTGTCGATTGGGAACTAAAAATTCGAAAGTGTCACTTTGATAGAAGGCAGACTAAATAATCATTAAAAGTCGCTTCAAAAAGGGGAAACATTATTGCTAAAATGTCTTTCTCTCTATGTGAACCGAAAATATGAAAGAACGTGTACCTTAAAATAACATTTTGGTGCGTACCTAATGTTTCCTACTGGTCCGAGAATGGCCAATGTGACGAAACAGAACACACTAAAAATAGATCAGATGGAGCGAGCTGCTGTCCGATCCATGCGTAGCACACAGGAGAGCCTCATGGTAAACAAACTGTAAATTATAGCTCGGGCGATGTGGAGACCGATACGTCACATATTTTGCTGAAGATGTCGTTTTAGAGCAAACACGAAACCAGACGAAAATAGCAGAATTGCTGCGGTTATTTTTATACGTATTAGCCACCGACGGAGAGCCTTTATACCCGTAAAGTGATAGTAAAAGAATAATATTGCTTCATTGTACGCTTTGCACCTGTCGAATGTAGGTATTTTTGGAAATATGTCATCTAAATGAAAAATAACATTAGTTTCCTATTTCCTAGACAAGCGTTATATTTTAAATTTACGAAAATTTTAACCGACACTAACGCAATGCTGTTATGCTATATTTATTAAGATCCCCTACTGGAACATCATTATAGATACCTACTATTAAAAAATATACACTTCAATAGACAAAGGCTACCTGTGCGCAAGTGGGATTGGCATGGCCTTTGGAGACTATATTCCCATCACTAACTGAACCAATTAAAAATAGTTTCATAGTTTGATAAATTTCTCGATGTTAAACAAAAAAAGCACTTTACTTACAAGTTAAATAAATAAATCTCCAGTACCAGGGCCACCCTGATTTTTCAAAACTGAAAATTAGGTAGAACTTACTTTATAATCAACAAGGTTCCCACATAGACTCCTCTCACTCCATCAAAAAAAAATTAAAAACTGAATTAAAATTTTATGGTTCTATTAACCACTTTCAATGCTATAATTATTATATAACTACTAGATAAACCACTTAAAAAAAATTTTACTGACAATTCAAAGTTTACCTCCCTACATGTATTTCTACGGAGCAGAATATCACTACGAGTAAGATTTGGAAATTCATGTCAACGCCCTGTAGCTCAAAACTCAATATTATTGGGAAATTCAGACTAATTAGTCTCATTATAAGACGGGTGTTCCATATACAAATATATACAGTGTGTTTCTGAATAACATGCTAATATTTAAGGGGGGGATGAAACTTTATATGAACATATGCCCTAAAAGTCTTAACTTATGTACATTACTTCAATTTCATGATTTTACCGTTTAGAAAATATTTTCTTGAATAAATTGTTCAAAGTTATTGTTCAAGTAAGTGGTCTAGCGCTGTGCAAATGAATGAGTTTTATTTTTTATGCGAACGCCGTACGTCAAACAAAAAGATCAAGAGACCTCATTTGCTCAGAAAAGAATGGGGATTTCAAAAATAATTTTTACTTTAAGCCGAAGCAGTGGCGTAACATATTTTTCTTTGAGTTATTCAATTCGAAACCCGTACAGACGCCACTGGTAAAAGTAATAAAGTTGTTTGTACGTCAGAAAATGCATCTTGATGCATAGAAGGCGTGTACCAAATTTCACCAAAATATCTAAAATAATACCAAAGCTATAATAAAAAAAAGTTTTTTTTTTAATTTTAGCACCCTGTAGTTCGAAAGTTAAAAGACTTTTAATACATATATGTTCATATGAAGTTTTTTTCTCAAAACGGACCCAAAAATCACTCCCTTAAATATTAGCATGTTATTAGGAAGCACTCTGTATCGTTAGCGTATCACACGTAAAGTCCGTGTTTTATGGGATTTTTTTATTATTCGAGTTACGTCGCTATGAACAATGATTGTGTTAAAGTGCAGACAAAGTGCTGAGTGCGCGGGCACGTGTAGGCTAAGTTGCATTTTGTATCCCTATATATTTAAGCTTTGCTCTATTGTTAATCAGTTCTATCTTGTCTTGTAGCAGTAGACGCTGCCCTGTTGTAACTGTCAAATAAATTGTTTTAAAAACGTATTTTTCGAAATCGTTAATTTAACTGGCGCAGTCGGTAGGACGTGCGTCCAGTTTCCGCGACCGTAGTTTGGAATCCCCACGGTATCGGCACCGCATTCTACCGCGTCGCGAGAAGCTGAAAGATTTTTATCTTGAAGACGTCGTCCAACAACCTGATCTTCGAGGCATCGCAGCAGCAGCCCCTGGATCAACCCCTGGCAGCCAACACCGCAGGAGCTACAGACAAGATATTGCTCACCTTAGGACTTTGGCCGGCGACCAGAACCAGCTTTTGGTAAGAGTCAAGTGTTCCTTTGGATTCCTATTTTTATTCCTTATTTTTTTTACGATATTTTTGAAGATTTTTACGATATTTTTGAAGATTTTAAGTTATTTTTGAAGATTTTGATATATTTATTTGATGAGTGACGTTTATATTGAGGATATTACAAGTTTATTTTCATCAAGTTTAAGTTTTGACGAACCAAGTAGTTCATCTGACATTAACCAAGTTATTAAAGAAGAAAGTAAAAATAAAATAATCGCAATGGCAGACGAAAAACTTAACCTACCAATGCTTAAGATGTATGTAGAAACAATTCCTAATTTTGACGGCAATGCAACTTCCTTGCCGAAATTTATCTCGTCATGTGATTACCTTTTTGAAACTTATGATGGCATAAATGATGAACTTTTAAAAAATTACTTAGTCAGAGCGGTTCAGATGAAACTCACTGGACGCGCTGAATTATTGATAGGTTGCCGCAATGAGTTAAATACGTGGCAGAAAATTAAGGACGCACTAAATCAATGCTTTGGTGATCGTCGCAATTTGGAGTGCCTAGAGCAGGACTTATTTACGGCTAGGCCATTTAAAAATGAATCTCCTTTAGATTTCGCAAAACGACTTCAGGTTATGAGGAGTAATCTGAGACAAAAAGTGAATTCAGATGTATACTTAACCCAAGCCGCTAAAGAAATTTATGTTAGGCAATATGATGAATTATGTTTAAGGACTTTTGTTAGAGGTTTGACAGGTCCCCTACAGACTATCATTCGTTTGAAGGAACCTGCATCTCTCGAAGATGCAATGACACTAATCATTCAAGAAGAAAATTTTAACTATACCCAAAATATTTTTAAAAGTAGTTCTCAAAGTAATTTTCCAAGTTTTCCACAAAATAATCAGAGAACATATCAAAGACAAAATAATTTCTCACAAAGTAATTTTTCTCGCCCTAACTATCAGAACAATTTGCAAAATAACTTCCCTCGTCCTAGTTATCAAAATAATTTCCCTAGAAATAATTTCCAAAGTTATAATAACCAACCTTTTAGGAATAATTTCCAAACTCAGAATTTTTCAACTAGACCAAACTTCCCAAGCCAACCCATTAACATTCAACCAAATTTTAATAACCAACAGAGACGTTTTCCCACGAACAGACAAGTTTTTGGACCACCCCGTAACGTTTTTAGACCCACAGGACAAAATATACAAAGGCAATACGAGCCTATGCAAGTCAATTCCCAAATGACTAGAAATAATACTTTTAATAACACAAATTTTGGAAACCCAGAAGCTATGTCAACAAATTCGCGTGTACCTTCTAATGTACACAGAAGCTTTTCAGCACGACAGAATAATTTTCCCCGAAATAATTATCAGCCGCAAAATAACGCTATAGTCGAAGAACTATATCAAATTAATAATGAAAACGCAAGTAATAATTCAACACAGTCAATGCGCGATGCGTATGACCAAACTCTTTCTCAGAATGAACCCCAAAATCAAATTCAAACTCAAAAAATTAACTCCGGAAATTTTCCATTGGTGAGTCATCCTCCCAAACGGAAGAAATAAACCAGGAAAAAGAAATAGTCGAAATTTATTTTAGGTTGTTTTCATTCAATTTTAAGACCTTCTATCGTAGAAAAATATTTTCCAAATTGTATTTATACTTGTCCCACGCAAGTCAAAACGAGTTTAGGCGAAACAGAAATTAAATTCAGAGCCAATATTCCGGCTCCAGAAGAACTAAACACTGATATGGTCATTCCGATAATTTTATTTGATTTCCACCCTTATTTTGATGGCATTATAGGCTTACGCGATTTAAAGAAATTAAAATTCCATATTGACCTCGAAAATGATATTCTTGTCAACCATGTAACAACAATTCCTTTTTATTATAGGCGACCGGATGATAAACAATACTCCATTTCAGTTAACGCACACGAGGCGCTTTCAGCTAAAATCCCAGTAGATAAATTTAATAATAATGCTATTGTTCCACAACGCAACATTTATAGTCTTTATTCTCCAGAAACAACGGACACAGTTTTAAATAACGAAGATGGTTCTGATATGATTAATTCGCTATATTTAGATTTTCAAGGTTTTAATAATGATAATGATAATATTAATGACGATATATTTTGTGAAACTTGTGAAATAAATGGAGTTTTTACAGAAACCAATAAAGTTAGAATAAATAAAAACAAAGTTAGGAAAAATAAAAATAGAGTTAGGAAGAATAAGAATAAAGTTGAGATAAATAATGAAGATGTTATGAGTGAAAATAACGAAGTTATAAGTTATAATTATAAGAATAATACTGAAAACTGTGAAGATGAATATTACGGAAGTTACGAAAATTATGAAGTTTATGATAATAATGATGATTTTAAAAATGAAGTTATTAGTGATGCTAATGAAGTTCATAAAAAAGGAAAAATAAATATTAATGCGGATTCATTATCTCGTATTCAATTTGATGACGATAATGTCAATAAGATTTTATTTTATGATATTGATAAAGAATATTATGAATTTAGGAAAATTATAGAAAATAATGATAACAATGAAAATAATGGTAATGTTGTTGAAATAAAAAGAAATTTATTTGAGATGCCCGAGAGGTACTCACTGGCACATTGTGTGTCGTCCGATTTTAAAATGAGCGCTGGTATTGCAGCCGAATTTAAAGAAAGGTATGATAACGTTGCTAAATTAAAGAAACAAAACAAACAAGTAGGCGAAGTAGGAATATTAACAGTTATAAATACTAGAAAACGTTTTATATATTATTTAATTACTAAGAAACACTTTTATGAGAAACCGACTTACTATAACATATTTACTTGTCTTAAAAACTTACGAAGTCATGTGATCAAAAATGACATAAAACATTTAGCTATGCCAAGGATAGGATGCGGTCTTGACCAATTAGATTGGAATATAATGAAAGAAATGATTAATTTTATTTTTAAATCTGTGCAAGCGGAAATAGTCATTTGCTACATAAATAATGATGTTTCAGAAGTAAACCCGATTTTTTCTGCAAATGAAAGTCCACCAGAACCAAAAAACATAAAAATTTCTCTAAACAAAGATCAACGAACAATTAATTTCGAAGAACCAATAAAATTTTATAAAGAACGTACCGTTGACGGAAACAAGATAACAGTAAAATATATTCCTGAAAATAATTTTCAATTAAGTAACCCGGATTTATAATTCGAATTAAAGTTAGACGATTTTTTAAAAGAACAAAAAGAAAAGGTTAGGAAAAATCAAAATAACAATGACCTTAACGCTATCGAGAATCAGTCAATTTTAGGAAATTCATAGATTTTTGAATAACCCTATAACTAATGATGAAATCAGAGAATATTTAGAGGCCGAATTCCCCGAAGAAAATCGTGAAGTAAATGAAAATCGTTCAAAACCAAAAATAAATATAATATCCGATATTCTAATTAAACCTACCGGAGAGATTGAAGAACTTATTGAAAATAGAAACGAAATTGAAACTGTTCATTCTGCAATAGAAGATCCAATTTTAACCATTCCAATAACTGAAAATTGTCTAAACACTTATACTAATCAAATTATATTTATTTTAAAAGACTCTGGAAGATATCATGTTATAAAGACATGTCCTTTTCCCAATAAAATTAGACTAACTGTCTACCTAACACTGAAAAATTATGCTTATGAATTAATTAAATTTTTCAAGGAATACATAAATCCGAAACTACTCTACAGTATTTATATTCAAGAGATTGAAATTGATTTGAAACCGAGAATCTGCAATTTACTAGCAAAAACTTTCAAAAATCATGCGTATAAACTTAATTTCTCTAACATTTTCTTAACCGATGTAACTGAAAAGGATCGTCAACAAGAACTGTTACGATACCATCATGAAACAAAGACATGTCATCGTGGCATAAACGAAACTCTGTTAGCTTTGAAAAAATTATATTATTGGCCCAATATGAAAAATGACATAACGGAATATATTAATAGATGCGAATATTGTAATGCTAAATATGATAGGAACCCACCTAAAATAAAATTTGCTTTAACTACAACTCCGTCACAACCTTTTGAATCCATACATATGGACACTTTTCAAATTTTAGGAAGAAAGTATTTGACAATAATTGATGTTTTTTCAAAATACGCTCAAGCTTATCCTTTAGAATCATGTAATTCAACTGATGTAATGGATGGAATTTTTAATTTTGTATCACACTTTGGAATACCAAAATCAATAACATGCGATAACGGTACTGAGTTCAAAACAAGTCTTCTTACTGATTTTTGTAAACTTCATAATGCAAATCTACATTTTACGACACCCGGTAACTCGAACAGTAATAGTAATATAGAAAGATTACATAATACGCTACTTGATAGTATACGCGTACTAAAACTTACTCATCCGAACTCGGAAATAAAACAATTAATGCAGTATGCTATATTAGGTTACAATAATTCCGTTCATAGTACGACAAAACAAAGGCCTTTTGATATTATTAACGGTCACACCAGTGCCCTCGACCCATTCGACATCACAGATGAAATAATACTAAACCAGTACATAGATGAGCGAAAAAACAAATTAAAAATAATTTTTGATAAAATTCATGAGGTTTCACTAAGCGAAAAACATAAACAAAATACAAGCCACAACAAGGATAGGGAAGAACCACAAAATTACGAGCCTTGTACTGTTCAATTCCAGAAAAATAAAGCGTCATTAAGGGATAAAACCAAACCAAAACATACGAAAATCGAAATTAAGGAAGATTTAGGGACAAAAGTCAAAACTTCCGATGACAAAATTATTCACAAATCGCAACTAAAACGCCCAAAATCTAATTTAAACCCTTGTTTACAGGATATTGACATTGATACAATTCCTTCCTGCAGTTATGCTGTCCCTGACGACAACGTTATTAATCTTGACTCCAGTTTTGACACTGACAACGACGACTGAAATGACTTTTACACCTCTAAAAACTCCTTTACTACCTTTCCAGTTAGGAGATACAAAAATTACTGAAACAAAACACACTTTTATTCACTATATTAAAATTAATCCTATAATTAATCAATTAAATAATATGCGTAAATTTTATAGCATCATGAAATTATCTTTAGATAAAATTAATATATCAGAAATCGCTACTAACTCCTATTCTAATGTTTTATATAACCTACTACAACATGTAGAATATTTAATAATGGAAGTAGAAAGAAAATTAGACAATATTACTCCCCATAATAGAAGTAAGAGAGGTTTAATAAATATCGTAGGTAAAGCTTCAAAATGGCTTTTTGGCACACTAGATTCTGACGATGGTGAAAAGTATGATAAAGCGATTTACGCACTTCAAAATAATCAGCAATCCTTTACGAAGGAAGTTTCTCTACAAATCTCATTAACAAAGCAACTTATTGATAATTATAATTCTACTATAACAATTTTGCAATCAAATCAAAATTTGATAAAAGAAAAATTAGAAAATTTTGAGGTTAATATCAATAAAACCATTAACGATATTTCTGCATATTTACAAGCACAAAACATTTTGGATCAAACTATTCTTAATTGTCAAAATCTCATAACTTTTCTCGATAATTTGGAAAACGCGATAATGTTCGCAAAACTTAATACTTTACATAGTTCAATAATTTCTGCATTGCAATTACGTTCCATGATTAAATATTTGAAAAATTTATACTCTATTGAATCCATTTTAAAATTAAAAAATGTAATTTCTTATTATGAACTCGCTGGAATACAAGTAAACTTTAATAATGATAAAATTATATTTGCAATTCATTTTCCAATATTTTCACACGAAAAATTTCAAACATATGGATTGTTCCCAATCCCAATTAAAAATTCAATTGTTATCCCGAGTCACCCTTACCTTATACTTGGCTCGAACCAACAACAGTTCCAGAACGAGGAATGTCCCAAGATTGAAAATATGTATATTTGTCAAAATTCACTCACGCCTCACTCAAACGAATGCATAATTTCCATGATAAAGGAAGCCGAAGGAAAGTTTTGTCATGGTTTATCAATTAACATAATAAACCCAATAATCCAAGCAATCAACAGTGAATACATTATTGCTATTCCTGCCGAAGAAACACTCAAAATTTCAACAAATTGTCAAAAGAAAGAAGAAATCAAAATTATCAGCGAACCTAATTTGATACATTTGCCAGGAAATTGTCAAATCAAAGTCAAAGATTTCCAATTTATTAATAAAAATGAAGAAATAAATGGAAAACCGTTTAATTTACCAAAAATTGGAATAAATGACCTCAACTTTAACTACCTACGAGCGAAGCCACTTCAACTCCAAACTATTAACTTAGAAAATATTCACAAGCTTCAAGAAAAGTCTACACTATTGCAAGTCCCCGATATTCAGAAGATACATACCCTCAGCTATGGATTCGCTACAAGCATCATTATTATTTTTCTATTACTTATTGGATATATTGGATGGAAAATATATCAAAGAAAATTCAAGAAAAGAAGAGGACAAGTCAAATTTGAAATGGTGGAGAAGGAAACGGAAAAACAACCCTCCAGGTTGATATTTTCGTCTTAAGGAGGGAGGAGTTACGTCGCTATGAACAATGGTCCTGATTGTGTTAAAGTGCAGACAAAGTGCTGAGTGCGCGGGCACGTGTAGGCTAAGTTGCATTTTGTATCCCTATATATTTAAGCTTTGCTCTATTGTTAATCAGTTCTATCTTGTCTTGTAGCAGTAGACGCTGCCCTGTTGTAACTGTCAAATAAATTGTTTTAAAAACGTATTTTTCGAAACCGTTAATTTAACTTTCGATTTAAGTAAATTTGATGTTGCCAGTTGTTTTAGCTTAACATGATAAAAAATAACCTACTCAAAAGTAATCTATAAAATATTACATTTTTATCTTTTATTGTTTCTGAAAATGGCATTGTTTTTTAAATTTAGAAAAATGTTGTATAGGAAGTTCTTCGTCTTTCAATTATTATCCTATACCGCTGTATTAAATTTCAGACCTATAAAAAATACTTTGATTTTTTTTATTTTTAACAAACATTTTGTTCAAATGAATTTTACTATACTTACGTATATAAAATCATTCAATTTTAGTAGGAACGTTTAACGTCTATTTATTTGGGTACGCATTTTCCTTATTAAATATCGTTTTAAACCCACTATTCACTTGTAGACGGGCGTCTTCTGTGTTAGTTTTTCTGTGTTGTTGCCATCGGAATAAGGGTAGGTAAAAAATATGTTTTAAAAAGTAATGGCGGATGTTTTTATCCTCTGTCATGAATGAACGTGGCTATATTTCTACTTGACGAAATACTGAAATAATGCAAGTTTTGGAGAGAACTATCAAAACTACTCGTACATATAAACTTCGCATCAAATATGACAAATCGTCGAATAAAGTGGGTTTAAAATGATATTTAACAGTGAAAATGCCTGTAGACATTAAAAGTTGCCTTGGACCACGTTTTGAACCTCTCATGATAGTAGGTGCTAATATATAAAAAAATCAATTTCTAGGAAAATAGTTTTTTTACAGCTGCCATAATGTTTTATTTTTAGAATTTCAGAATTCAAAGAAGTGAATTGTAAAAATCGAAATTCAACATGGAGGCTACTTAGACTCTATTCAGAAAACTAGCCGTTTTGTTTCCAAGGCTAGTTGGGTGGTGCAACTTTCATAGGCAAAACTTCTAGAATCTAGAGAAAAGGTCAGAATAAGTAGATTTTTTCATATAAACATGTATTGGAATCCTAACATACACAAGGAGTCAAAATTAATTTGTTTAGTTTTCCTTTATTGTCCCAAAGGAAGACAGTTAGGCAAACATATATTTGGTAGTTTAGACACATATTAAATGTTATGAATTAAAAATAATAATACTTACCAGTGCAGGAGTGGCAGGGGTCAAACGTTATATTTCTACTTCACAATCAGTTCTAAGAAAATCTATTCTTGACTTTTTTGAAACATTCATTTTTGTTCGTTTTAAATTTTTTAGGAGAAGGAAATCAAAGCAGGCTTAGGCTGTTAAAACTTTGCTCACCTACTCAGTTTTTCATTTTTCAGTTTTCTAAATAACATATTATCGTTTCAGCTATCCGGGGACACACTGTAGGAAGGGGGGAGGCTGGGCCCCGTAAACTATTTTGTATTTTCAAAATATTCACTGCAGCTTGTAAATCCGAAGATTTTGGGATTTCGTAGGATTCGTTTTTAGTATTCTTTCTTAAAATTTTTAAAAAATTTCGCCTAGACGGATTTTGTTGTTTGTTAACAAAGAAACCATTACAAATTTTGCCTCCCTCCGGAACAAATTGAAGACATTGTAATTTTGAATGGTAAAAATATGATAAAATAAAAGCAGGCAAATAAAAATCTTCTTATTTTGACGGTTTCTATTGATTCCTGAAGGTTTTCCTATAAAAGTTGCACCACCCTGTATAACTACATAAATATAGTTAAAAAGTTCAACTTTCCCCTATGAGCTATCGGCTATTAAATTCCTTGGCATCCTATGATCTATCTATCGACTATTAAATTCCTTGGCATCAAAACTACATCACCCGGCAATATTGTTTCCTGGAGATGCCCGTCTATTGGAACGGATTCCAATGTCAAGTGGTCCGACCACATGTTGCACCGAAACGTGTCAAATCCGAGGATGCCAAGAACCTCGGCCGAGCCTGCCGCCACCTGTACCGAAAAAAAAACGCGTTGGCACAGATCAGGGTTGGCGGCGGCCACCCAGCGGACCCGTGACGTCACCAACCCTGCCGAGGCCTACTTGGACGCCGGCGTCGAGGCCGGTGCCAACGTTGGCAGGCCGCGCACTGGGCCTGCTGCCCCCCGCTCTTCCCCCGACCATGGTCAGGATGAGTGCTTCCGCTATGGCCAGCCAAAAAGTGAAACCGAACGCCATACAATATTTGGCGGCCGGTGAAACTGGGTAATTATGATCAGCGTTTGTACCGTTTAGAGCAATAATGAAAATATTGCGATATCATGAATTTTGTGGAAGTCACGGAGTATTTTTAATATACGATCATTCCAATACATGAATCATTAGATTCATTAGGTATATACGACTTATTTGTTATGAATTTGATCATTACATTATTTTAAAAGTAGTATGCGTGCACTCAAACTTTTTCCTCCAAAACATTTTTTTGTCGGCAAACCATATTTTACTAAAAATCATTGCAAAGCATCAACTGATCTCAATTATTGAATTATTATTGACATAGGTATGTACCTACTACTCGTATAATTTCATGTGTATGCATATGCATAATTTACTACTAAATTAAGATTTTTTTTTTATTTTGGAGTGGCATTTGGGGATTAGGACCTGTTTGTTGTAATACTATATGCAAAAATGAGTTTGCTCTCGGTTCTACAGGGTTTTTTATATGCAAAATTGTTAAAATCACTACCAACAAAGTACCTTATCTTTCAATATATTTATATTTATATTGCTTATAAAATATCCTGTAGAACACCGAATATTTTCCAAACGACTGAATATCTGTCTGTACATGACATCTACATATCAGTGTATTCGGAAACATGGTTAAATTTCGAAAATGCAAAAATGTACAGGGTGTTGTGATAAAAAAAATCTTGTATCCAAGTTACAGAGGCAGTGAATCAAAACGTTGGCCACCACGTGGTCGCGATGTAACCTATTCTCTTATTGGTCTGGCCGTCGAAAAATCTTAAGTGTGAAATGCAGGGCCGGCTTTTCCCTCAGACCAGTTTCCTGCATAAGTAAGATCGCGCGCAGACTTGTTGCAGAATCTCATATTAGTCCGACCCTACGGTAATTAATCGCAATGCGGTCATGTGACTCTGTTTAAATCTACTGCCTCTGTAACTTGGATAGACTATATACACATGCGTTTATCTCCCTACATGGTACATCCAGAGGCCGAATCGAATATCTTGTTAGCAAGCTGAAGAATAGTGAAACCGTTCATCAAACTGATGTTCGTGGAAGACATGAGAACCACAAACTTAAATACACACAAGAAGATATCCTATAAGAATACACAAATTTCTTGACTCATTACTCATTACCAAGTTAGCAAAGTCATTACAACAAGCACAAGAATATTAAAAGGGAGTATATGAGACTTGAGTATAATACTGAACTTTTATATATTCGTTATAAAGAGAAATGTCAACATGAAAATTCTAAAATTGATTCAGCTGACAAATTCAGAAGAATTTTCACATAAGACTACAATATCTCATTCAAAAGTTCAACATCCAACTAGATATCAAGATCAGTCATGGAAAGGAACGTGGGGCATCTGAACCATCATTATTTCAAAACCTGGAGGCTGAAAGAGAGTTACATTGGAGAAAAGCAGAGAAGCCCATGTCATAACGTTCAACCTTCAACAAGCTCGTCCAACTCCGAAATTAATTACTGGTCCATGTTTTTATTAGAAGAAACTATGGTGTTTCAACTCTAGTCACACTATTGTAGGATCACAGAAAAACAGTATTGCATAATTTTAAATTTTTATAGTTGTTAAAATTGGAAAATTATCTCAATTAAATTATTAAGAATTTTTTAAATATAATACGAATTTTAAAAACGTTTAGAATGTTACTTAACAAGTTTTACTCCCGAATGCCTCAATTAAAAACTTAAATGGGGACTTTCTTGTGGATGGATCGTCCCTAACTACACTGTGGGTAGTTATATTTTAAAAACTACCCGTTTCCTTTATTTTTTTAGAAAATTGTAGAAAATTTAAATTTGGGGAACTAAGTGGACCTCACTTTATAATAATATTATGTAGGTATATGCATTTTTTAAATCTTCTGGTCTCTACCTACTATTAAAAGGATATAAAACTGTATCCTATCTCTTGCTGTGTTTAAAATATTTCAATATAGCGCTTGAACATAGAAGAATCTTCTACGTAGATTCTACTACTTATAGATTCTTCTGTGGCTTCTGGCATGCTTGGTTTTTGCTGGCAATATTATTCAAGAACACGATTCCGTTATCAATTTCTTACATATGTATATCTCCAAAACGATTCATTTTGAACGAGTTCACTGTTTTAAATAGAAAGTGATAGCTTCGACAGAGGTGTCCGAGTCAATAGACAGTCATGACGCTTGGGATGCTACTAAAATAATTCTAAAATGTTATGTGGTTTTGAGATTTTTATGGAATTCTCAAAATAAACCAGTTGGGTAAGGGGAAAGAGAGGAATTTCCTTGCCAATTGAAGGCACAAAACTGATTCGATATAACCTTGGATCTATCTAGATTGAATTAATATTGTCAATCGAATACATCTCTTTACAAACAACAATTTTTGTTTCAGATTCATACCTGAAGCACCAAACATCTCCAACAAATGGGACAAAGATTTCTTACGACCTGGAGAAAATTTTGCCCCCAACGGCTGATCTCCGATCAAGATCAGCTTTTGGACATGTACGATGTAAAAACATAGGATTCGAAGAAATCTTAGCTAAAGTCGGGTTCGATTTCTTCGAAGAATGAAGACATGCCTTCGCTTAAAATTTATTCCACTGGATTTTGGAAGACTTTAGCAAAAATTGCATATAGGGAAAGTTAATCATTATAGTATAACCAATTTGTTAAATTCTTGGAAACCCAGTGGCGTGGTCATCATTGTTACCTTCCATTTAATAAATGCTTTACTAACAAGTTAGTATTTAGTAGGTTTGTAACGATATGCTACTACAAAAAGTGAGAACCCTCTGATTCTAGAATAACAATTATATTTAGAGAAAACTTATTTTGAGTACGGTATTGAAAGTAACGCATGTTATTTTATATTGTATACAATTTTTGCGTACCTTGTTACTAGGTAAATATTCATACAGAGTGATCAGAAACATTACTCGATTTACTCTTGTAATGACGTAACAAATATACGTAAAGGGAAAGGGTTTAGTCCGTCTAAGTGTATACACAGGGAACAGTATAAAGCTGCTTCTAATAAGGTTAGCCACATTACAAGTTTGAAAATAAAATACTTAAGTAGATTTTTTTCTAGATACCTATTCATACTATTACAATGTAGTCCCTATAACCTCTACAAGTTTTTGCAATACCCAAACAAAGCTTCTACTGGTTATTGTTTTAAACTTCCGACAAATTAAATACAATGACAAATTTGTCAGAAGTGTTAAAATAAAGAAAGCTGTCCCAAAAATTTTACGCAAAGAAGAAGAAAGTCGAAAATTTGTGAGATTGCAACTTATATATGACAGTTATCTAAAATTTCGGCTAGTGAACAAAGATGAAAAGTAGCTATTTAGATAGAGATTTTTATCCCCTCTATACAAGGGGATGCCAATATATAATTAGGGATAGTGGCCTTTCAAGAACTTCATGAATTTTGGTAAGCATGCCTATAACAATTATTTATATCCTACGTACACTATTGTTATGCAGTTTGTAATTTGTACTAAGCTATTGAGAACGGTTAAGCGAAACCCTTTGTACAATGTATTGGAAAATTAATATATCGGTTTAAGAAATTATTGTTTTTGTTTATTTTATATATATCCTAGCTGAATAATAAAAATACAGAATATTATACCGAAATTTTCAATTCTTTGACTAACCACATGGTTAATTCAATAATTCAAAAATTGAATTCCTCGAGCCCAAGAACATAAAATACCTATTAGGTAGGTATAGGAAACGACGTATCAATCAATATTTTCAAATTCATCTCATTGGATCCCTCTCAACCAACGTTTTTTTAATAATGTCAAAAATAGATAATATCTGTACGATTTTCCATTGTCATTTTAAATTTGGTCCAATTTTTCCACCATCAAACTTATGTAGGTATGTTACTTTTTGACAGTGGCGAAGTAATAACTATCCGATTTAAGAAAATGGAACGATATACGCTCCAACAAAGAATAGAAATAATGACAATTCACTACATAGTGGTGAACATTTCACGGAGACAGTTCATAGAGTTAGTGGTGCGGTTAAGTCCAGGGACGTAGCTAGGGGTTTTCCATGGGGGGGGTTTAGGTTTAAGGTTAACTTTTTGAGCATTATCCTCAAATATACAGAGTGAGTTTTTTCGATGACCACTATGGGGATCTCGGAAACTAGCAGAGCTAGAACAAAGGTTAAATGGGGAAAGAATTGCTGTTTTGAATGCTCAATGTAATGCCCCTTTTGGTTTTTTAAAAAAGTTCATGGCTCACTAGATATTTTGAACAGAGTGATTTTTTGCTATTTCATCAGATCTCTGTAGCTCCGTTATTTCTGATTATAGAGAAAAACTGTGGAGACAAAAATTGTAGATAATTTTGGGCTTAATAAGACAATCTTATCAAATTTTTTTATGTTGTTTGTGATTTTTGAGATATGACATAAACTTTGTTTTTTTAAATGTAAATCATAGTTGGTTGTGGCCTTATCAAATCGGCCATTTTTGAGCTTTCCAAAGATATAATACTCGGCATAGTTATTATAAAAAATAAAAGAGCTGGCAAATTTTCTGATTTTTTTAAATTTTCACATAGTCAGCCATGGAATATTTTCAGAATTACGTTCTATTTTATAATAAGATATACTTCAAACTTTCAAATATTTTATTTTTAGCTGGTAACAAAATGTATCAAAATAAAACAAAAATTAAAAAACTCAAATTCAAATTATTATTATTTTAAAAGGTCGCCTTTTAAAACAAAAAATGTGTTCAAACAATCCGCCATTATTTATGCAAATATTGCATCTTTTTAAAACTGAATTTGTCGCCTTTCTTAGAGAGCGCCTGTCAATACTGGCAATTGCTTCTAAAACAGCTGCTCTTAATTCAACAATTGTCTCATACTTTGTTTTGTACTGTTATCCACAAAAAGAAATCCAAAACAGACAAATCGGTGGATTGGGGCAGCCAGGAAATAGGTCCCTATCCAAATTTTGATGGAGCTGATCTAGGTAATTTCTTACGGGCAAATAATTATGTGGTGGACCTCCATCATGATAATTTTTGTTTTATTTTGTTACATGTTGTTACCAGTTAAAAATAAAATATTTGAAAGTTTGAAGTATGTCTAATTATAAAATAGAACGTAATTATGATAATATTCCATGGCTTTCTATGTGAAAATTTAAAAAAAAAATAAGAAAATTAGCCATAGCCCTTTTATTTTTGTAATAACTATGCCGAGTATTATATCTTTGGAAAGCTCAAAAAAATGGCCGATTTAATAAGGCCACAGCCAACTATGATTTACATTTAAAAAACACAAGTTTATGTCATATCTCAAAAATCACAAACAACATAAAAAGTGGATCAGATTATCTTATTAAGCCCAGAATTATCTACAATTTTTGTCTCCACAGTTTTTCTGTATAATGAGAAATAATGGAGCTAGAGAGATCTGATGAAATAGCAAAAAATCACTCTTTTCAAAATATCTAGTGAGCCATGAACTTTTTTAAAAATCCAAAAGGGGAATTACATTGAGCATTCAAAACCGCAATTCTTTTCCCATTTAACCTTTGTTCTAGCTCTGCTAGTTTCCGAGATCCTCATAGTGATCATCGAAAAAAAACTCACCCTGTATATTGCCAAATGCAAACGCTTGACCTTGATGGCATGTTACATGTTACAAGCATCCAAGCAGTACAATCGGCCAGCACGATTATTAATTTTTCCATTTTGGCGGGCGCCTGGCATGTTAATTAATTTTATATATACCACCAGGGGGCGGGTTTGAACCCCCTAAACCCCCCCCCCTTATATACGGCCCTGGTTAAGTCACCAGTTCGTCGTGTCGTCGTCGTGTCAGGTCAGCCACAAGCTCTACGAATTTTCTCCGAGAAATGTTCATCATATCTGTAGTGAATTTTCTATTCTTTGTTGGAGCATATATCATTTCATTTTTTTTAAATCGGATAGTTATTAGTTCACGACAGTAATAACAAAAATATCGAATAACATCCACAAGTTTACAGTAAAAAAAGGGCCCAACATCTAAAATGACACCTCTTAATGAAAAACCCTATACTATACTAAAGTCCCTGTTTAAATAGGGACGCTTTAAGCCACTTCCCATATTGACTGATGGCAGATATTTAACTCTAATTTTCTATGTGTCATATTTAAAACAAAATAAAAAATAATTCTATTATGGTGACCACATACTTAATATGCATATCACAGAAAATATAAAGTAATCTGAAGAGATATACTAAAGTAAAGTGCTTTACATTTCTGCACAAGTTCTATTTTTATTTCATTCGCCAATAAAAATATGTTGTAGAAGTCAACAAAAAGTAGGTAGAAATGAGAAAAGAAGACAGAATTTATCTTTGCAATAATAAGTAACTATAACTTTGGATACCTAGCAGAAACAGTTCAAAGAAACAACCACTTTTTATAGGTAGCTAAGAAAGGATTTTCGAAAATTCCAACCATTCTAGTAAGTAGGTATCTACCTATATAATATTTTCAATTATATTCTTGGTTTGTTTGTGAAGAAAGACTCGAAAGACCAAATAGTTGAAATTGTGCAGGGTTATTCATGTAACGTTCTACCCCGAGTTCTACCAGTTAACTTTATGTTTTTAATTTTGGAAAAAAATGAAAATATGAAAATTGTGTTACTACGACGGTGCTGAGCTGCCACCGCGTAAGTAAACTTTTTTTAGATATAATTTAATGTAAATTTACACTTTATCTGTAAATATACACTTTATCTGTAAGTTTACAATTTATTTATCTGTAAATTCTCACTTTACTCGTAGTAGGTATGGGGACGATTGGGAGAACCCCTCCACTTTCCTCATAGGTCCCGCCCCCGCCGTTTTTAGGCGACTGCGAAAAATTTTCGGGATCAGGATTAGGTAATTCTCTGTCATAAAAATATGAGTCACATTCGGTTTGGGGGTCAAAATCATATAGTACGAAAACCTCATCACTATACTTTCAACTACCCCTGTTTCAAATAACTTCATCACCATGGTACCATTATATATATTTTATTTTAATAATAATCTAATATTTAAATATTTTGTCTTATACAAAAATATCTTAACAGTGAATAGGAATAAATAGGTACACACAAACAATTGGAACCAACTTTTTTTCCATGCCAATATATAAATATATAATAATACATAAATTTCTTCTATTTTCCTGGTCGTGTCAAAATTAGCATTATTTATTACTGGGAATCGACTAAAACATAAAATGACGGGTTGTCATATAAAAACGTCAATTTTTGTTATTTATTATTTGTCCATTAAACTTTATTTTTTTATTTGTTTTTGTTGCTAACATATTATGTTTCGATCTTCTTTACAAGATCATCTTCGGAGAATAATATTATAAAACTTGTGTTTTTTAAGTAAAAACATCTACATCTAAACATCTACACATCTAATAATGTTCAAGCACTCCAAGTACATGTTTAGATGTAGATGTAGATGTTCTTACTTAAAAAAAACGTAAGTTTTATAATATTATGCTCCGAAGACGATCTTGTAAAGAAGATCGAAACATATGTTAGCAACAAAAAAATAAAGTTTAATGGGCAAATAATAAATAACAAAAACTGACGTTTTTATATGACAACAATAGGGACGCTTTAAGCCACTTCCCATATTGACTGATGGCAGATATTTAACTCTAATTTTCTATGTGTCATATTTAAAACAAAATAAAAAATAATTCTATTATGGTGACCACATACTTAATATGCATATCACAGAAAATATAAAGTAATCTGAAGAGATATACTAAAGTAAAGTGCTTTACATTTCTGCACAAGTTCTATTTTTATTTCATTCGCCAATAAAAATATGTTGTAGAAGTCAACAAAAAGTAGGTAGAAATGAGAAAAGAAGACAGAATTTATCTTTGCAATAATAAGTAACTATAACTTTGGATACCTAGCAGAAACAGTTCAAAGAAACAACCACTTTTTATAGGTAGCTAAGAAAGGATTTTCGAAAATTCCAACCATTCTAGTAAGTAGGTATCTACCTATATAATATTTTCAATTATATTCTTGGTTTGTTTGTGAAGAAAGACTCGAAAGACCAAATAGTTGAAATTGTGCAGGGTTATTCATGTAACGTTCTACCCCGAGTTCTACCAGTTAACTTTATGTTTTTAATTTTGGAAAAAAATGAAAATATGAAAATTGTGTTACTACGACGGTGCTGAGCTGCCACCGCGTAAGTAAACTTTTTTTAGATATAATTTAATGTAAATTTACACTTTATCTGTAAATATACACTTTATCTGTAAGTTTACAATTTATTTATCTGTAAATTCTCACTTTACTCGTAGTAGGTATGGGGACGATTGGGAGAACCCCTCCACTTTCCTCATAGGTCCCGCCCCCGCCGTTTTTAGGCGACTGCGAAAAATTTTCGGGATCAGGATTAGGTAATTCTCTGTCATAAAAATATGAGTCACATTCGGTTTGGGGGTCAAAATCATATAGTACGAAAACCTCATCACTATACTTTCAACTACCCCTGTTTCAAATAACTTCATCACCATGGTACCATTATATATATTTTATTTTAATAATAATCTAATATTTAAATATTTTGTCTTATACAAAAATATCTTAACAGTGAATAGGAATAAATAGGTACACACAAACAATTGGAACCAACTTTTTTTCCATGCCAATATATAAATATATAATAATACATAAATTTCTTCTATTTTCCTGGTCGTGTCAAAATTAGCATTATTTATTACTGGGAATCGACTAAAACATAAAATGACGGGTTGTCATATAAAAACGTCAATTTTTGTTATTTATTATTTGTCCATTAAACTTTATTTTTTTATTTGTTTTTGTTGCTAACATATTATGTTTCGATCTTCTTTACAAGATCATCTTCGGAGAATAATATTATAAAACTTGTGTTTTTTAAGTAAAAACATCTACATCTAAACATCTACACATCTAATAATGTTCAAGCACTCCAAGTACATGTTTAGATGTAGATGTAGATGTTCTTACTTAAAAAAAACGTAAGTTTTATAATATTATGCTCCGAAGACGATCTTGTAAAGAAGATCGAAACATATGTTAGCAACAAAAAAATAAAGTTTAATGGGCAAATAATAAATAACAAAAACTGACGTTTTTATATGACAACCCGTCGTTTCATGTTTTGGTCCATTCCCAGTAATAAATAATACTAATATATTTATAGGTATAGGTATACAAAATAAAACTTTTTCTCTATTCTTACTAGGTGTAACCTTAAGCCTATCCAATTTAATCTTTAGCTTATAATTTAAGTCTACATTTTCTAATTCTTTTTTAAACCAGTAATTAGAACAATACATTGTGTTTAGGTTTTCAAACTGCAAAATCAATCAAGTTTCTTGTCGGTAGGTACACCACTTCTTGTATACCACAAATAACCAATTCTGTTCCTTCTTCCAAATTCTCTAATCTACTACAGTCTTTAAAGTTTATTTTCCCATTTATGGTCTGCATAAGGGCATTATTAACTTGATCAACAACGACTTGATCATATTGCATAGTTCCCTCCCAGGTGCCTTTATATAACTGTAGATCTTCCACTTTCGGATAAATGTTTCCCTTAAAATTTGAGATTTAAATGATTGCCTCTGTTGTCAATGCTGCAGTTACGAATCTAGCCTTATTTAACTCTTCTTTATTTATGTACATTTGTATAAACACATTTTTATGGAAACCTTTTAAATAGTAAACAGATTTCTTGTTATGATTTTAGGCAAGGACCCCCACATAGCTTAAAGAATGTTTAGTGTTGACCACAAAATGTGTAAATTGCATAGGAACCTTTGTTTCCAGATTCGACCACTTTCGCATAAAATGTGTTTTAAGCTCATTCTCACAAACTGAGAAAAGGACATTGTACTTTCCACTACTTCAAACACACAATACACTGCAACAATAACTAAAAGTTGCCGTACAGAGAGCGATCTGTTCACAGAGAATGTCTGGAAAGTAATAATTAATTTGACTGCAAATTTCCGTTTTCTAACTACTTATTATACGCCATGGACTACCACGGAACGCTATAATGGTACGATGTGGGTAGTTGAAAGGATAGTGATGTGGTTTCGTACCCATATGATTTTGACCCCCAAACCGAATGTGATTCATATTTTTATGACACAGAAAATTACCCTATACCTACCCCGAAAATTTTTCGAAGTGGAGGGGGTCTGCCAACTGTACTCAAGTGTGAATTTACAGATAAAATGTAAATTTACAGATAAACTGTAAATTATATCTAAAACAGTCTACTTGCGCGGTGGCAGCTCAGCGCCGTCGTATATTACTAATATTACCAAAGTTTACAGAATAGAATCTGCAAACTTTGCTATTACTACTCCTACGGTTATTACTATTACAGATTCTGTATTGTGGATTGATTAAGCCACTTTTACAACATGTGGTGTTTTAATAGAAGAAACACTCACTATTGGTCATCAGAATATACACGACAGTTTATTTCAATTCAACGACAAGGTCGAACTTCAATAAATGTTTGCTATGTGGCATTTTTCGGAATCGCATAATTGGTGCAGTATTTTTTGAAGGTAGTTTAACTGGACTAAAATATTTACAGCTGTTAAGAGGAGAAATTTCTGATCTATTGAATCAAGTTAATGAGTAGAATATTGTTTGGCAACAAAACGGTGCTCCAGCATATAAATCAAAAATGCTGTCAAGAGGCATTTAGATGACATTTTTGTAGAATGGATTGGTTCAATGGAACTATTTTGTGGCCTGCCAGAAACTCAGACTTGACCCCACTCAATTTCTTTCTGTGGGTCACTTTGCAGAACCGGGTATATACGGAGAGGTCAAATAATATCGACCAAGTTAAATAAATAAAAAGATATCTCAGGAGATCAGAGAGATGAACGAGGCAGGTATCGTGGCTAACTAGAAGAGAAGTTTATTAAGAAGGCATGCTCTCTCAAAATGGGATCATTAATAATAATAATAATAATAATTCTCACCCTCACAATACTCCAAACTAGGAGTACCCCAAAAGCAATTACATGCTTGTGCGGGGGAGGGGGGCAATTACTATTATTTTGTCTTCGTTGCCATTTGCGGCTAGGGCCGACTTTTTTCCGATAGAACTGGGATAGCATTCGCTCAAGTACTACGGAAAACCCTAGAAAACCGTAGTAATCCCAGTGAGTGTAGGACAATTAGTAAATCACACGGATAAAGCTATTTAGGAGCAATACCGTGAACCCACATTTGCCCAGCGCTCTTGGCCACAGCGGTGTTTTTCTTTAAAGACATATGCATGCGCCTGCCTCGAACCAAGGTCGATCTAAGGCAGAAAAACATGCAGTCTAAAATGTCAGCGCCGGTACGAGCGACGCCACCGGGGTTGTAGAACATCTTCTATATTTTAATTTAATTCATAATAAAATATCACCTTCCATCCATAAACATGCCTTTTATTAAGACTAAAATGACAGAAAAAATAAAATATAACTTACGGATAATTTCCATTCGAAAATCGAGAAATATACAGGGTGTTCCATCTAAAAAACATAAGTGTACGGTACATTCATTTGTTTTTTTTAATACGCAACTGAAATCGCCAGAAAATAATATACAACTATCATATTTAAAAAAACAAAAAAGTTAAGGGGGTAGAATGTTATATGAATAACCCTGTACGTGCACATACGTACCTACCTCCCACTATAAATTCAGAAAATGGCCAAACTGATTTGTTTATTAATTAGATATTTTCATAGAGATACATTCAAATACACGAGTTACTTTAGTTTTCAAACCTTAAAACCTCAAGAATTAATAAGAATAGCAGTTTTTTTTTAAATAATCGTCAAAGCAATAAGTATTAATAATTTCATGCCAAATATTCTTCCAAAAACTCATTCCAGCCCAGTAAAGTATGAAACATCGAATGGGTAAGTAATTTTGTACCCAAATATAGAGTAGATCGCTTAACTATCGTTTATTCACGGCCACGAATGAAATGATAACCCGTCCAAATAATTTTATTGCCACTAAAAGCTCTTATTACTGATCTTAAACATAATAACAATAATTAACATTGACAACATTAAAAGAGCCCAAAATATATCAGAAGCATTATTGCTGATAGAAGCAGTGTTGCAGGAAAAATGTACCTAAATAATAAAAAAAGAAAGTGTTAGTAAGCCACCCCATTTTAATTTGTGCACCGATTTTGAAAAACTTTTTTGTTTGAAAATTACGTTCTGGGCACCATTCAATCCTTTTGAAAACTAAATACATGGCCAAGTTTCAGAACAGGCTATTAGCTATTTTTTTTTAGAACAAAACTGAGGACGGGCTCTTGTTTAGGACCACATGATACAAACATATTTTTTCTCGATTTGGTAATTTAAGTAACGTATAATAACTGAAAATGCTGTCGATAAGGAAACTTAAAAAATGTTTGTTTAATAAAAAAATATATTGATAATTTTAAAAACTGAAAAATTATTTTCATATGCATCTTCTCTACAAAGTAAAACTTTGTAGATATATGTTCCCCAAATATAATGGTGTGAAAATAATCGGTGATTCCCTTAGATTCCTATTTATTCATAGTTGTTTATTTGGAAATTAGTCACCATAAATTCTTAAAAAAATAGGTTCAAAGATAAGTTGGGTAGTTTTTCCAATGAATTAAATGCCGCGAAGAAGCACGTAGTTGAATTTCAAACAAAAAAGTTATCGCCAAATAACCGATTTTTTTATTACGAAGGCGATTTTGGGCATTTTTGGTGAATTTCTTTATTAGACTAGATTACTCTTAAAACTTGCCAAGATAATAGCTGTTAAGATTTCAGAGAAGCAAAAGAAGGTCACTTTCGGCTGGAATTAACACTTAACTGGAACACCTTGTACGCTAACATTCCTCAGTCGTACTTTATTTTCAAACTAAGAAAGGAAAGGAGCACCTAAGTATAATAGGTACTTTTTGATAGAACGCCTGTTGTCTTTGAGTTCTTTGCTATTAGGTACCTCTAACCTCACTCAACCCTCTAACCTATACCTAATTATCTTGGTGATTTAAAAATAAACCTTTTTGTTTTTCCGAGTTCTCGAAGATATATATCTCATACTCCCCATCCTCTGGTCCCTCCATAAATCGGCAAAGCTCCCTAATTAGCGGCTCTCGCAACTAATTGGGATTTTGGAAGCAACTCTTAAGCCCCTAAAAGCGGGAGTGAGCGGGAAAAGCACACTTTGGCATGACGTATGTATCCGAAGTTCGAGATTTAAACTTTCCGTTCGGATAAAATACGGCGCTGTTTGGGAATCGCGCGAATTTGAGAAATGGACGGCCACGGAAAAACATAAGCAAACTCGAACGCCGGGAAAAATATGCGCGCCAGCTTATAGCGGGATTATTTTATAGCAGGTCGCTGATACAAGCTCTTTCGCCAGATTTGAAAATCTCAGACCAAGCTACGAATACAAAGTTATGAGGAATGTAGGTAAACAATTCGATGGCATTTGTCCAGCAATGTTATCACGGCACTTGAAAATTCCCCTTATTTTTAAAAATCTATACAACCCAGTCACAGTTACTGCATTCCATGGGCGCCCACAGAAAATGTTCTCAAGGGGACAAATTGTTGCCAAAATGTTTTGATATTTTCGTCTGTAGACAAAAGCATTATTAAAAACAGTTTAAATGAATGGCAACAAATATTAAGTGACATAATAATGCGAGCATCAAAAATATTACCTATCATGGAAGTCAACTGCTGCTGACCTGCTGTTAACTTTTTTCCGATAACTATGGGCACACAACCATTTATGCAGTAACCAAGCAGCGTACTATGAAATACATTAGTTTTAACCAACTTCCAGTTTATTTTAACCATTTTTATTATATTTACAACAAGACTCGTGCAACTTAGATATAAATTAGAAGGTGACCTATAAAATCTTTGCGACACCCTTATAAATTCTAAGATGTCATAAAACATAAAACGTTTCTTCTCTCCAGTGGTGTTGGTAGAAAATTATTTCATGTTGGGCCCATCACATTTATTGTTTTTTAAGTGATGGTGTTCCAGGAAAGAATGTGTTACCCATGCTATACAAAGTGGTCCACCACGAACTGCATCGATCTATATATGGAAAACTAAAAGTAGGAAAATTCTGAAAATTTGGCACCTCACCAATGCCGATGGGCGCTGCTCAACTAAAATATTTTGGTGAATTTGGCACTTCCGGTTATACCGGAACAAGAACACGCAACATGTCCTATGTCTAAATCCAACCGTTTTTGAGATATTTGCATTTTTCCGAAAAAAATTACAGGTGTAGAGCTAAAGTCAATTAGCAATTTATACAAGGAAACCGCGAAATTTCAAAACGAATTTTTGGCATCGTGTAACAGAAGCCCTAGCCTAGTGATCTCTGCTGAGAAATAAATCCGTTCTTATACAGGGTGTTCACAAAATATGAATAAAAATTACATTCAAAATGTGCTTAAATCTCGAAATTTTCAAATGGAAACCCCCATTTTTTTAATGCGATTTTATTCACCACTAAAAATGATGACAACTTTGTGTAAAGTTTCCTATACTAAATGCAGTTTTTTTCGATTAATTTTGCTTAACGCTTGGAAAATCATATTAGCCGTGGACGTTGAAAAGACAATCGCGGCTGAGGAAATGTCACTTGGTTTATAAATTATTGTCAAAAATAAGCCTATTTTTACTGGCCTAAATTACACTACATTAAAACACTAAGAGACTAATAGTTAAAGAAATAACAAAATTTTAAACAGTAAGGGAAAGTCGCCGAATTTCGGATACTACTTTAAATTTACTAAGTATTTATTATACAGAAGTGTAACTCTCTCTTCTCGTGTATCTGGGTGTCCGTTCCTCGAATGAAATTAATCCACACAGGTTAAGGTATTTATTGGCACGTCGGATAACAGGTGAGTTAGTTAAATAAATACAATAAGAGATGGCCACGATGTGAAGAACTGCAGCGGTTCGGCCGGGCCGTGGGGCGGCGTGCAACGAAGGGGTGTTGGTCGCACTGTTCTACTGGCTCGGGTCCGGGCAGGGTTCCCAAGGGGGGAAAGCAGAGGTCTCGAGTCCAGTCAATGTTCCAAGGGCGGAAGGCTGTTGACTGAAGAAGCTCGAGAGCGACTTGCGACTTGCTCCTTGAGGGCTGGCTGGCTCTTCTTATACCCGTCGGCGCTGGCCGGACGGATCGATGCTGGGGGTGGAGTCTCGGCCGGGTCGCGTAGACCGCGGTACCGACCGGCGCGCCCTCGCGAGGGGTAGTACGGAGCGCTTTCGTACTACCCGGGGAGCGAGGAGTGGCGGCGTCCGCGCGTTGAAACACGGGTGGTCCTGGTGCTGGCTCCAGGAGGGTGGTTGGTCGTGTTACAGAAGTGTTTTTTATTTATTTTTTCATATAAGCATATGCAACGTGTTATAATCAAACAAAATTTATTATCAAAAGAATTTTACTACATTTGTTTTTTCCAAGAAAACGACGGTATATGAATTCGGTACATTTTGGTGCGACTGAAAAAAGGTTCCCAATTTCGGACACTGTATCCGAAATTAAGAGACTCCTTTCTACAAGTGTAAAAACTATATATTTAAACAAAAGGCGCACACATACGTTTTTTATAGCTTCTTTATTAGCTTGTTTGATGTAATTTCCAATGTTTCGGGACCGACACAAAATTGGAGACATTAGGATAGGTAGGTATCCCATTTGTTTTCCTCTGACCTCATTAGAATAGCCAGTTTCAATGGATCTGTCACTTTTTCTGAAAATAAACAATTTACTCGCCACCAGCATATTATATTAAGCCAGAATTTTGGGTTTCTGGTATCTGAAATTAGGAACTTCAGACTATCCGAAATTAGGCACCTTTTCACTTTTTAGGTTAGAGTAATGCAGTACTGTTATTTTTGAAATCTGTTTAATTGTGACTAGAATACCGGCTTAATTAATATATTAACTTACCTAGGACGCAAACACAAAATTCTGGAACGATTATTTCAAATAGAAAGAGAGATTGTACCACCACAATATTGCATAGTGGGCTTAATTTGACTTTTTGCATTGTGTAGGGTGAGGTTTCAATTTAAAACAACAGATGGCTTGTTAGATAAACCACTATCCGAAATTAGGAAACCATCCGAAATTAGGCGACTTACCTCTATGGATGTATCAAAGCATGGATGTATAAACCAAGTGACATTTCCTCAGCTGCGATTGTCTTTTCAATGTCCACGGCTAATATGATTTTCCAAGCGTTAAGCAAACCCCGCATTTTATGGGCGAAAAGTGGGTTTTTCGTGTATTAATCGAAAATTACTGCATTTAGGTACAGGAAACCTTACACAAAGTTGTCATCATTTTTAGTGGTGAATAAGATCGTATTAAAAAAATGGGGGTTTCCATTTGAAAATTTCGAGATTTAAGCACATTTTTAATGTAATTTTTATTCATATTTTGTGAACACCCTGTATAAGAACGGATTTATTTCTCAGCAGAGATCACTAGGTCAGGGCTTCTGTTACACGATGCCAAAAATTCGTTTTGAATTTCGCGGTTTCCTCGTATAAATTGATAATTGACTTTAGGTCTGCACCTATAATTTTTTTCGGAAAAATGCAAATATCCCAAAAACGGTTGGATTTAGACATAGGACATGTTCCATGTTTTTGTTCCAAAATGATGCCTAGAATCCAAAAATGCAATAATATACAGGGTGTTCCATTTGAGATAAGAAAGTTGATATCGACTTCCGGTATAACCGGAAGTGCCAGATTCACCAAACTATTTTAGTTGAGCAGCGCCCATCGGCATTGGTGAGGTGCCAAATTTTTAGAATTTTACTAATTTTAGTTTTCCATATATAGATCGATGCAGTTCGTGGTGGGCCACCCTGTATATCCGTTATATTAAAAAGTGATGGGAAGTTTAAATGAAAAAAAAAAAACAGTTTTTAGTGAGGGTCACAAGTTTACCTCATGGAACTATCTCACAGGTAGTAGCCATAACATTTTTCTTAAATAGCGCCACCATATTTATTTCTCAAAATAAGAAGTAAACTTTATTCTTAATGCAAATACGTGTAAGAGTAAGTGTTCAAATTGGAATTCAAAGGATTGCAATTTATCGCAGAGATGAAGCGTTGACTGAAGAGTGAAGGATGAAGGTGCCGTAGAAAGAGCCTTTACAGTGCTAAAAAAACTACAGAAACACTAGTGTGATTATGAAGTGACAAAAGTCCCAAAGTTTCAAAACGCAAAGTAATTGTTATTGAAAAATTGAATAAATATTCTAAAAGGACATACCTACCGATTTTACAACGGTGTTACAGATGGGTGAAGCTTTTATCAGTAGGTAATCATTTTGAAGTGTACAGTTAATAAAATATGGCCCGATTTACCAAGGTGATATGTTATTACTAGCGCCCTCCAGGAACTACATAAAAATAACGAAAAATTATTACTTACCATCCCAATTAAAAAAAAAAATAACGTTAACCGTCGTATTTTGGCCCCCAACAGTTTCCGGATTTTCTATTTATAACATACATATCACCCTGTATACCTACTCCAAGGAAATAACAAAGCATAATTTGAATCGCTTGCGCCAGGGGACCCAGCATTACACTTTCCAAAGGCCAAAGGCCTATTCTTTAAACTTAAAATAAACTCGTAGATAAACTCTTAAAAAAAACTATGTAGAATGCTCTAGGTAATAAACTGACTGAAGCTACCTGCTTAATATTTTAAAATTTACGAAATACGATTTTTGTTATGAACTACCAATAAGTATTGACCACGTAATGGAAATTGTAGGATTCATAATGGTGATACAGGAAAAATCTGGTTGGAATTATTAGGACCAAGAGGGCATTAATTTACTCATTATTTTTTTCTATAGTTACAAAAATACTGTGAGCGTCACATTTCTAAACACTATGGCGTCACCACTGGGACAAAAAATATAGCTTTTGATTACCTCTGAATATACAGGGTCATTTTTTTAAAATTCCGAATTTTGAATTTATTTTAAAAATATATGCAAAAATATATTAAAATGTTTAAAATATGCGCCTTATGTGAAATTTTCCCAAGTTTTTTATGGTGCTATCAGAATCTGCGTATCTGGTTCCGTATACAGGGTGTAATACAAACTTGCATTTTTTTAAATGGAACACCGTGTATTTTATTGCACTATGTAATAGCACTTAAAAAGATATTCCCAAATATATATACATGTCTATATTTATGTTTTACAGTTTTAATAATATTCACATTTTTATTGTGATTTTAGGATATTATTAAATTTCAAAAATCGAACAGTGTGCCATGGAAAATGAAAACAAAGAATAGTCTGCCTGTCATTTTCGTAAATTAATATTGTAATGATCATATTAGTGTCACAAAATTTAGTTTGCTACTGGTTTTACATTATTTTGACTCATTATTAGTTGAAAAAATGGTATATTCAGTGGAGGAACGAAACAATATTTATGATGTCTACATAATATTAGCCCAACGTAGTGCAACTCGAGCGAGAAGATTGTATGCTAGGAAATACCCGCAAAGACATTGTCCTGATGAAAGTTATTTTCGAAAACTTGCCTTTAAAATTCAAAACACAGGATCGGTTTTAAATAAAAAGAAAGAAAGGAGAGGAAAGAAGATGCTCAGCTGCAGGTTTTATTATATTTTGAAGAAGATGGGAAGAAATCAATAGGCGATGCAGTAAGAGATTTAAATTATTCCTACAGTTTTATTCAGCAGACTTTAAAAAAACATAAATATAGACCATTCAAATTCACAAAAGTTCAAGAAATTTCCAATAACGACTATAAAAAAAGGCTTCATTTTTGCAATGTTATGAGAGGGTATTTAAGAAGAGATCCAGAGTATTTAAAGAAAATATTATTCACCGATGAAGCTACTTTCACTACCTCTGGAATATTCAACCGAAAAAATTCCCATTTTTGGAGCAGTGAAAATCCCCGAAAGATTATTCCGGTACAGAATCAAGGTAGAACATCAATTGGTGTCTGGTGTGGAATTTTAAATAATAAAATAATTGGACAAATGTTTTTCAATGGTGGACTTACTTCTCAGAAATATAAACATATTTTGGAAAATGATATTGAGCAACGTATAACGGAATTGCCCCCTGGAATTATCGATTCAATTGTTTGGCAACAGGATGGTGCGCCATGTCATTCAACTGTCGAAATTAGGAACTATTTGAACGAAAAGTATCCAGTGTGGATTGGACGATATGGTGTAATAGCTTGGCCACCTCGCAGTCCAGACTTATCACCACTTGACTTTTTCTTGTGGGGTAGCCTAAAAAATGAGGTCTACAAGAATAAATCACGGAACCTCGTGACCTTAAAAGAATTCTTGAAGAAATAAATAAACTAAATAATAAACCCCATATATTTGCCAAATTATGGAGTAATTTAGAAAAAAGAATAAACCTTTGCATAGAACGAAATGGGGAATCGTTTGAACAGTTTTTGTAGTATTTTTAAGTTTTTTTAAGATAGAGATGACAATTCAGAAGTTGTAGATATGTTTATGAGTTCTTAATAAAAACAAAAATTACGCTATACTTATATATCATTTTCATGGCACACTGCTCGATTTTTGAAATTTAATAAATATATCCTAAAATCACAATAAAAATGTGAATATTATTAAAACTGTAATACATAAATATATATTTAAGAATCTCTTTTTAAGTGCTATTACGTAGTGCAATTAAATACAGGGTGTTCCATTTAAAAAAATGCAAGTTTGTAGTACACCCCGTATACGGGACCAGATACGCAGATTCGGATAGCACCATAAAAAAAACTTGAGAAAATTTCACATAAGACGCATATTTTAAACATTTCAGTATGTTTTTGCATATATTTTTAAAATAAATTCAAAATTCGGAATTTTAAAAAAATAACCCTGTACATCTGGGTCTGAAGAGACATTGATGAACCTAGCGGGAAAAGGTAAGTTCATATTACAGATGATAAATAATATATTCACATATAGGTTTGTTTAAAATTGTATTTTATATTAGTGATAATATGTTCAACCTCAGCCTTATTTAGTTGAGGAAGTGTTAAATATATATATATATATATATATATATTTTTAATTGAATTTGCCTTGTTATACTTTTAAAAACTCATAATGAAATATTATACATACATGTACACGTATATCAAATTCAAAATTGTATTCTTTTCAATTTAATGCGGGAAATTTGATAAGCTATTATGTTTTCCAAACAACATTTCTTGTTATTACAACTATAATAAGGGTATACTTCAATTAATATACTTTCTAAGATTTTTAGATAATATTTATAACTCAATTCATTATTTCATAACGAGATAATCATAAGTAAATATTCAAAGTTATTTTTTCTCTGTAATTTAAGGCAATTCAAATTTGAAAGTTGATGTGAATTTTGATGGAAAATATTTTGCCCACTTTAGAATCTATGGCACTGACATGTCGCATAAAACCTGATGGCAGTTAGACACTGACATATAACATAGCCTTGTAGAAGCCCCCTTGTGGACAGAAAACAAACTTCCCTTCAATACTTCACTTTTTCTATGCGATAGACTGTGACATGCTGGGTCCCCTTATTTTAAAGAGTCCCTGGCTTGCACATTATTCAGATGCAGCCTGGCTCATAAACATAGCACAGAGAGCTCATCTTGTCAAATACGTCAAATGGAGCTCAACTTTAAACGGCAATTAATTGATTGTAGTCCACTGTGGATCTTGCCTTCTTTTAAATTACACTAGAACAAATAAAGCATGCACTACTTCATAGTTTATGTCTAAACAATATATCGGAAATGTGGAATATTAGGAAAAAGTTGGGCTCCAGTTTGACATATGTGACAGATGATTCTGCTCATAATTAA
Organism: Pseudeuparius sepicola; assembly: GCA_963920635.1. Lineage (NCBI taxonomy): Eukaryota > Metazoa > Arthropoda > Insecta > Coleoptera > Anthribidae > Pseudeuparius > Pseudeuparius sepicola. The sequence goes on along the minus strand of OY987299.1, from coordinate 100,226,892 downwards.
TGGGACCTTTCGTAATCAATAAGTTTTAAACATTTAATTAGGGTTTTCATAAAATTTTTGGGGCAGAAAGTAACTACCAAGAAAGGTAAGAAGTCGTAAGTACCTACTTATGGAAGCGACGGGTAGTTGCAAACACCTAAGCAAAAAAATCATCAACTCTGAAGAATTACGAGATTGCGGGTTAGAGTAGATTAAAAAGGAAAGATTGAGGAAGTAAACATATTCGGCATTATCCGAAGGTTGCATTTTCAGAATAATTCTAAATTGCATTGATAATATTCTTTTGATATAGCACGTGATGCAGTAATTACACCATAGATAGAATTTCTCAAATTTACAAAACTCCATAACTTTCACAGTCAGTTACCTAAATTTGGTTTCAATAAAATGTGAAAACTTTAAGAAGTTTTTAACTTATTAAGGTTTATGAAAATTTTACTTTAACAACTGACATTACATGTGTCCAAGAATTCAAATTAATATGAACATTTAATAGCTGTGTTCCAACACAGTTCTGAATCAGTTGTAGCGAATCAAAATACAAATCAAAAGTAATAATTCCAGAACTGTTTTCGACCGACCAGATGACCGAGAACCGGTTCAGAACTGTTGGAACAAATTAGTTCTAAAAATGTGAAAGAAGAGCAATTGAAAAATAGAGAAAGATAATAAATGTTTTTATCAACTACAGTAATTAGCATTATGGAAACTGAAAGTCTCAATCAATTTTGAAGAAAATGGTAGCTGGAATTTTTTATACAGGGTGAGTTTTTTTCGATGCCCACTATGGGGATCTCGGAAAATAGCAGAGCTAGAACAAAGGTTAAATCTGGAAAGAATCGCAGTTTTGAATCCTCAATCTAACCTTTTGGATTTTCAAAAAAGTTCATGGCTTACTATATATTTTGAAGAGAGTGATTTTTTGCTATTTTATCAGATCTCTGTAGCTCCGTTATTTCTGATTATACAGGAAAACTGTAGAGACAAAAATTGTAGATAATTTTTGGCTTAATAAGAAAACCTGATCCAATTTTTTATGTTGTTTGTGATTTTTGAGATATGACATAAACTTGTGTTTTTTTAAATGTAAATCATAGTTGGCTGTGGACTTATCAAATCGGCCATTTTTTGAGCTTTCCAAAAATATAATACTCGGCATAGTTATTATAATAAATAAAATAACTAAGGCTAATTTTCTGATTTTTTTTTAATTTTCACATAGTCAGCCATGGAATATTTTCATAATTACGTTTTATTTTATAATAAGACATACTTCAAACTTTCAAATATTTTATTTTTAGCTGGTAACAAAATGTAACAAAAATTATCATGATGGAGCTCCACCACATAACTATTTGCCCGTAGAAATTACCTAGATCAGCTCTATCCAAATAGTTGGATAGGGAGAAATAGACCTATTTCCTGGCAGCCCCGATCCCCCGATCTGTCTGTTTTGGATTTATTTTTTTGGGGAACAGTACAAAATAAAGTATGAGACAATTGTTGAACTAAGAGCAGCTGTTTTAGAAGCAGTTGCTAGTATTAACAGGTGCTCTCTAAGAAAGGCGACAAATTAAGTTTTAAAAAGACGCAATATTTGCATAAATAATAATGGTGGATTGGTTGAACACCTTTTTTATTTTAAAACGTGACCTCTCAAAATAATAATAATTTGAATTTTAGTTTTTAAATTTTTGTTTCATTTTGTTACATTTTGTTACCAGCTAAACAAAATATTAGAAAGTTTGAAGTATGTCTAATTATAAAATAGAATGTAATTATGAAAATATTGCGTGGCTGACTATGTGGAAATTTAAAAAATCAGAAAATTAACCTTAGCTCTTTTATTTTTTATAATAACTATGCCGAGTATTATACCTTTGGAAAGCTCAAAAAATGGCCGATTTTATAAGGCCACAGCCAACTATGATTTATTTTTAAAAAAACACAAGTTTATGTCATATCTCAAAAATCACAAACAACATAAAAAAATTGATAACATTATCTTATTAAGCCCAAAATTATCATCAATTTTTGTCTCAACAATTTTTCTGTATAATCAAAAATAACGGAGCTACAGAGATCTGATGAAATAGCAAAACATCACTCTTTTCAAAATTTCTAGTGAGCCATGAACTTTTTTAAAAATCCAAAAGGGGCATTAGATTGAGCATTCAAAACTACATTTCTTTCCCCATTTAACCTTTGTTCTAGCTCTGCTAGTTTCCGAGATCCCCATAGTGGGCATCGAAAAAAACTCACCCTGTATATGAAGGATTTTTTCTACCTTTCTTTATAAGAATTTTAGTGTTCAGTCAGTACCTACCTATATACCTAATGTAGAAAATATCTTGTCAGTAAGTATAGATGCGCTTATGTAGATAATATTTTACTTAGTTGTTTCCCAATTCTTGAAGATGGTTTTGAGATTTTAGTTGGGTAAGCCAATTTTTTAAGATAATTGTACGTACATGTTATATAATATTTCCAGTTATTTTTCTTTGCACTCTCTTTTTTTCTGCTAATATTAATAATAATTGCAATAATCATCGCTCAAAAAAATGGTAACTAGATAAAATCCCGTTCTCACATTCTAATTGGGACCGCTTTTAGATGAATTTTCTTTGGAGCTACAATCCGGCGGTAAGGTAAAAAGGGTTGAATTAAAAGTTTTATTTTCAAATTAATGGCTTACTATTCCCTTTCTGCTTTTAGGACGTTTTGATGGGATAACAACAAACCACAATTTTTATGATACGAACTAGCCCATAAAATGTATGAATTGATTGAGGGGTACAATGTTATGCGCGGATCACCATTTACCTACACTGCGCAGAGAATAGCACAAAATCTATTGTAGGAGTGGCAACCTCGACCTCATCGATTGATGGTCAATAAAAATATAAGTACCTATGTTCCACACGAGCAAAGATATATCGGGGTCGGTACCTACTATGTGGGTACAGTATACGGCCACACCTTTACCAACGTTTCATAATATAATACTCAGATGCAAGATAAAAAAATATCAGCAGCAGACTTCTCCACACATCTGAGACTGTATCCTAAAAACCTGAAAAAATCACAAATTTTCGAAAGGAACACGTGATTTTCCAATTTCGTGGAAAAGGGGAGAGTTTCACCATGTTACCTATCCATATAGATACCTTTCTAAAGTAGGATGTGGGGATTTGATTGCAAAACGTTTAGCACGAGAACATTTTATTAACTTTATTTGTCACATTATTAAACACTACGAAGGTGAACAACCATTGTGCTATCATTTAGCAGTGACTTTTTGCTTGGTCATTGACTGATTTCATGAAGAGTTCAATATAGTAATTACAATAAAAAGCAAAACAAACTTTAACGAGATATTAGTGTCAAGGCAAAGAAGCTTTCTTATTTATTATCGGTTATGAAATTTTTCAACACACTAGATTTTACAATGTACATAATATTTTGTATTTCCTTCGTCCTTTTTTTTGTTGTAAATTTATAAACCTTTGGAAACGAGGTAGCTGTAGAGTTGAGAAGACTAGTGGAAATATAAGTTAATAATCTAGAACAATAACTTATCAAAATGGGCCTTTCACCCATAGAAAAATTATTAGTATTAGTTTCTGTTTCCTGTCGCCAGGTCAGGACGTAGATACAGGGTATTTCTGTAGGTTTTGTACCACTCGCTTATTTTTATTTTATTTTGGAATCAAATTTTTCAAACGCAAGTTAACAAAAATAATTATGTCAGTTTCTGCTTGTCCTATATAGGCTCATTACATTAAAACTTTCTAATTTAGTAGTTATTTTTTTATATTTCTTATATTTCTTACAAGTGTTTGCCATTTAAAATATTTGATAGGTAAATCTGATTAATTAAACTGAAATAATTGTCCACGGTCAATTTTTCTTAAATTTTTAGTTGTTTGTTTTTATCTTCTAAAGGAGAAAGTTGTTTTTTCATAACTTATTATCATCAACTTAATATCATTATCGACAACAAACCTTTCGTTAATTTTACGAATTATTATAATCCCAAAGCTCTGATTGCATGTAGGAATAGAAAGTTCTGTTTGACAGCAGAAGAGAAGTTGTTGAAGAACCTGGGAGAGTAAAAAGTGTTCTGAGAGATCGTCTTACCAGGTTTCATGACGTAAATATTTGAGGAATTTGGTACTTTGGCGGTTAATAAGATTAATAGATCGGCGTCCTCTCTGATTATGATGACTCTCGCAAAGTTCTCTGCCACTTGAATGGCGGTGTTGACAGCTTGCCTCACTTCAAACCCCTGCTGTACTAATTTCGCAAGCAGCATGGAGATAAGCCGTTCTTTGTTCTTGTCGTTGGAGAGAAATTGTTCTTTCGGCATGATTGCAGTAATCGTTTCAGTGAACACCACGTTTGCCAAAGAGTGCTGGCTTTTACGGCGAAGCCGCTCAGCTGATTTGGTAGAGGAAAGTACCCTAATATGAGACAGTTCCCAATATGAGACCCCACAATAACTCCTAAAGTAAGAGTCTCCATCTAGCTGGCAATGCCTTATATAATCACTAATGGTATAAGTCGCCACATGTAGAGCAGTGTCTAGCTCATCTAAATTTTTAGGTTAAGAACGCCATTGTTTACTTCAACCGTACGTGCACAAACTATTAAAGAGCTTCGGTTACCGTGTAATTCTGAATAACGTGGTAAGTGTTTAATATATTTTTGTAACTTGTTGTATTGAATAATAGTTATTTAGATTGCCAGATACGTAAATGCACTTTTTTGGCCGAGGAGGTTGTTTAAAAGTACCTCCGAGGCCGAAAAAGAGTTTACGCATCGTGCAATGTATTACATTTTTCCTGCTACCGACAATTTCAGGTTATAGGTACTTTGAATAAAGCTCTAAATACATATGGAGTAGATTGTGAGTAATAATGATCTTCAAAATAATCTTTGTTCAATTACTAAAAATGATAATCAGTGAAAAATATAAGAGGCAGAATGCAGCGATAATAAAAAATAAATAAAAAATGTCGAGCTTTTTGTGTGGGATTTGAACCCTGGATCTACGAATTACTAATCGCGTACCCTCACCCTACCGCTAACGAGGTGCCTATCAAATTTGTTCTGTTATGCGGCTCTTATTTGACTCCAGAGAAACATTGATATTATTAATTTTTCTTTGGTATAATTCGTGTTCTTTATGATCAGAACCAGTTTGTAAAACGATTGTTGTGAAACCTATTAAAATTTACGCAAGATTCGCGTTGCTACATATATTTTATTAATGGTTTTAAGGTCCTTGCTGCGTAAGGGTTGCTAAGCAATACTTTTTGCACCTAGCAACCACTTTCGCAGCTAGCAACCAAAATAACAGGGCACCTCAAACATTTTACTTTCGCTTTCGGGCCTGTTGGCGGGTATGTAAAGTGTACTTACGGGGGAGGGAGCAGAAAAAAGTTATTTTATAATTGGAGTATTATATAACACATTTAATACAATTTGTTAACTATGGCAAACAATTCTATGATATGTACATCGGATTAATTCCCAATATGAGACACCCCAGTGTTCCTAATATAAGATATCTCATATAAGGAGACTCGCTTCATCCAATTTAGATTACTAATAATTTGAATGGAATGTCAAGTGTTATATGCGGTGGCGTCGCTCGTACCGGCGCTGACTTTTTAGACTGCATGTTTTTCTGCCTTCGATCGACCTTGGTTCGAGGCAGACCGCTGTGGCCAAGAGCGCTGGACAAATTATGTGTGTTCACGGTATTGCTTCTAAATAGCTTTATCCTTGTGATTTACTAATTGTCCTACACTCACTGGGATTACTACGGTTTTCTAGGGTTTTCCGTAGTACTTGAGCGAATGCTATCCTAGTTCTATCGGGAAAAAAGTCGGCCGTAGCCGCAAATGTCAACGAAGACAAAATAATAGTAATTGCCCCCCTCCCCCGCACAAGCATGTGGTTGCTTCTGGGATACTCCTAGTTTGGAGTATTGTGAGGGTGACAATTATTATTATTATATTATTATTATATAATTAAAGAGTTGTATACTGTGTTAAGTTGATATTCATTTAATGTTTTTGAAATAAAAATTATTTTGTGGTAAATAGTATTTTTGTTAATCCCTAATATGAGACTGTCTCATATTAGGCACACAATTTTAAAAATTGAAGATTTGACTTTTTTTCATAATTCTCATTTACCTACGCAACAACTGTTAATATTTGGCAATCCTACATAAACTGCAGTGAAAATAGAGACTACATTAAACGTATTCGACGTAAGTTTGCGCATTATAATATATTATAGGACAGAATACAGAACAAAATGTAATGTAGTCTCATATTAGGGTACTTTCCTCACTCCTCAATGATGCCTCATCAGGGTAACCATCAAAAACAATGATTGTACTAAATGAGAAATTTTCCCGGTTTCTAACTTTTGATTTCGGCTATGCCCACCACTGAACTGAATTTGAAGTTTTAGATGTTAGCTTTCTCGAGCTACAAGCAAAAACTGAAAAAAATTGCAAAAATTTCGCGGTTGTTTTTGCTTCCAAAAGTTATGCTCAGCTCCTGGCAAGATGCAAACTCAGACTACACGCATTTAGGACCAAATTAAGGTATTAAAGCGATTTCAAGCTTACTGGAAAATAATTCTTCGAAACGCTTCAATTAATTTTTGAGAGGATATACCTCTTTAGAATATTATTTTCAAATTTTTCTGTTTTGATTGGTCCATAAATCATATCCAGAGAATTAAATAATTAAAGTTTCACATGTAAATGTGATCTAGATTTACTGTACCTACTAATACACCAGATTTTCGTATGCAGTCAACAATTTAAAAGAAAAAATGGGGAGTACAAAGACTTCAAAGTGAAATCTTACTAAAATTATAATTAGCTAAATATCATGCTAATAGGTACACCTAACAAATACATAAAATTATAAATATTGACAAAAGCCGTTATTGTAATGCTTAATACTTTTTTCTTGATTAGAGATTTTCACAGGTTGTATTATTTGATGATTCTTGCATCGATATAGCTGATATCACTGATATGAACCACACTAGCATGCGTCAACTAAGCTTTTCGATTTAGAAAAACTTGTCGCAATTTGGAATTGAATTATCTTAACGAAAACCTAAACTTATTTTATTCGTTTTAGTACATGGCTTAAATAAAATCTTGTTTTTTTAAAAAATATATTTTCAATTTTTATCACTCTCAATTTTTAAAATCATGTGTATCATTATCATTCCTCGCACGTGGTTATATATATAGACCAAGAGCTAACGTCAAAAAGGTGCAAGAGCTTTCGGGAGGTTGATATTTTCAAATGGAGTTGTATTTTAGTGATAGAGAGCCACTTTAGAGTCAGCACTCCAGGTGTCGGGACACCTGGCGCTGGGACGCTCGGAAAGGTGTAAAATAAATTGGCAGCCCTAAACTCAAAATTTTTATATGTTTATTGAATGTAATGTAACGAAAAATGCCTCTAAAGTAGTTATATCAGCTTCCAATGAACATGTCTGCACTGTTTTCTAACCTACTCAAAGATTTAGCAGATAAATTTTAAGTTTGTGTATTCTACTTACAGTTTTATAATTTTTATGATTAATTTAGAGGTATTTTCCGTCGCATCTTTGTTGGCCTCAGGCCCCCAGGGCCCGATTTCCTTTTAGTTTCCATTGTTTTCTATGTACCTAGAGCTTCCATCAGTTTCTAGAAATTTGCAAGAACTTTGATTTGTGCATCTGTCATTGGCCAGGAATATTCTAGAACAGTCTCCAGGCTTCCATTTGAATATATATAAGCCCTGGGAATTGGGCCTGAAAGGTGTTGACGGTTATAACGATTTTAGTGCGATTTTTGGAGCTGATACAAAATTCTTGGTCAGTGACAGTAGGTATAATAATAATAATAATAATATAATAATAATAATAAGTTGTATTTATTTGAATAAGTTGACATTTACACAAAACCATACAATCTAATAATTACAACAACTCACCACATAAATACAATGTTGCAGATGTTCGTTGTGTCACTACATATAATTTCAACTGGTGGAATTTGAGTCTAGCAATAAGTTTGATACAAATTGTCCGCTATTCTCAAACTATCAGTCTGTTATTATATTACACACTAGGTATACATTAGAATTGTTTTGTTTGCTTAAATCAACAACAAAAAAGAAACAAAAGCATACAACAAAAAAGAAACAAAAGTATACAAGAAATGCAAAGTAAATTTATAAGATATTCCTTCTCCCCTTCCCATTTCCTCCCGACCGTTCTAGATAATAATTCACAAGAATCAAATATATTGTAATATTATACATCAATATTATTGGTCAAAAGCCAGGTGGTTATAATTATTTTAAAATTGTTATTGTGTTTACTATTTTTGACTTCTATGGGTAACGCATTGAAAATCTTTCTGTATATAAAAATGTTTGTTGTCCTATAGGTTTGTTAGCTTTATACAAATTAATAATTTCCTATTTTTTTATCTAGTCTCGTAATCATGTTCAGAGTTTATATAAAGCATTTGATTCTTTACCATGTACATAATTGATGTTTTGTAAAACAACTTTTTAATTTCAAAAACATGAGCTTGTTGAGTAGGTATCTGACAAGTTTATTTTTTGTGATTTGTGAAGGTTAAACAATAAAGATGGTAACCAAGACAACGAGTTTGGACTGTGATTGTTGAGATTCAGCAGAGTAACATAGAGCACGAATCCAGCAGTCAGATAGCGAAATAAAGGTACCCACGGCATCAGCACTACAATTTTTAAATTTTGGACCTAAAAAATTATTATAATTATAAAAGTTGTAGGAAATTTCCTCGCGATCTCGATGCACTGATCAGAAAAACAATTAAAAGTAACATTTTTCAGATATAAACAAAACATATTTGTTTATTGAATCACCCTATAAGTATATTATTGGATTTTTTGAATCTATACGGTTCATCCCGGTCCCAACGATATTATGTCATATAAATATTTGCTCCAGCCGTTTTTACAATACAGGGCTTTCAAACTTCACTTTTAGACATGTATACTGTAGTGCTGACTCCATGCGTTATTTCATTTTGCTGTCTGACTGTTGGATTCGTTCTCTATATTACATTCAGTAATTACATACAAATTTTGAACTTTCGGAAAACAGTTTAGGAATGCTAATTAATTTTACACATTTCCGGGCGTCCCAGCAATGTCCATTGTTCATGATTGTAGTATTGAGTAAATGCAAACTTACTTTCTAAATACATACCTATTATAAATAACATTTCTGATTTCCATTTTCATTTCCTCTGCGGCAAGTCTTTGTAGAACATCTTGACCCTCTGCTTTCTATACAGTTCGTGTGAAATGCGTGCAGCTCTCCGTAAACTAATACCAAAGGCTTATTTATTTGAACTGGAAAAAGTGCGTTTCTTACCTTTATTTTTAATAATTTCGCTACAATGTCTCTGGCTTGAGAATTAAGTCTTTGGTCAGGCATTTTGATAATTGTTTTTTCACTCGCGACACTAACAGAGATATTATTGAACATTATTAACATAACATTATATAGCTAAAGAGTTCACAACAAGAAAAACTAAAAACTAACAACCCAACTCGAGAACAAAGAAAATTAATCCAAAAACCACAGTAAAATACATACATCCGTGTGCAAATTTTCCACATGACTGTTTGGTTTCATTAAATACGCGAGTTCTTATTTACTACACACCAAATAAAAAACTTACAATTTTGCAAAACTTGTAAACTCTTTAAATAATTTTGTTTGCTCCTAGGTACACACTTATGTATATGTTTAGTTACTCTATATGTTTAGTTAGGTATATATTGCTTTATTTAAACGTAAAAGTAAAATACCTGCATTTGCATTTTTATTATACATATTATGCTCCTTCTTTTTCTGCTATACTTATTACTCCTATTTTAATTTTTTACATTGTAATAAAAACTAACGATATACACTAATGCTTCACTGGAAAGTCAATACAGAATACAGAGGTGCCCCGGTATAATTTGGTGCAACCAGCTTTACGGTGATTTGTATAGTCCACCCTCGTAAATAACGGAGTGCGGCGAGCTGACATTGATTTACGACCGGTCGCAAAAAATCGGCGGCTTTTCGACGACTTCAAAGGAGTGATCCGACTTATAGTATTATCTAGACTTTGATTTTACCATCCTGTCGATTTTTTTCGGCACGTATCGCCAGTGGCTATGCACGCAGGTCTTTTATACAGCGTCGTATAGTAGGTCCTTCTATATGATATAACGTTCATCCAAGTTGTACCACCATTATTATACGCTTATTAGCGAAAACTGTGTAAAAACATGATCTAGATTGCACAATCTGGAGCTAGAATCTCATCGATCTGGGTCGGCGGGCGGGCGGCGCGCCGGGATCGAAGCGGGCGGGGGCGGGCGCGCCCCTCGCCCCCCATAAATCTCCGCTAATGCGGACGCGCGCCCGCCGGCTGTGAATGAGATAGTACGGCGGCCGACCCCCTCCCCCCCAGCCCCTCCCCCCGCCATACCCCGCACCCCGCTTCCGGTCTGCACTCTGCCTGCAGTCATGGTCATATTCGCGAGGAGTGGATGTGGATAATGATATTGAAAATTTAATTTGTGTGCTCTCAAACACCACCTCAAACTTAACACACGTTGCGGTCTCCTTATAATATGGTTTTGGTTATAGAGAGCGGATTATGCCATAGCACAGACCTATATAGCTAGCGAAGCCATATAGGTCTGTGGCCATAGGCATATAAAGGAGAGTCGCCGAGTTGCCTAATATGGGGATAGTCGCTATTTTAATAATATGGGGTAGGTACCTTAATTTCTCAGGATCTAAGGTGCTGCCATCTATTTGGTGGGGATTATACTAAGCTTCTAGAAGTGACATGTAACTAGTAAACATCTCACGATGCAGAGAGCTACAGTACCAATCCAACATGAGCAACAAAATTATTAGTGAGCGTATTGAAAATTTTCTAGATTTTCTAGAAAATCGTGTGAATTTAGCTACAAAAAAGGTAAGTTCAATTATTGCTTGTTGTTCTAAACGTGTATTATGGTCTAGTTTTGGCTTAGACACTGGTTCTTTTATATATTATATTTGCTTATTTTTTTAAATCTACTGTTTTATTTTTTCCACTGCCCTAGGCCTAATATGGGGTACTCTGGGAATACTAATTCGGGGTACCCCATAATACTTAAGCTGCATTTAGTTTAATCTGGCTTTCCTTTTCAATTTCAGTTGATAGCTGCTATATCAACTTGTTGGGAAAAAAGAATAGGATACTTTAAAAGTTCCCAAACACATGTAGTGCCTCAGACAACGTTGAAAGATGTAAAAATTAATGGAGCAGCAGAAGATATTGTTTATGGTAGTCTTGGGCGGAAACCTGTTTTTCCATTGACATGGAAAATTCAATCGTCAATCATGCTATGGAAACGGAGAAAAAATATTTACTTTTGTACGAATTGAAAATTTAAATATAGTTTTATAATTGTTTTAAAGAATTATTTTTAAAAATAACACCCAAATAAAGACATACTTACCCAACGAGCCGTGTTTCTTTCGTAGGTATTTTATTTAAACACCAATTTTAATCATTCCTTAGGTACCCCATATTAAAATAGAAGTACCCCATATTAGGGATAGAGTTTCCTAATATGGGGTAGTTGCCTAAAAAAGTTTAAAAGCAAAAAACTAAAAACTTAGAACTTTAATTATTATAGTTTCAAGTAGACAATCAGGTTGCGTAAGGGATGAAGTCCAATTTTGAAAAAAGTTACGTTGAGTCTTTTAAAAAACACTTAACTTTTAGGGGGATTACAAAAATGTACCCCATAGTAAGCGACTTTCCTCTATATACCGGGTGTCCCAGACTGTTGTTTTTGATAAACCCTCAAATTTTACTTAATTCACACGCGTAGACTTAAAGTGGATATTGTTTTTTTGCTGTAAGTTACCCCTTCCCTAATATAGTTTTTATGCCAGATGCTCACGGTAATAGGACAATTATTTTGCTTTAATCTTGAATTTTGGGGCACACTTGCACCTTAATCAAAAATAAAAATTACTGTAAATCAAAAATGTAAGTTGGACCAAATAACTACGACGCCAGAGTATGTTTGGACCAAATTTCAACTAAATCCTTTACTAGTTTTAATAAACTATGTTTCAGTGACGCCAACATTAGGACATATGCACAATGCACATGTTAATCTACTGTGCCGCAACGGCAATCACCACTGTAATGGGAGCCAAGATCCAGACGGCCCAAGAGTTGAATCGTGCAAGACCAGAACCACGAATGGCTCAATGGGAGATGCGACTAAATCAAAAGATCGAGAGTCTTCGTAAAGACATAGGACAAGTGACGGAATGTATCAGAGGAGTTAGAACCAGAAAGATCCAGAGGGCGGTGCAGGCAATAATGAGCCGCACCCAAATGCATTCTCAGCATGACCCCGCGAACATCACTGCTCAACAATGTCTTGATATATTAAAACAAAAACTTTCTGTTTTCGCAGGACGTCTGAGAAGATACAAGGCTGGTAACAACAGGAGACGAGAAAACAAACTCTTTGAACGATCAGAAAAAGGTTTCTACCGTGACTTGAATTCTAGCGCCAATGCCACAAATACGAGTTACCCTAGAACAGGTTGACGGTTTCTGGAGAAATCAACTTGCCACACCAGGTCTATGCATTGTCAGTGCAAGTTGGATCAGTGAAGAACGCGAGATTGGTCGGAACTATAGCCAGATGCAACACGAGCAATTCACAACCGATGAGGTCTCCAATGTCATCAAGAATGGCCACAACTGGAAGGCACCGGTTCCAGATCATCTCCAAAATTATTGGATTACGAAGTTGTGGTGTACGCATGAACATCTAACTACCTTAAGAAGTCTTGCTCGATCCTCTGAAAATGCAATTGTATCTTACACAGGGTGCAACCTACTTGTTACCAAAAGACTAGCGGAATACGGATAACCCTGCCAAGTACCGCCCAATAACCTGCCTGCCTACGCTGTACAAGATAATCACATGTTGCCTTACGCAGCGAATATATGCTCACTGCGAGCGGAACAACATCATGGCAATGCAGCAGAAGGGCTGCGCGAAGGGCGCAATGGGATGCAAAAAGCAACTTATCATAGACTCTGTCATCTGCAACGGGGCTCATTCCAAGCAACGAAACCTCTACATGGCTTATGTGGACTACAAAAAAGCATTTGATTCCGTACCTCACGACTGGCTAACAGGTATCTTAAAACTGTATAAAATAGATCATCATACAGTTTCCTTTTTAGAACACGTTATGACAACCTGGCGCACTAAGATACAACTTAGAACAGCAAGCATTAACATCGAGACCGACGCAATCAACATCCGTAGAGGGATTTTTCAAGGATATTCAGTCCACTGCGGTTCTGCATGGCGATGAACCCCCTATCACATCGGTTGAACTCTACGAAATACGGCTTCGCTATCAAAAGCAAGCGATCAAAAGCAAGCGATCAAGTTGAATCACTTGCTATATAGGGATGATTTAAAACTAATGGCCGCAACCAAGAACCAACTAACGCAAATGCCTAAAATTGTAGAGGAATTCTCCAGGGACATCGAAATGCAGTTTTGACTGGACAAGTGCCGCACCCTTAACATCGTCGGGGGAAGACTTGAACTTGCACACAAGATGCAGGACGGCCAGGAGATCAAAACAATGAGCGTGGGAGATACTTACAAGTATCTCGGGATGAAACAATCTCAAAGGATAGACCATCGAACAATGAAGACCGATTTAATGAATGAATTCATCAAGACAAGTAGTGCGAACTGATCTTAACAGCAGGAATTGGTTTAAGGCCCTTAACACGTATGCGTGCTCGGTACTCAGCTATTCGTTCGGAATAGTGAATTGGACCAACACGGACATCAACAACCTGCAGCGAAAAATTAGGGCACTACTGACAAGAGCTCATAAACATCATCCCCGTAGCGCCGTAGAAAGAACAACTCTGCCAACTAGGAGGAAGAAGATTGGCAGACCTCAAGAAGCAATTGGACCAACAAATAATATTAAATCTGCGTAATTATTTCCACAGGCAGGCCAACAGCTCCACACTACATAAGGCTATATGCGGAGCAGATGTCTCAACACCACCACGTTTGAGGGAACACGAGCATCAGAATCACCACCGAACCGACAATGATAAACTACAGATGTGGGTGGAGAAGCCACTGCATGGGAGGCATCCCAATGAGGTTAACCAGGAACATGTCGACAAATTAGCGTCGAACTATTAGCTGGCCTCAGGACGAATGTTCCCGGAGACGGAAGGCTTCTTACTGGCCATACAAGATCAGGTTATACCAACTCGCAACTACCTAAAATTCATTGTAGGAGATGCATCGGTAGTGGATGACAGATGCAGATACGGGTGCCCAACTTCAGAAACAATCCAGCACATAACAGGAGGATGTCAGATGTTCGCATCAACGGAATATAAGGAACGACACGATTCGGTTGCCAAGATCTTGCACCAGGAACTGGCGGAAAAACTGCTGCTTGTGCAGGCAGAGAGGGTCCCATATTACAGCTACACACCGGAGCCTGTTCTTGAGAACAGCAACTACAAGATGTACTGGGATCGTAGAGTTCTGACAGATCAACGAGTTGCCCATAACAGACCGGACCTTATAATAGTTGATAAAATTTCTAGGCAGACAACTCTGATTGATGTGGCCATCCCAAGAACGAATTAAACGGCAATGGGAAATGGAGAGCGTTCAGACGGTTCCAATCATCGTGTCAACAAATGGTGTTATACCAAAAAGTTTTCTGAGATACATCAAAGAGCTGGGTCTAACTGAAAATCTTTACAGGTCCATGCAGAAAGCGATACTACTTGCGACAGCCCGAACCGTCAGGAAATTCATGGGGAATGCAGGAACGTCCAACACCATCAATGTCACCTAAGGCACGATAACATGACAAGGGTCTCGTCCGAGCCAGATCCTTATGGTATCCGGGATACCCGGGATCCGGGATAACTCTCATCCTCACAATATTCCAAACTAGGAGTACCCCAGAAGCAACCACATGCTTGTGCGGGGGAGGGGGGCAATTACTATTATTTTGTCTTCATTGCCATTTGCGGCTAGGGCCGACTTTTTTCCCGATAGAACTAGGATAGCATTTGCTCAAGTACTACGGAAAACCCTATAAAACCGCAGTAATCCCAGTGAGTGTAGGAAAATTAGTAAATCACACGGATAAAGCTATTTAGGAACACCGTGAACCCACATTTGTCCATCGCTCGTGAAGAAAGTTATACAGTGTATCCTCGGATGGACTTAACTATATAGGTACTTGTAAAAAAAATTATTTTCAATTTTTCGAAAAAAAGTCATTCTTGATAAAGAAGTCTGCTCGTCCTTAAGATAATAAGATTGGCATGGAAAAAGTTAAGATTACCTATACTGGGTGACCAGAAAATTGAAGAAACGTTAATTAGCATATGAGCAAACTACTTTTATTTGTAGAGATACTGAAAAAAGTTATAAAGCAAATTTGTTCATCGTGAAAAGTTACTTACGTGCACAGAACTTCAATATAGGCAGTATACTCTTATGCTGATTATCGTTTCTTCAATTTTTTGATCACCTAATATAAGTAATGTTATCTTTTTCCACGCCAATCTTGTTAAGTTGGTTAAGCCCATCCGTGGACACACTGTATATTAAGGCCTTTGTCTTAGCGGCACTACATTTTATCTTTTGTTTGTGAATTGATTTCAAATATCAACTATAAAACAAATATTTTTCTAATCCTGTAATTTTTTTATTCAAATGGTTTTGGTTCGGCTTTTTCCCAATCTGTGTTACTAAAATCCAAAAGGTCTACAGGAGAAGTATGCTCCTTAAACTCAGACATTACCTGGTCGTTTAAAAATTCTTCATCTGAAATTACTGTTTAAAAGCGTTTCAAAATCGTATTTTAAAAAAAATTCCAACGCAGGTATACCGCCTGCTTCCAATTTGTTTCCATTTCATAACAAATAGAGCAGTTTTCGCGATCGTGGATACGGCATATATTATTTACAGACATTTTGGATTTTTTCACAACTGAATTTAAAAATACCTTTACTAATAAATTTAAAAATACCTTTACTAACAAAGCAAACACACAAAAAACACTAAAAAGGTTATAGGAAACTATAGGTCATTTTCAATAAACACTGCCGGTACTGAAACGGTAAAAGCTGGGCTGAGAGGGTAATAGTAGTAGTAGTAGTGGGGAAATATTTTGCAACTGAAGCGTTCTGTACACTTTTATACTATATATTTATATAATTTTATCCCCCCCCCCCATATTAATATAACTACTAACTATTAACTACTATTAAAAAAATTATTTTTCTAGCTTGGTTTTCCTAAAAATTAAATTAAAATGTTATTAAAGATAATTATTTCTTTTTACCGCAATCTATATATAACAAACGGAGGCGGGGTTCCTTTATATATTGCTGTAAAATGATACCCCCCTTCCAGAGGGTAACTTTGATACAGTAATTCGTTTTTTACGGACATTTCGGGTCCGTCCGCAGCTAATTCAATAATTGGCATCTATAAAAGTTTTAGAGTTAAAAACACTGATTGCTTTCAGTGCAGACCAAATTTTTGTGATGGCTATGTAGCGCTATCTGTCAAAATTTGATAGTGCTGTAACCGTTCCTGAGGAATGCTGAACGGTTGTTGAACGACGATATATTTTTTGTAGTTTGTTTTTATTTAGCGTTTTTAAATTATTAATAAAAATATTATCAAATGGACGATTTTTGGCCTTTTAAGCTAGTGAATAATGAACCATTTTTCAATGTGGTAAATACTCAAATACTACACAATTTAATGACTAATTATTAATTTTTACATTTGAGGGGAAAGGAGTTAAAAGACTTCTTCAAAAAATAATACCGCTATTGCCTAACCAAAGGCAGCACTAACTAGCGCTGTCATTACAACAAATTATGAATGCACATTGACGTAAAACACTGGCTACGATTACATTTGGGGCGCATTGTACGCAACCTATTGGTTGCGTACAAATAAAATTGGACTTACACTGGCGGGCAAACCCAGTTCTTGTAATTTTTTTCTAATTAAACTTTCAATTTCTGCAAAATAAGGAGTATATAGTAGAATTTATAAAGTACATACCAATACCACTTAATGGAACTCATTTTAACTTTTTAGATCCATTGTAAATTGCGCGAAAAAAATAATTATTTTGAATTATGATGACTACAATTACTCATCAAATCTCCTGAGAATTCGCAAACCTCTGTTCCTTTAGACACAAAACGTTATATAAGGTAATAAACAGAGAGCAAGATACAGTTACAGCCCACTACGTTTTTTTTTAGTTTGAATTTCACGATAATGCTCCCTTTAGCGCACCAGCGATTTTCTCCAAAGGTTAGATGCAGTGGCGGATTTAGACTGTTTGGGGCCCAGGGCGCTAATTTTATGAGGGGCCCTGTATATAGTCATGTGGCGCCCGTGAAAAATATTCCACGAGCAAGGCAATATAGGTACAGGGTGTCTCAGAATATGTGGCCAATCTCCCGGATTCGTACAGGGGACATTAAAATAACATGAGAAGTTCCTATAAAAAAATTTCCCAGAGGGCCCCCCCTACGGAGATACAGGGTGCAGGGTCCATTTGGTGTTTTTTTTTCATTTTGAATGTACAGTTGATCTGTAACGTTTCGCCAATTTCAACGCAAACGGTTGATTTTATCGTTATGAAACAAGAGTTCACTTTTGTTGCAAAATAAAAGATAACCTCAAAGAAGTTATGAGCAATAACGCACGATGCAAAAATAGTGCAAGTGGCGCCCTCTGTGAGACACGTAAATATTGAAGATTCAGCTTATTCTCCATCCCCAAAAACACAACAGTGCCAAATTTCAGTTCATTGGTTTGATTATTTTGGGAGATATAGCCATAATTTAATTTCAAAAAAAGAACATCAACACCTTGTATCTCCGTAGGGGGGCCCTCTGGGAAATTTTTTATAGAAACTTCTCATATTATTTTAATGTCCCCTGTATAAATCCTGGAGATTGCCCACATATTCGGGGACACCCTGTATAAGGGGGGGGGGGTTAGAGTAAACCATCAATTATTTTTACACTGTTTTAATAAAGTTTAAAATAACAACAAAAATAAAAATTTCTTTTAATCTCAAAATAGAAACGTAAACCAATTATACAGTGTCCGTATAGTGCAAACTTTATGGGTGGCACTTTACAACATTATAAATAATATGCTTTACATATTATAATTTTTAATATTAAAAATTTTTCTTCCTTGCTTTTTTGGATGCAAATTTGTCGATAATCTCTTCGGTACTTCGGTGTTTAGATTATCCATCACGCACTTTGTTACGTGTTTTGAGCTACCAGATACTAGAGGGCGCTTATAGTCCACTATACGGTCTAACTATGGCCAAATTTGAGGGGCCGAACCGTGCAGGGAATCGGACCAGGCCGAAGCTCGGGGCCCCCAAATGAAGGGGGCCCCGGGCGGCCGCCCATTGCGCCCATTGGTAAATC
This sequence comes from Pseudeuparius sepicola, assembly GCA_963920635.1. Lineage (NCBI taxonomy): Eukaryota > Metazoa > Arthropoda > Insecta > Coleoptera > Anthribidae > Pseudeuparius > Pseudeuparius sepicola. The sequence continues at coordinate 100,208,219 of OY987299.1, read as the reverse complement.
CGCCACTGGTTAGATGTATCAAAAAGTGCCAAGCGTTTAGTGTTTTCATGCCTGACTATACTAAAATTAAATAACTCTGACGCCTGATGTAAACAAGAGCACGTGTGTTGAGATATTCGTCGAACTTTACATACATATGAAAACAAGTACCGACCTCGGAGCGCCACCAACTTGAGGGGTGCCAAGTTGTCGCCGCTCTGAAACCGCGGCAGACTTATAAACGCCTACACGGATTTTTTTTTTGCGATGCCACTGTCGCTTGTCACAGCACCCCTACAAGTTTTTTTATACTCCCCTACCTGTCTCCCACAAATCTTTGAGATACAATTGCACAACAATTGCACAATTTTCTTCCTTGAGCTATCGTCGTTTTTTGTTACGGCACCCATACAGGTTTTTTCGATACTCCTACATCCCCTATACGAGTTTCCCCACAAATATTTTTGAAGTCTAGATTAATTTACAAAAAAAACAGAATTTCTTTACATTTTTTGTGACGCCACTGTCGTTTACCACGGCATCCCTACAGATTTTTTCAATACTCCTACGCGTCGCCACAAAATAAGTATATTCCAAGTGAGATTGATTTACACAAAAAAAGTTTTCTTTAGGATTTTTTTTGCGATGCCACTCTTGTTTGTCGCCTCACCCCTACAAGTTTTTTTCTATATTACTACATCCCCTATGCGTCTCCCAAAAATATCTTTGAGATTGAGATTGATTTACACAATAAATAAGATTTTTTTCTTGAATTTTTGCGACGCCACTGTCGTTACCCACGGCACCCCTATATGTTTTTTCTATACCTATTCCTACATACCCTACGTGTCTCCAAGAATATATTTGAGACTGACATTGATTTACACAAAAAAATCAGTACTTATACTCTATACTCATACATCTCTTAGGCGTCCCTCAAAAATATCTGATTGAGATCGATCTACACAAAAAGAATCAGATTTTTCCATGATATATACCCACTTCTGTAAATTATTCCCATGAGTTTGCTCATATCTATAATAACCTGAAATTGGTTGCACTTTTCGCATTAACTTTTGACAATGTTATGCACCACAGGGGCTGCATCGTCAAGTGCAAAAGCCTACTTAAGATTCTCATCGACTGATTCTAAACCTTTTGTGGCCTAGCTTTCCCGAATAAAAGAAGGAAATAGAAGACGTCGAGAGCATTGTATACAATCAAGTTAGGTTAGGTACAGTAAAAGCAATCGCGCAATTACCTGTTCCCCGCGTGAATACTACCTATTCACTAAGTAAAAGCCCAAACTGCCGGAAAAATAAAGAAATTCTGGGAATAGCAAACAACACAAAACTAACCAATTTTCTTTTGCGGAAACTTTGAACGATTTATATAACTAAAATCGTGGCGTAAATAAAACCACGTGTTCAGCGAGCCTAGCAACAGGGGCGTGCGTACTCGATGGCAAAAGTATATGTACGCGGTTCTATCTTGTTTTCAGCTATTTAGACACTGCCACAAATAATTTTATCGATGTTTTGAACCATTTTAATTAAGCCAATAATTTTCTTCCGAAATATTTTTGTGTAAACAATTGTAAAACTAAAATTAAATAGAGGTCGTGCCTCAGTGCGGCACTGGCGAATATCTCAGCCCACGTGCTCTTGTTTACGACAGAGTTGCTCGATTTTAGTATAGGGACTTTACTTTTACTTGTTCAGCGCGGCGCGCCAAATTCGACTCCCTCCCCGGCGCGTACCAAATCGGAAAATGGCTCAAACGGCGGAACGGCTTTTCCGCTTCTGGCGCTCTTCAATAGCGTTGTGGAACTTATTTTTTTGCGGCCCCAGGCGAAATCTGGACTTAAAATATCGAAAACTGCGCCCGCTAGCCGTGACCAAAGGAAAGCGTTACATACATACTACATTTTTTGAGAAGCGAGGGCGAGTATAAACACGTAGGAGGTCCGGCAGGACCGGACTAGGCGTTTATAACAACATAAAATCGCATAAATACACTTGCGGTAGAGTATACATCCCTGTTGCCAGGCCCGTTTTGAGTCGGGTGATATTTTATGGGCTATTGGCCACCTATTGCAAGCCATCGAACACGTATTTTTAATAACGCCAGGCGTCAGAGTTATTTGATTTTAGTATAGAAGATGTTGTTTTCATAAAATTTGATAAGCAATAATTGTAGTCACAGTTCAAAATAATTGATTTCTTCAAGTTACGATGGCTGTAGACAGACAGTTCCACCATATTGACCTGCCGTGACGTCTAAGAAATTAACAATTAGTCCAACAATAGCCGTTTATATTGAATAAAAACATTGAATTGTGTACTTATCAATTCGATGAATAAAAATAAATTAAAAATTAGAAATATATATTGAAATGACGAAAAATGTAATTTGAAAGAAGAAGAAACCCAAGAAATCTGTGAAACCTGCGCATTAATATATGAAGTAAGTTAAGAACCTACTAAGTACCCTAAATGGATATTTTTAAGAACAAGAACTTGATAGACGAAAACTTGTTTATATATTGGCAGTATTACGCCTGGATTCGGTTATCAGCATTTCCTTAATTAAATCGTTACTGCAGTTTACTAACAATTATCTACCTGCTACAGCGTCATTGTCTGCATTGAGGAAAATTCCAAATGATCTTCCCATTCCCGATGCCTTAAATGTTTCAAAATAGTTATTTAACGAAGAATTGTACCTGTTAATAAAAGCTTCTAATAATTAAGATAGTGATAGAGATTTAAATTATTTTTAATAAGAATATATACGAGTTAGTTTTTCCATCGACTGTATTTCTATTAAAATGGAGAATACATGATTTTTAAATTGCCTTGAATATAATAGCAGCACCGATTAGGAGTAGGTAGTATTATTTGATTTTCAATGTACCATGAAATAAATTCGCGCTAGGTTTTTACAGCACGAGAGTGAAGTTTAGGTTTTGTAATTACTTAAAGGCGATATTGAAAGAATAATTAAAAGAATACAGAGAGCTCATCTTGTCGAATGTCTCAAATGGAGCCCAACTTTAAAGGCCAATAATAATAATTATTGATCTATTAGGTAATTTGGATTTGGACTGGTGCCGTCTATGCAGATTTGAAATGAAAAACATCCTAGGTATCTAGGACAATACTAGGTAAGTAAGTGTTTTTTCCTTATAAGGTAAGCGTTTAAATTTATTTCTTAATCTTCTTCAGGGCTACAACAAGATAATATTAACTTTCCAGAAATATGTTAGTAAAAGTATATTGAATAAAATAAGTATGAAATAACTGTAATAAGTATGAAATAAATGTATTAAATAAACATTTATATACAATACTATTTTATTTTATCAAATTTTATTGTTTACTATTTAACTTTAAGATAGTAGGCAATAAAGTTTATTTTTGTCAATAATTACACGCAATAGACAATAGACACGCGCCTTTACCCGTTAGGCTACATACAATTTTGAAAATTGTTTTATGAAGTCACTCATATCTGAAATTGACATTTAGTGCACAAATAATTAGTAGTTTTTAATTAATTTCTAGTCACTTCTGAGATTCCTTTAGAATATTATTTCGGAGATCTTTCCCTTTCGATTCGTCCAGGGAATTAAATTAAAGTTTTTACATATTTATTTATTACATATTTATGAATGCGATCTAGATGTATCTACTGTACTATGGATTGTCCACCTGTATCACGCGATCCACATTTTTAGTATAAAATTAGTATAAAATTTGTAAATCAAATATTTCAAAAACGGTAAATATAATGTTTTTAATGGAGTGTTAAAAAGTTCCTACAAACATTGTCTTAAAATGCCCCCTAATGGACACTTTGGCAAACGGTTTCTTCTAAATATTTCCAGAACAAAGAAAGATAAATTTCTGAAATTTGATGTATGATACCTATACCTGTGAGATTTGATATTTACCGAGGAAGAGATAGTTTGGCATTCTTCATCATAAGCGTCCCAAATGGGGGCCAAAGAGTTAAAAATATCCCAAATTTGTTGTGTGTACTTTCCTCCGATTTCTTGCGAAATTATGAAATTCCTGAGCATTCTACAAAAAAGGTGCTCTTGTTGAACTTCGATAGCATGCGTTTTTGAGTAAAATCGTTTTGAAAATTGTTTAGTGTGCCATGAAAATACTTATTAGAAATTTGCCTTCCGCATAATTTACCAGCGCGTTCTGCGACCTAAAAAATTAAAAAAAGTTTCTATAAACATATCATGGCCACAAAAATTAAGGGGGCTATAGCTATAATAGCCCCCGTAATGGACAGGTTCGCGAACGGTTTTTTCTAAATACTATATTTCCGGAATGAGCAAAGATAAAATTCTGAAATTTGGTATGTGATATACCTGGGAGAATAAATCATGAAAAAGCACACAAAACAATTATTAAGCTTGGGACGCCTATGATGAAGAATGTCAAAGTGTCTCTACCTCGGTAAATGTCAGAAATGATAGATACACCACACACCAAATTTCCGAATTTTGTCATAGAAGATTTTGGACTAGAAGAGCTTTATTTTAACACAATATGAAGAATATCGACTAAAAACTACAGAAGTTAATAATTATAGATAAAGGGCTGGGAGTTTGATGCTGAGAACGCTCTATACGATATTATCTGCAACTGTTAGAGAGGCCATGTATAATAAATTTGACGTGTTCCTTTTCATGGCATGCGGTAATCGCCTATTACCACACGACGTGTGGTAATATGATACTATCACACTAATGTGAAACCTCAGTTACCGTTACGTAGTAGGCAGATGAAAAATATTGAAAAATAGCCTGTTCTCTTCTTATTGAATTTGGTGGTCATGGCGATTGTCATAGTTTCCAAGTTCACTTAGTAAACTAGCTGCCAATTCAATGTTGGAATCCAAGGAGAATAACAAACTGAAAATAAAGTTATTAAAAGTACAAACAAAATTTACCTATAGGAAATCTTGTGCAAAAAGTGCCATCCACCTATACGCTTCGCTTTGGTAAACAATTTTCACACTTCATATAATAGACATTATCTTTTTGAGCCCGTTGCATACTTAAATAATTAGTTATTATGAAGTTGTCAGATATTGATGCTAATTGAACAAACGCTTGTTGCTTCGGCGTCGTCGACTTAAAGACGATTCAAATTTACAAAACGGTTATCGATATTCAAGCTTAGCTACATAATCAGGTGAGTATTGCTTTTAAATTTTTGGAAAAGATTGAATCCAGTGCCGCGTCCAGGCAAGTTTGGGTCCTGGGCTCTGGGTACCATGGAGCTGTTCTAACAATAATATTGTTGCTTTATTTAGTGCACTTTAATCTACAGAGCGTCTCATTTTTTTGTGGTCACCTCGAAAAAATTGTAATGCGTCCTCCTGTTATATTTCTCTTTAACCTTAAAGCAGGTATCAATAATGGCTTAGGATTGTCATCTTGTTTAAAAAAAAATTGTTTTTTTTTAGTTGTCGAGCTAGTGTCAAATTTTGCAGCACTATTTCTCTTAAATACGCATTTTACGGATAAACAGCTGCAAGATAATCGTTCGGGTCACCTGTTTGGAGAAGTTGCACAGTGCATGAGTGCCCCGGATAGTCTCTGGAAAGAGGATAGATTGCCGTATGCTCGGAAAGAGTTGAGTCTTTTTCATTGCTATAATATACTAGTGTACTGTATATTTGTAACTTTGAGTTAAAGGAGCACGCTTTCTATTTTAAGGTTCTTCTGTTTCTTCTGGATACTTGAATGGTACTTCCTCTCCTCTCCTCTCATCTCCACGACAAAGCTAACATTGTAACTACACGCCACCACTGATCCCAAACTCTCAGGAGTTACCCGCAGCTCGTGCCTGGATTGCTAAGTCCTGTTCCAGTCGCGCAGTCGATGACATTAATAGTGAAATTAAAGAACGAAAGAAAAAGAAACCGTTAAGCAATATCTACACCTACTTGCACCGGGCATACCGTACTTTCACCGTTTTAGTAGACATAGCCAGGGCTGGGCGGCGCGCCGCCGTGTATTCGGCTAGGTTCGTCAGTCGTTGGCGCGCGGGGGGCGGGGCGTGTTTTTTACTCGCAAAACTCAACTGATAAGCCGTGCGGGACTACTGTGTACTCCCCCCCCCCCCCCCCCGCCAACGACTGACAAACCTAGCTGGACGCACGGCGACGCGCGGCCTATTCACCTATATGTCTACTAAAACGGTGAAAGTACGGTACATTCCAAATTGTCACTTAGATGGATACTTCAAACAGGTCTTAATTTTCATTTGTTGGTTCCGCCAAGCTTATATTTGGTAATAAGTAATAAAATTACAAATTAATAATTTAACTTTACTGAAGACTAAATCATAATAACTAGATATTTTTAAATTTACAGTTGGTAATGTGAAGTAGGCCAGTTGCCCGGTTGGAATTGACGTTAATTGATTTGTTTGCTCTACTGACGTAAAGTAGTCGTAACTCTCTGATCTTAAAGTTTCGAGGATCTGATGATGCAAAACTGTTTAGTTTGCAAAACTGGTAATCCAAAAAAGTAAGGTTTTATAGGATAATAAACACTTAAGTTTCTTATTAATGATTTGCTATAATGGACATTTCTTTTCTTTGGTCTGTGATCTGGGCTCCTTCCTGCAGGTCCCGGGCGCCCGCCCTTATTATAAAACGGCACCATTGATTAAGATATTCAAGGGAATCCTTATTCAATGACGGCACTGACTGAATCATTACCTATTATTATATAAAGATAAGTGGATTTTTAACTAAAATGTTGGAATATATTGAAAAATAATATCGTATATAGTCGTGTTGAACTACTATGTTACAAAAAAGTAGGTCAATCCATTGACCACAGATTATCATAACCTCTTCTCTATTGACAGATGAGTGCATCTCAGTCTACTCCTTTGGAAAATATATTATTTAGCCTGGAAGTTCCATAATATTGACATCACGATGAATGTAACTATTGGTAATGTAAATGTATCTACCAGTTAGCACCTGTTCCGAAGACAATATTGTTTTGAGAGACATGTAGCATAAACTAAGCTACACATAGACTGTTACTATTGTTGAAATTTCCGCGAGGCACACCAAATATTTTGCATAACATTTTATAAGAAAATAATTAATGACTATCACGGGCGTAGCCAGGATTTAGTTTGGGGGGGGGGTTAGTTTGAGAAGTAAATAAAACAACAAAAATATACTTACATGAAATTTAATATCTATATATTCATCCGAAAAACTACGACATATTTATAAAGTTCTTAACTTTAAATGAAATGGATAAATTAATTTCGTTCCTCTGCGCTAAATCTAAAACCATTAAAGAAGAAATCTTCGGCTTTTTCTTTTAAATATATCCACTACTTCATCTGCATGAATTTCTGTTCCATAGTGAATGTTCATTAGAGCCAAACCATTAAGTCTGTTTTCACTTGTAGTGTTTCGTAAATAGTTTTTCAGTCTCCTTAGGCTCGAGAAAGACCTTTCTGGGGTAGCAGTGGATACAGGAATGGTAGCCAAGATTTGTAGTAATGTGTAAATATTAGGATAAAGGTTTTTATCGCACATACCTAGGCATTCCAAACTAGATTTCGGGCTAGGCAGTCTTCTTATCAGCATGCAAGGTAGCTGAAGCTTTGATAGCTAAATCCAAATTTGTTTCTTTATTAGAAACCCCTTGACCTTGACTACACCACTTTTTCCAGTAGTCCATACCTTTAGGTTTATCACCCTTCCTTTTTTCCCCTCCATTTTTCGACAGTAATAATGATTCACGTATCTATCCTTAACAAGGTCATCGAATAACAGTGCACTAAAATTACTCACTTACACGGTACACTTAATTCTCTTCACTATTCGTTCACCACTTTTCACTTTTATTCGCTTCGAGTTCGCATGGAACAATACTGCCGTAAGCGCGGTCACGCGCCGCGGCGCCGCTTATATAGCAGCCCAGTAGCCGTCCAGAAACTTCCACGAACTTCCACAAAGTTCCGCTCATTTCGACCTAGGGGCGTGGCGAATAATCGAGAAACAACGCAATGTGTCCCTACAATATAAAATAGTTCGGCTGCAACTGCGTCTGCCTCTCGTCAAAAGATGGCGCTAGGCGCTACTATTACTACATAATATATTCAAACGTAATAATAATTTAGCTCTTCACTCCTCGTATTTTTTCGGTATAATATTAGGTAATATTTTGCTTATTTCGGGGGGGAGGGGGTTGAACCCCCGAAACCCCCCCCTTGGCTACGCCCGTTATGACTATTGTGGATACCATGAATCTTGATTTCTGCGTAACAATAGTCGACAATGGAAATTGCATTGTCGACCATTATGACACAGGGATCAATATTAGTGATATCCACTATAAATTAAAATCCCTATACCTCAACGTAGTATCGACAAAGTCTAGAGAATACTATCTCTAGACTTTAGTATCGAGTCCTAAGAATTGCGAGACATTAAAATTTATCTGATTTAATTTGTTTTCGTTACAAAATTGAAGTTTGAAACGTTGTAAGTTGGTGTGCCAGGACTTTTTGCGGGCGCTTTCAACAGGTGTTAGTCTCCTATTCTACGCTTGTAGGCTTTGATGGCGACAATTTGCCATGTGTTGCTAGGGCAGACAAGCGACATTACATCAACTCCGTCAGAAATTGCAAAATAACTGCAAACGTAGCGTCCACCAGGGCATGTATGAGAACTTACTTACCAGTTTTATTATGGAAAGGTAATTTTCATATAAAATAATAAGACACACGTTCTATAAATAAAGGTATTTATAGATGGGCACCTATGACGATTAATTCGTTAAGAAAAACTCTAGCCAGAATCATCTAACAAAACTCGTATTCAAAAATAGAAGTGGAGAACGAACAAGTAAGTACGTGGTACACGGTGTTCAGCCAAAAAAGCGCAAAATCAAAGATTTTTTCCGAATCATAGGATGGATTTTTTGCCCGTTTCACTTTTCCCCATGAAATCAATCCCAATTTTTTTATTTGTTTTGGCAAATCACTGGGATATCGATTTTTCGATATATCGACAAAAGTTAATTTTGTTAGTGTTCAGCGAAAAACGTATCAAATCCTAGGGTGTAATTTTATGTTGCTCGTTTGACTTTTTCCTCAAACACAATTATTTTTAATTTTGATGTCACAAATGTCATTGGCATATCAATTTTTCCAGATATAGACAAAGTTAATATTTTTTGGTGTTCAGTGAAAACTATGACATTTCGATGCCTAAAATCAAAATACTAGTTGATTTCATAAGGAAAAAGTTAAAATTATCAAAGAAAAATTCCACCCAATTTGGTGGATTTTTGATTTTGCGCGTTTTTCGATGAACACCACAATATAATATATAAGCTTTTGTCAATATTTCGCAACAAAAATTTGAATTCCGAGGTTGATTTGATGGGAAGAAATTAAAACGAGCAACAAAATTTCACCTTATTATTTTGGTAGACATTCAATTTTCAATTCTATATCCCATTGACATTTTGTCACCAAAAATCGAAATTTTGGAATCGATTTCATGAGGATAACGTAAAACGCCGAAAAAAAAGTCCAATGGGATTTGGTGGAACTTTGATTTTGCCCTTTTTTCGCTGAACACCAAAATATAATATTAATTGTTGTCGATATCTCGTAAAGTCGACATACCAATAACATTTTGACACCAAAAATCGACATTTTGAGGTTGACTTTTTCACTGAATACCATGTAGGTACGTGGTATTGCGTATCTTTAAAATCTAGATTCTGTTTAAAAATGGTTTATCTTCTAAATGATCTAAATGAACTTACGAATTAAACTTTTAAAAAGGAGAGAGCCGTCGGGAACTGTGATGGGATCCTTACACAAACCTTGGGAGTGGGAACTAAAAAACAGGCACATATTTTGAAAAAAGACATGGGGCATTGAAAATTCCCCAAGATATTTCAGTTTGACGTAGTGGTGGAGTCTATGCAACAAATTTCCAGGCGGTAACGACGTGCATCACAAGGGTTTCCCTTAAATACAGAAATGAAATGTTGTGAAGCATTGTTTAAATGAGTTATAATGGATTTACTTACCACATAATGTAGGTAGGTATAATCTATGCTATGGGGCCTACTTTGGACTATCTATACAGGGTGATTCAGTTTTATTCTGGGACACTTTATTGTATAAACTATCTCCTTTTAAGGCCTCATTTAAAATTCAGGGTGTTAGTTGGAAAAATATGTCGACTTTATTGAATATTTACCAAAGTAGCGGAGATATTTAAGTCATATTTGGTGTGGGATATAATGGCAAGGGTTAGCATAAAACCTGATCTTCAGCAACTAGTGGCGGGGAAGGCGTAATTAGTATAATTGTTTTTAGAAAAAAAAAGAATAGCCTTATATAGCAATAAAATGTATTCAATTTCTTATGTAAATTCTAATTGTAAACAAAAACGCTCTCAGGATTTTTCATATGCGTCATGGTTTTATAGTGATTTTTTCATATTATTTCGGGGTATTTCTGAAAAATTAACTTAAAAATTCGCTCCATAACTAAGACTCAAAGTAGAAAAAATGTTTTTCTTACTTTAAATATAGTGATTTTTCCCAATAAACTTACTCATTCAAGGTTTTAGTTTGCAAGACACAGAGCGTAACATTAATTTTATCTTTATTAAATCTTTTAGACCCTGTATCTTCAAATGTATAGCCTTAAGTAGGTAAATTTTTGGAAAAAGTTACTTTTTTAAAGTAGTAAACACAATATTTCTACTTTAATTCTTTTTTATGGAGCAAATTTCTTAGATAATTTTTCAGAAATACCATAGAAAAATCAAATTTGCATGATACATAAAAAATTTCAAGAAAACGTTTTTGTTGAAAATTAAAATTTACATAAGAAATTGAATACATTTTATTGCTTTATACAAGGTGATGCATTTTTTCTAAAAACAATTGTAATATAATTAATTACCCACTTCTCCGCTACTGGTTGTTAAGGTGTTCGATATTAACAGGTTTTATGCTAACCGCTAACCCATGCCGTTATAACGTGTACCAAATATGATTTAAATATCTCAACTAGTTTGGTAAATATTCAATACAAAGTCTTTCAACTTTAACACCCTGTAACTTTTTTATAAGGCCTTTAAAATGCCCAAGCATAAAACTGAATCACCCTGTATATAAATAAGGCTGGTAGTAAGAAGCATAAAAAAATTAATATACTTTTTCGAGAGTAAAAATTAGGTAGGTATATTTTTACTTTTACATTTTTACAGGGTTATCTGTACCTACTTTACCTTGCTTCCAGACGAACTTCCAAAGGTGGGAAAAGGCTCAGGAAAAGTACTTAGCAACTATTGCACTAGGCCTCCATATGGAGTAAAGTACCTGTCGGATAGGATGCAGAAGGTTTCCAATAGATGTCACTTATACATATTAGGTATGCAGATAGATCGATAGGTACTACTTTATACAGGATGATTCAGTTCGGAAACCGTTATACAGTGTAGTGTGGTAATTTAAGTGTGTAACATATGGGACTTTTTTTTATTAATTATTGCACACCCAAAATACAGATTTTGCCGAAAATTGATGGATGTTTAATAATCATATTAGGTGCACTTAGAATGGTTGGAAGTTAAGCATCATACAGGGTAGGTCAAAAAATATAAAAATTGTACAAGAGTAAAGTACCCTTATTGTCCCTTATTTCAAAAAATTCAGCAAATGTTTATTAAGAAAAGTTCTTTAGTATTAAAATCTAAACCTAAATATCAAAACATAGCCTCCTAAGAAAAAAAATTCGTCAATTAATTTCCACAGTTCCTTAACAAACATTTAAAATAAAAATTTTGCTCCTTAAATGAGAGTTTTTTAATATACACATTATCATTACTAATGTTTTACCTTGTTCAGAAGAATTGTTGCGAAATTTTAAAGTTTTGTTTAATATCCTGGCAACAAACATGAAGTTTGTGATTCCCTAAAAAATTAAAAATCTAAGTTAATTTTACAAATATGCTTGAATTTTAACAAAGTTATGCGAAATTGATTTGATTTTGATTGATTTATGAAACGGTTTAGGGTGAGTATTAAAACAAAATTTATTTTAGGAAATTATGTTAATGCTTTTCAAAAAAATATATTTCTTTTCTTAGTAGGCTATGTTTTGGTATTTAGCATAACTTTTAATTCTAGACAACTTTTCTTAATAACATTTTACTTTACTCTTGTACAATTTTTATTGACTTGCAACATTCTAAGTGCGCCTAATATGATTATCGAACATACACCAACTTTCGGTAATATTTGTATTTTCGTCGTGCAATTAATAAAAAAAAATCCCAGATGTTGCACACTTAAATAACCACACTGTAGATACGAAGTCAAAGTTGCGCTTTTGGCTACCCATCAATATGCCGTTTAGAACGTTGAATTATTTTCATGGTTTTCTGAGAAAAACCGAATTTTTGAAAATTACTATATTTTATTTCTTCTGGGCACCATTTGCGAAAATATCGAAAAACAAACTAAACCACGGGCGTAGCCAAGGGGGGGTTTCGGGGGTACAACCCCCCCCCCCCCCGAAATAAGCAAAATATTACCTAATATTATACCGAAAAAATACGAGGAGTGAAGAGTTAAATTATTATTACGTTTGAATATATGTAGTAATAGTAGCGCCTAGCGCCATCTTTTGACGAGAGGCAGGCGCAGTTGCAGCCGAACTATTTTGTATTGTATGGACACTTTGCGTTGTTTCTCGATTATTCGCCACGCCCCTCGGTCGAAATGAGCGGAACTTTGTGGAAGTTCGTGGAAGTTTCTGGACGGCTACTGGGCTGCTATATAAGCGGAGCCGCGGCGCGTGACCGCGCTTACGGCAGTATTGTTCCATGCGAACTCGAAGCGAATAAAAGTGAAAAGTGGTGAACGAATAGTGAAGAGAATTAAGTGTACCGTGTAAGTGAGTAATTTTAGTGCGCTGTTATTCGATGACCTTGTTATAAGGATAGATACGTGAATCATTATTACTGTCGAAAAATGGAGGGGAAAAAAAGGAAGGGTGATAAACTTAAAGGTATGGACTACTGGAAAAAGTGGTGTAGTCAAGGTCAAGGGGTTTCTAATAAAGAAACAAATTTGGATTTAGCTATCAAAGCTTCAGCTACCTTGCATGCTGATAAGAAGACTGCCTACCTCGAAATCTAGTTTGGAATGCCTAGATATGTGCGATAAAAACCTTTATCCTAATATTTACACATTACTACAAATCTTGGCTACCATTCCTGTATCCACTGCTACCCCAGAAAGGTCTTTCTCGAGCCTAAGGAGACCGAAAAACTATTTACGAAACACTACAAGTGAAAACAGACTTAATGGTTTGGCTCTAATGAACATTCACTATGGAACAGAAATTCATGCAGATGAAGTAGTGGATATATTTAAAAGAAAAAGCCGAAGATTTCTTCTTTAATGGTTTTAGATTTAGCGCAGAGGAACGAAATTAATTTATCCATTTCATTTAAAGTTAAGAACTTTATAAATATGTCGTAGTTTTTCGGATGAATATACAGATATTAAATTTCATGTAAGTATATTTTTGTTGTTTTATTTACTTCTCAAACTAAACCCCCCCCCCCAAAACTAAATCCTGGCTACGCCCGTGAACTAAACTTTCCCGTTAGAACTTCTTCTGGACTACATTTTTAGAGTTTCGGCCCCACACTTCGTTATTGAGATCGGTGGATCATTTTCATTTTTTAAATACAAGCCAGGAAAACAGCGAAAAAATATTTAATGGAAAGAAAAAGAGTTTATTTTAGTATAACGAAAGGAGGCAGTTCGTTCGTGACTGTCATAAGAAATCTCACAAAAAAACATAATCCAGGACCGTATTTATTTTTTTCTTGTTAATTATGAATTTTAGTGGCGAGAAAAACGTGAAAAAATATTTCTGTGTCAAACATACAGGGTGATTCAGTACCGGTGCTCAACATGGGGATCGCGGAAACCGTAACAGTTTCGAAGTCGGTCAAATGAAGGCAAATTTGCGCCTTTGGGCACCTAACAATATGCCGTTGTGAAAGTTAAAATATTTTCATAGGTTGGTTGCTGAGATATTTAAGAAAAACAGAATTTTTGAAAATTCTTAGTAAATGTTCAACGAGAAAAAATATGTACGTTGTACTCAGGACAATGATTAATTTCGAAATATGCAATAAAAAATCTAGGTCCGTATTTAAAAAAAGGAGATGATCCCTCTTCTCAAAAACGAAACGTCGCCCCGAAAATCTAAAAATACCATGACGTAGTCCAGAAGAAGTCGCAATGAAAAAGTATACAATTTATTTTTCAATATTATCGCAAATGGCGCCAGAAAAAAATAAAATCTAATTTTCAAAAACTCGGTTTTTCTTAAATATCGCAGCAACCCATCAAAATATTTTAACTTTCTTAACAGCATATTGTTAGGTGCCCAAGGGCGCAACTTTGCCCCCATTTGACCGATTTCGTATCTGTTACGGTTTCCGAGATCCCCATGTTGAGCCCCGGAACAGAATCACCCTGTATATACATAGTTAGACTTAGGACATCAATTCATTTAGAAATGTGCAATAAAAAAATCCCGTTCCGGATTTAAAAAATTAAGATATCCATCTATATCAAAAACGAAAGGTCGACCAAAAAATCGGAAAATACCAGGATATAGCCCAGAAAAAATTGCATCGAGAAAGTTTAATTTGTTTTTCAATGTTTTTGCAAATTGCGCCAGAAAAAAAAACCTATTTTCAAAAAATCGGTTTGTGTCAACGGCGGCATATTGTTGGGCATTTAAACGCGCAATTTTGCCCCAATTTGACTTACTTTGTATGTGTTACGGTTTCTGAGATCCCCACGTTGATAACTGACACTGACTCACCCTGTGTACAGGGTGTCCCGAATTGCATAAGCCAAGCTTCACCAGGTGGTAGAACTTTTCAAAATAAGAAAAAAAGTTAATAGAGATATGGACCGGGAAATGCTTTGTTTCCCAGATATACATTATATTATATATTATGGTGTTCAAATTTCCAAACAAAAATCGTTTTATTTTTTTAATTTAATTTTCCAATTTGTTACAGATACTTGGTATACGGTACTTTCTTACACGTTGTCATATTTGGTGAAAATATCAATCGCCTGAAGAAACTGTTATTGGGGTTCAGTAATTAATTGTTAACTAAATTTAAAAAAACTAGTACGGCCCTGTCAAATTAAGATAGACCATTCTATTCTCCACAAAAAGTGACTCTTGACATTATGTCGAATCTGTCACGGTTTGGTCGCAAAATTCAATTTTTTGGCGGCATGATTAAATTTTTATCGTAGACGCGATTTAAAGTTAAAATTCCCGAAAATCCTTTTTTAAACGTCTAAAGGTGCACAAATTCACTTTCTTGAGCTTACATTAAAAAATAAATAGTTTAAAAAGCTATAACGGTAACGGATTGGAACATAAAAAAATAACGAAATTTTTTGAAAACTTGAATACTTACAGTGCCCGCCAAAAAGTCTGCACCATATGGGAAAAATTTTCAATAAATAACTTACGGAAAATTTGTTTGCGGCATCAGGTTTTGCTTGCTCTAGAACCAAAATTGACATAATCAAATGTTGTGACGGAGTCTCTTTTATATGTTAAATTTGACATTAATGAAAAACATGTCCGAAAAATGGGCTTATTTAACCGAATTTCGAAAAAAGTTATAAGAAACATATGTTTCTTTCGCAATTTTATACCCCTATGCAAAATTTCAAGAGCCTACTACGATTTTCATATTTTGCCCTTTGTTGGATATTATTGGACATAATATTTTAAATTTTCTAGATATTTCTGATCAGATCAGCATGACAGAAATATTTGTGTGTTTTTACAACCATTTACTATAGAAAGAAGTTTGTAAATCGAATTTATGTGTTTATCTGTAAAAATGAGATCAGTTTTGCACCAAGCGTGCTTCTTCAAAAAGCCTTCATTTTAATTTTTTTGCAAAAAAAAAGGAAAAGATGGATATTTAGACCGTAAACTAAGTATTGTGCAGTATGTATTCAGTCAATGAGTGTTTTAAATTACATAGGATCGACTTTTATTGATTAACAAATACGGAAAAGGGCAACAAAGGGCAAAATATGAAAATCGTAGTCGGCTCTTGAAATTTTGCACAGGGGTATAAAATTGCGAAAGAAACATATTTTTCTTATTACTTTTTTCGAAATTCGGTTAAATAAACCCATTTTTTGAATTTTTTTCATTAATGTCAAATTTGACAGATAAAAAAAACTACGTCACAACATTTGATTATGTCAATTTTGGTTCTAGAGCAAGCAAAACCTGATGCCGCAAACAAATTTCCCGTAAGTTATTTACTAAAAATTTCTCCCATATGGTGCAGACTTTTTGGCGGGCACTGTATATGATTTTTTTTTAATTTTGAAAACTTCTATCACCTTCTGAAGTTTGGAGTACCTATACAATTCGGGACACCCTGTATTTTCTTTAATTTCGGGACGAATACAGTACATTATTGTAAATTATTTAAACGTGTTTTATAGATACTACCACCCTCTCCGATAAGGTCACAGTTTTGTTTTTTTTTTGCCATCTATAGTAAACTATTTTTTCTTAGAAAATTCATTGGCTGGGACACGCTAATTAAAAAAAAGGTTACAATTTCTTTTGTATAGTTATTGTTATATTTTAAATAAATATATTGTGAGGTTTAAAATTTTACCTTTTTAAATCTAAATCTAAATCTAACTAAATTTTATACATAGAAAATATAGCCTGATAAACAATAAAGGTTTCACTTGTATTTTGCGTTAAAAATTTTACGAAATGGCAAATTAATAATTATTATTATTTTACAATTTATGGCTAGTTAGCTAACAGAAAATTAAAAGATGTCGAAATAGTATTCGTGACTACCAGAGCCATTCAATTTTCAAAAAATCATGAAAACTGTTAAAGCGACCTCAATCTGCCTACAAGAAAATTAATAAATTGCTTTAACTATGCTTACTAAGCACTATGAGGGGAACGACAAGAAGAGTATGGTAGGTATAACCTTGCCCAAGGGCACCATGCGGTTTTTAGGCGTTGTTGCTAGAGGCCCCCCGATAGGTAGAGTAGTAGACCTAAGAATCGCGCCGGTATTTTTCTTTAGCATATAATTCGATTCTATTTAACCACGGTGATCATTGTTTGATGGTGCGGTTGGTATGACCGCGTAAGGAATTTCTGGTGCGATTGTTGGAGGCAAGTGAGCGCCCGACGATGAGCTAAGATTTAAGATGTACTACATATTTTAATTATTCAAATATTTCCCATATTTTCTTTCTTTACCTTGGAATGAAAATTTTCCCCTAGATATAATTTTGAAAAACATGTACAGTGTGTTACAAATTGGAAGCCTTTTTGTGTGGCGAAAAAAATAGACAAAAAGTAGCTAAGGTGTCCAAGAATCAAATTTTGAGAAAAGTTGAATGCCGCAAACTGTATTCTGATATCTCGGTTCCTTTGGGAGATATAGGGCGTAACTTATTGCTACGTGTTGTATTTTTTTTTTGGGAAATAGAAGAAATCCTCCCACAAGCGTCCCATTTTGGACACTCTATATAGGGTTTATTCGCACGAAAACTGTCACCTCCGTTAAATTTAATTTTCCAGCTTAGAAAATAATATTTTATAATATAATAAAATTGTCTCCACTTTAGTCTTATAATTTAGTCTAAATTTTGAAAAGAGAAGTCCGAACCATAGCCGATCGAGTAAACCTAAACACTGTCCGAACGAATATATATATTCGAATATTCCGTAAATTTCAAACTTGATACACTTAGATAATCTTGTACCGTAATGTCTGTAAAGTTAGTTTCAAAAAAAATCTAAAATTATTTAATTAAGTATGGCCACCTATGACGGTAAGGAGAATTTCGCTTTTGCTTTTAGATAATTTCCCACCCTGTGTATCTTACCAACGATCTCTGCCTACACTTGGCTCAGAAAGTTTTATTTTATCGCTGTTCAATAAAAATCAAGCTTTTTGAAAATGGACCTCTTGCACCCTACCGGGAGAATGAAAAGGCACCTAATACACAATTCATCCTGCATAGCGGCTTGCGTTTATCACGATTTGCCGCTTTTCTCTGCATACCTCTACTAGATACCGTAATCTTTCATGCTTTCTCCGCGACTGAAGGTGAAGACTGAAGACAAGTACTTGGCTTCGTATCTTGCCGTTAAGTGGGGCAGCGGTGTCCCCCGTAGCGGGTGGGGGGCACCTACGGATCTCCCGGTATTGTTCTTGCGGATGGGGTTCAATCCAATTATATATTATGTACACGGTCATCGTTCGACGGTGCGGCGGGTAGCAAGTATGATTTCGCGCTGCCAGTAAAAAGATATTTCGGGTCGGCGGGTGCGCGGCAGGTCCTCAGCTAGTAAATATGTAAGTACCGGTCATACATTTTAATTTTGTGGAATTTCGCTGCCCTCTTTGCCCATTCATTTTTAAATTTAATCCTCTCATAAATATTGCAAGAGTATGAACAATAAACAATATTCGATCGTCCTTTGATTCGCTTCGGGATGATAGATAAACACGCTGATGTTCAAGAGCGCTGGGCAAAATGTAGATACACCGTAGCACAGACCTATACAGGGTGAGTTTTTTTATGGTCAGTATGGGGATCTCGGAAACTAGCGGAGATAGAAGGAAGGTTAAATGGGGAAGAATTGCAGTTTTGTGGGCCCAATTTAATGCGCCTTGTGGATTTTTGAAAAAAACGCATGGCTTACTAGATATTTTGAAAAAAACTAAAATTTGCCGATTTATTCTAATCCGTCTAGCTTCGTTGTTTTTGATTTTAGATAAAAAGTGTAAATACCAAAGTTGGAGGGATTTGTATCACCAATACGGTTATTCATGTCCTACTTTCCGTGTCAGCTGTCATTTTCAATATACTCGATATGATTATTCAGAAAAATAACTGAAATAACTATGGTCTCCATTTAAAAAAAAAACATACCATACCATACCTACATATCATACTGATCATCAAAAAATCTCACCCTGTATAGCTAGGGAGTAGCTATCTGTGTGATTTACTAGTAATTATTGTCCTTCACTCTCTGGGATTTGGTACTACGGTTAGCTAGGTTTCTCCCTGGTAGGAACAAGATCACATGCTATTGCAATTGCAATTGACATCTCTCCCCTGCACAAACATGTGATTGCTTCTAGATACTCTTAGTTTATATGAAGGTGATATATTCTACAATATGCACACCTCTTTTATTATTATTAAAAGATGAAAACCTTGTATGTAATTTTTTTAAACATTATTATCAAGTATAAACATGAATGTTTTTTCAATAAATCCCGGTCCGACTAGTATTCCAGAGGATAAATGAAGCATCAAAGAAAGCAGTGTCAGGTATACTGCCAGAGAAGTTCAAAAATTGTAGTTAAATGTTGTGTTGTCTTTGAACAGAGCGTAAAGTAATAAACAGTTATCTGCTTTAGGCACCCATGATCATTTTACGCACTAGTGCGATAAAGTTTTACTTTACGCAGCAGTGCGTAAAATGCAATTTCACGCACAGTCGTAGAAAAAATTCTTTTTGGCACTACCATTATTTTTGCATTATTTTCATAATAGTTTTAACAATCTGGAGAAACATTTCTAAACAAACAAGATTGAGGAAAATCAGACTCTTGACTTTTAAGTACATATGGTATTTGATTATATTTAAGCAAGTTAAACTTAAATTATTATTATAAATGTTATAAATAAAACTGATAGTAGAAAATATTATTTTAAGCGAAAAAGTTCATTTCAATTGAACATAGGTTCAAAAACGCGTAAGAAGAAAGGGCGTTACAAATAACAGTCTATATGTACCAGTCACCAGTCTACACACAACAATGTTTTTAAATGGAATAACTAAAACTAACTTTGAAGAAACTCGTTTCACGCAGAAAGTTCATAATAGTCCAGTCGGTAGGGATTATCCAAAGTGCCTTTTCGGCCTAACAGCTGGTTTAAAATGATGAAATCTGTCCAGGATAATGTGTAGGTACAACAATCTAGTGTGAACGCGAGTTACGTTCCCATGAGAGGAAGCTTTTCCATAAACTAAAGAGAAATATGATTGTGAATAGCTAACACTTTTTAAAAGTTATAAAAGATGTAAAACGTATTGTTCACTCAGTCCTGTACTCCGTTCTCATAATAAATTGTTTTTAAAAAGCAATTGTCGTGGTCTCGTAGGATAATTGAAGCAGTTGGTAGGACGCTGTGAATCGGTCGTCAGTCTAAGGGTTAATTGGTACCGATCCGAACACCGGGCCCCTCGGATCCAGCATTGCCTGCAAGGTACCTACCCAAGGATCCACAAGCAAGACGAACCACGACAACACGAGTGAGAACGCGTAGGGAG
Source organism: Pseudeuparius sepicola (assembly GCA_963920635.1). NCBI lineage: Eukaryota > Metazoa > Arthropoda > Insecta > Coleoptera > Anthribidae > Pseudeuparius > Pseudeuparius sepicola. The sequence continues at coordinate 100,187,724 of OY987299.1, read as the reverse complement.
AAATTCCAAATTGAAAACACATTGGTTCTGCTCGACATTAGAGCAGGAGCTTTGACGCCAAAATTTCACAACCTTAATGAAAATCCATGACTTCTAACTCTAAAATAAGGAAATGCAAAAATCACCCCTGCTAAATTATCATTTATCCAAACTTTCGATGTAACAAAAATAATTGAACAGTTTTACCGTTGACTGATATATTATTAATACGTCAGTCAACGGTTTTACACTATTCATGGCAAGTTTTCAGAACTCATCAATATCTTTAACTACACATCCACTTACAAAAAGAATTTCATACCTCATACAACGTAGTTAATGAATCTCAGTTTCTTCCGAATGAATCCTGAGTCAACGAAACTTCTCGCTTCAAGCATTCGTCCTCGATTGAGCGGGACATCCTCAGGGCGCGACGATCACACTGAGACTGATTGTCCTATTACCTGTGAAGAAATTTAAATATCTACAGATCCTATAAAGGGTGTTTGAAAATCATGAACGTGATTTTTATTGAGCCCTTATTTTCAATTATTTTTTGTGGAAATAGTAAATATAATAAAAAGAAGTTAATGAGGAATAATTTCAAATACATACATATTTTGCACCCTCTCATAAATGCATCATGAAGAAGGTACACTCACATCTTGAAAACCCCAGTAAGTGTAAATTTCAAATTTAATTTTATCAGCAAAAAAAGTGTTCTCGTTTTATTTTATAATCGCTCGGTGCAGAGAAGAGAATACTAACTTTGAAAATCCTAATTAATATTTAAATTAAAGTGTGTTTTAATCAGACACTTTTCTATCTTTCTATATATCGGGTTTCGGTAAAAATAATAAAAACGAAAATTTTAAGTAACTTGGGTATATTTTTGGTTCTCCTTTTTCAAAAATCTCAGCAACCTGTAGAAATTTAATAACTTTCTATTCTCTTTCGACATATTATTTGGCCCCCAAAGTGGCAGTTTTGCCTCCATTTAACCGATCTTTTACACCGAGATACTCATGCTTAGTCTCAAAATTCGGACACACTGTAGGTATTCATCCTGGCCTCATAACCCGCCAAAAATAACCGCAATCATATGGAGAAAGCTGAAGGTGGCCTGGAATTAATGAAATCTGTAGTTAGTCGCATCTCATTCTGATATTGACCATTTTTTTATAAGGGAAAGAATATGATTTTCAACTTTTGCAAAATAAGACGACCAGCATAGACAAAAGACTGCGAAATAAATGTCGCGGAATAATTATTGAAAATTGGAACCGATAAAATCGAAACTAATTCAAATTGCCACTAAACTGTACAGAAATACAAAATATCAGGGCGATGGAAATAGTGATAAAACGTAAAAAAAATATGCCTATAGACAATGTATCCCAATTTAATACTAGACACTTAAGAAATATATGAAGGACAAGGAAAACAAACGGTCTCTAGTGTGATACAGCACCCTTCACAACCCCCGTATACCAAATTTGGCAAAAAGTAAAACAAAAGGTGTTATTTTTACAAACATTTTATTCCTAGAGTAACAAAGACCCAGAATAGCAGATAGGTATTTCATCAAGCGTTTCGTGGATTATGATATGATTAAAACAAATCAATCTAAAACCTACCCTTTAGATTAGGCAAACTGATTCAAATTCCCACTAAACTGTACAGAAATATAAAATATCTGGGTGATGGAAATACTGATAAAACGTAAAAAAAATGTATACCTACATACAGTGTGTCCCAATTTGATACTGGACACCTCAGAAATATATATATAAAGGACAACGGTCTCTATTTTTTATTACTAGTCCCAACGGAAAGTATCTCATACGCAGTAGTATTTAGATGTGGTAATTATTTCATGGCATGTTATGATTTTTTGAAATAGCGAAGTTTCAAGAAACCCTATTACAGTTTTTTTTACAAAACATGTAACTTCATAGCACCCTTCACAACCCCCGTATACGAAATTTGGCAAAAAGTAACACAAAAGGTTTTCTTTTTTACAAACATTTTATTCCTACAGTAACAAAGACCCAGAATAGCAGAAATTTCACCAAGCGTTTCGTGGATTATGATATGATTAAAACAAATCAATCTAAAACCTACACTTTAGATTATAGGCAACAATTGTCCAAGCATCTAAAGTATGCCATAGAAAAAAATCAATAGAGATAGGAGATTTAATTCGAGTATAACATATTAGTTTTAAAATTGTTGCTTAAACTTAAATTGAATATTTTTTTTAGTCCGAACTGATTTGTTTTATTCGTGATCCAAGATACGCTTGATGCGATTATTGCTATTTTAGATATGTTTTTTGGGTATTTGTTACTGTGTGAATAAAATGTTTGTAAAAAAGAACATCTTCGAGTTATTTTTTGCCAAATTTGGTGGTATACAGGTAGAGGCTATGAAATCAGGTTTATGGTAAAAAATCGCTAATAGTTTTTCTTGAAAATTCGCCATTTTAAATAATCATAGCAGGCAATAACCCCATCCAAATACTATCGTCTATGAGATACGTACTCTCTCTTGGGACTACCAATACAAAAATAGAGACCCTATTATTTGTTTTCCCTTTCCTTCATATACTTCTCAGGTGTCCATATTAAGTTGGGACACAGTATGTATTACTGGGTAGGTAGGTATATTAATTCTGGGTGCATCGGAAGTGTGGGGTCAAACTTTACAGGAATTGGCTTTGGCTAAAAGGTAGGTAGGTAGGTACGTGTCGGAACCGCATCGTTAGGGTGTCTTGTTACTTTTCAGAAAGGGTTATTTTTTATTATATTTTAGAAACTAAAAATTAATTTTTTTAATTAGAATGGCCCCACAAGGTAAAAATATACGTACTTTAAAACTTAAAACATAAATAACACCTAATAAAAAGATTTCCTCTTTCAAGACATTAACTATTGTCCCTCTCAACTTTTCTGGAAATATAATACGAATAAGTAAAAGAATCGATGTCGGATCATTCCAAAGGCCAAGCAAGAAAACGGTAAATTTATTAGGTATTAATATACACTGTGTTCATTTGAAAACAAAAACTACGAAAAAAATCAGAAATCGCCGGGACCCGTCAATTTTTGTTCGGAGGGGGAACTTCTTTGACGTACAGGTCATGTTGACAAATTCACCCCTGTAACCCCCACCACCCCTTACTTTAAAATTTAAAATGGGAATACCCCCTTTGTGATACATCATTTTATAGCTGATGTTATTGCGAATACAACTCATTTTTATTTTTTGAAATCCGATGATGTTTGAAGAAGTTATGGGTTAAACGGTTTTTTCATAATTTAAAATAAATTACTTTTTACCCTAGATTTTCAACAGCATTGACATGGGGGAAATAAAACAAACTTGTATAAAACCCCTCCCACAAAAATTGAGGATCTGAAGAACAGAATAACAGAAGAATGCCAACGTATTTCTCGCGACACATTTGTTAAAGTAAGAGCGGAATGTGAACAGAGATTGTACTACTGTCTAGCAACTAATGGAGCTCATTTTGAAAATTTAATAAAATAAGTAGCCACACAATCTTTGTGTATTATTTCTCTATGTAAATGCTGTTGAAAATCTAGGGTAAAAAGTAATTTATTTTAAACTACGAAAAAAAGGTTTTTTACCCATAACTTCTCCAAACATCATCGGATTTAAAAAAATAAAAATGAGTTGTATTCGCAATAACATCAGCTTTAAAATGATGTATCACAAAGGGGGTATTCCCATTTGAAATTTTAAGGTTAGGGGTGGTGGGGGCTACAGGGGTGAATTTGTCAACATGACCTGTACGTCAGAGAAGTTCCCCCTCCGAACAAAAATTGACGGGTCCCGGCGATTTCTGAGTTTTTTCGTAGTTTTAAAAATATTAAGGGTGGACTGTGTTCAAATGAACACAGTGACTTTATAACACAGACGTGAAGAGATGTAGGTACCGCTGCCGAAAGCCGTTAACATTTAACCTCTGGGCTTAAATATCCACAGACTGCAACCGCAATATTGTATACTAAAAACTTCACACCCAGATTAACCTAGAAGGTTAACTTCAAGAGAAACTGCCGCGCATGCACTGCAGTTTCTCAATACCACAAATTTTGCACAATTTGAAATTGTAATATTGCAGCTTAATTTAATGACTAGCAGGACTAATAATTCGGATTGTTTATTAATGCTGTTGAAAATTACATTATTTTTTCGCTGCAATGAGTGAGCTATAATTGTTAATACATATTCGGATACATGGTAGATCCGCAATAATAAGGAACCTGTAGAAAGTAATCCCCATACCATCTTCATAACTTTTTGACGGGTGTCAAGTTGTCGCCGCACTGAAACCGCGGCAGGCTTATGAACGCTTACGCGAACTTGTTTGCGACGCTACTGTCGTTTGTCACGGCACCCCTACAAGTTTTTTTCTATATTTCTACATCCCCTATGAGTCCCCTACAAATATATTGATTGATTTAGACAAAAAAAAACAGAATTTTCTTCTTTGGGATTTTCTGCGACGCCACTGTCGTTTGTCACGACACCCCTATAGATTTTTTCTATACTCCTATATGCCCTGTGTTCCCACAAATATATTTGAGATTGAGATTGATTTACACAAAAAAATTCTTCTTTTTCTACTTTCGGATTTTTTACGACACCACTGTCGGTTGTCACGGCGCGCCTACAGGTTTTTTCTATACTCCCACATATTCTATGAGTCCGCCACAAATATCTTCTAGATTGAAATATTGACTTTAAACAAGTAAAATTTGTTGATAAAGTATTGGATATCTTTGCTCAAGATCCCAATTTTTAATTGGTTTTTTTGCCACCAAATTGGTTAAAAGACAGTTTTTGAAGTTGCCTGGAAAACTAATAAACTCTTAACAGTAAATGAACGAATTTTTGAACGTGTAACTCAAAAATAAATTCAACAAATTTGTTTTCTGAGCTTTCGGAAAATAAATCTTCGTCCTTTCTCAAAAATCATATCACGTCAAAGTGAAATTACAGATTAATAAATTTCAGGTTAAAATGTCATGACACCAGAAACAAAAGCCTAGCCTGTTTAATAAAAATTTATTTTCAAGATTTCCAAGTGATATTAAATTCATGGTAGGGTTAACAATGAAGTTTATTAATAGTAATAATAATAATTCTCATCCTCACAAGGATTTCAATACTTGATTTTAAAGACAGAATTATACCAAAAGGTACTTTAAATTATTGTTCGAGCCGGTTTTTAAGGAGAAAATTATGTTGCCAGCAAGTAATATATTTTTGATAAGGCATTGGCCACATGAAAGACTATGGATAGGAAGTAGAGACGATTATTAATACCTACATACAAGAAACCATACCAAAGGCATATTATATGTATAAAATAAATATACCTACTAAAGTTCTTTTGTAGAGTATGTCCAATCCACGACCATTAACCGCCAACGGCTAGAAAGATGGAAAGTAATTATTAAGTGTTATAGCCTCGGCATTAGTCATAAAAGAAATCAGTTTACAATTGATATTATTTTATTAACGAGACGCTAATTAAACAAATTATAGGTAGGGGAAAGTAAATAATAAATAACAAAATAATATGAAAAAATAATCGGAAAATTTACTCTAAATGGCATGCAAATTGCCACCGCTAACTTCAGGTACACATGAAATAAGACAAAAGTGGTTGTACAGTCGCGGACAGTTGGTATCGAACGACCTGAAGAGGTTTCTCGTGGCTATCGTTACAGGGCGCGCGGAGACGGCAACAGCGCGCGCCTTCGGCATCGGATGGTTCGAACGGGTGTCTTGTTCCGAGAATTCTTTGCAAGCGATTAAGCCGATGTCACCGAAAGGGTTAAAAAAAATTAAGGAATCAGTATTAAACTATTTATTAAAACAGTTCACAAGTATACAGTATGATTTTTTAAACTACCACCGCGATTTCCTCGCTTATTTTGCGCCCTACAAAAAAAACATGAGAAACAAAAAGGTGACAATTTTGGACAGCTAAGTGGCCCTGAAAAAGTAATCAACATCCATGGTCAACTTGTCGCGCAATATAAAAAAACCTCCAATTGAGCAAAATTATTAAATAGCCGTAACATACCTATTTATTTTAAGATACCGAAGAAAACTTTTATATTGAAAATTGATGGCACTGAGAAGCTTTATGCAACTGGGTGCTCAGATAGTTTCTGAAAATTACACAGGCTCTTCGGCTCTGTTGAGGCCATTGTTTTAGTTATTAAAGGCCATTGTTTTAGTTTATTAAAGTAGTTATTTGGCTCCCTACTGAAAAATCTTAAGAGACAAAAACGTGTAAATTTTAGATAGTTGGTTAATGTTAAAAAAAGAAGTCGGTATCCATGGCCAACTTTTCGCGCAATACCAAAAAAAACTTAAATCAACAAGAATCTGAAAACAATCAATTTATTTTGAAAGTCGAGGGAAAATTTTAATTGGAGATTAGCGGCAATTAGATCACGCAAGAACATTGACAAAAGAAAATTTTCATACAATTTGTACTAGTTTTCCCGCTAATTTGTTTAAAGTGTGAAGTCGAAATAGCAATTAAAAACATCAACAGTTATTCAAATTAAAGACAAATTTTCTCATATTAAAGATCTTGTTTGATCAAAAAAAAATTAAATAAATTGATAGTTTTGTTTTCACATTTTTGTCGACTTGAGTTTTTTTTTGTATTGCGTGAAAAGTTGGTTATGGATGCCGATTTATTTTTTAACATCACCTAGCCGTCTAAAATTGCCATATTTATTATGCTTATATAAGCTTACTTACATAAAAAAAATATATTTAATGCAGTGATAGGGCCAAAGCGAAAAATGTTTTTCAAATAAATCAAAGTGTGCCAATTGTTTCTAAAATTGGTAGTATGGAGTATCCTTTACTTTTGAACAACTTTTCCTAGCAACTTATTTCCACATAAGAAATGTTAGCAAAGTTTTTATCAAGAGTAACTTTTTGCGGTAAAATTAAAGATAAGAAAGTGTTCCTATTCAACACCTCTTCTGTGGACATACTGTATATACATAGTGTATTTGGAAATGAAAGGAAGGTTTATGGCTTATTATAAATATAAATGCAAATTCTTTATCAGAGGCTCGAGAGTCCGTCATAAAATACTACATAACTCGCCCGAATATTAATTTGCGTATTTATCCTCATCAGATTTTTAGCAAAAGAGCACGCCACTGAAATGGTCGAATTTTCCTTCTCAATCAATATTTATGGCCTCCTTTCATTTCCAAATACACTAAGTATAGTTGTCAGCGGTTTTAGACATTAAGTTAATAAATATTTTGTGTTGCAACAAAAATGTATTTTTATGTTATAATAAAAAAATATGTAGTAACACTAAAAATATATTTAGCTAATAACCCTAGAATTAAAGAAGTTAATTAAAAGGATTTTCATAAATTATTCTTTTCTTTGCAAAATAAGTATTTGTTCCAACATTTAGTTGTTAGGTCTCGTAGTCCTAAACATAAATGATTATAAAATAAAAGGGGTGTCCCTTTTATTTATTTTTTCTTATTTTTGAAGAAATTGGTCAAAAGTTTTAATAAATTGGTTTTCGTGGTGCTGCAATTCTCCATTGTTTCTCATAAAATGCCCTTCAACAGATAAATGAGATTAGGGGGTCACAGACATAAAATTACCCTTGTAACTTAATAGAGAGTTATTGCAGAAACTGTTTTTGGCATTAAGCAGTATTTAAGACGACCTTATTTGAATACTCTCATACGTTATTTATGATTCTGACAATAGTTATTGCAAGTCGTAATTTATGTATCCAAATTAAGGGCTTGTTTACGTTTACTTTATTGTTTTGTATTTCTACACTTTCACTAGAATATTATGTGCTTTTATAATTTTGCTCCGGAAAAAACTGGGAAAACAGCCAAATAACCACGGAACACCAAGGTGAAAGACTAATGAAAACAAACAAGGTGCAAACGCAAACAAGCAACGAACATTTTAGGTTAAGTCCTACTTTCACAGAACACTAGCGTTTTCTGACAAATCAGAATTTATTTTAAGAATTGTGACAAATAAGGTAAAAATAACGTATATTATGGTATACACAATAAACAAAAATAAAGGAAAATAACCTTATTATGGACGACCTTATGTCAAACTACGACTGCGCATGCTCAAATGTCAAAATAACGTCAAAAAAGAGCGCGAAGTTATTTATTTCTGCAATAACTCTCTATTATTTAAATTGCATACCTTTATCAATAACATCAGAAGACACACAGCAGGGACACGTGTCAAGCTTTATACACCTCCCTGGACCTCAATGTGATTACCTGGATAAAATAAAATAATTTCAGGTGATTGAGGACTTCCACAAGCTGGATATAATGATTACGAAGTTTTATTAGAACCACCGACACAGGAAGAATCCGAAAAAACTATAAACCCATTAAAATCTTTATGACTATAACATAATTAAATAAAGGCAATAAATCAAATGCATTTTCCATTATTATATTATATGTATATTAATATTTAGTATACCCACCTTGGGATAGGATGACTTTCTGAACTCTCCTGCTCATCGAATCTATGAGTTGGCAGCAGAGATCATGGGTTACGACTTCATCCCACGTTTGTTGAATCTTCTGCCAAAGTGCCTCCCTATTTTCGGGTACGAAGTTCTCCATTGTCCGCGCCATTCTGCCCCACACATTCTCAATGGGATTCAAGTCAGGACTCTTCGCCGGCCATTGCAACTTTTCTACGTTGTTTTCGGTGAACCATTCGCGAACTATTCTTGCTGTATGCACAGGAGCGTTATCATGCTGGAAAACGAAGCCATCGGGATACATTTCCGTTGCAGTTGGTAACAATCCGCCTTCGAGTATCTCGCAATAGCGAGCTGCTGTGAAGCGGTCGTCGATTCTCCAACAAATGCCAGGTCCACGGTAGCTTATCCAGGCCCATATGTTGACGGAAAAATGCCCACTCCTTTTCCTGGGTGACACAAATCTTTCGTCATATCTTGAACTCACCGAAGGTCTATATACTCGCACTTTGCCATTGTAATGGCTTTGAAAGATCTTTTCGTCGCTAAATATTACCTTCTCCCAATAATGTGGCGGTAAACGCTGAAACTCTCGGCATATCTGCAACCTGACTTCCTTATTAGCCTCGGTCAGCTGAATTTTGTTGCTGGCCGTGCGAGATTTCAGATTGGCTGCATCTAATCTCCTTCGGGCAGTTCTAACACTTGCTGGAAATTGTGTTGCAGATACTGCTTCAACGGCGGATTTAAACGGATTTGCAAGGCAAAAATTAGCTAGTTGCTCATCTTGTTGGTCAGACGTAATTTTCACATTTCCTCCTCTATGTATGTTTTCCACGCTTCCGGTTTCGTCATATTTCTTCTTTATATTGAAAATGGTGCTTTTAGATACACCAAATTCTTCGGCCAGTCGGGAAATAGCCCAACCATTTTCTAGTTTGGCGATGATACGGTGCTTGACGGATTCACTCAAACGAGGCATAACGAACACTGTTAGTTACTCTCTCGAATTAGGATACTGACTAAATAATTTTAGCCCACCCACCTTAGTATTTATACAAAGGGCTAGGAGCAGGTATAATCGATATTTTCAAAATCTACATCCAATTCAATATTACAATTATTAAGTTAATCCCCTAAATTTAGTTATATTAAGTGCAGGTAGGTATAATTAATAAATACCTATTTAAAAAGATATAAATATCTATGCTAAAATATTTCAACTCAGGTAATCCGATAATCCATTAATTTTGTGCCATACATTTTCTAATTAATATTAAGAGCCCCCATATCTACTTTTAAACATATTATACAAATCCTTGAAATCTTTAATTTTTGAGATAATCGCTTGATCTGTTTTTTGTCCGAAAGGACTTCAAAAGCCGCTTATTTTAGCAATCCTGCCATTTTCAAATTGCAAATCCAGGGCCGGCTACGATTTTTTTATTCCCCCGATTTTCACAAAAACCATTTAGCCATTTTTTTATTTAAAATCTGACACCACAGCGTCAATCAGGACACTCGAAAACCCTTTATATACCAAATTTGAACAAAAAATATAGAGAGAGTTCTATTCTACAGGATGTCAAAATTGAGCAAAATAGGAAATTTAAAGAAACCTCTTCAGGCATCTCTGGCGAGTCAAGTCATAAAAATTCAGCATTTTCAGATGGGGCAGAGAAAAATACCCTGTATTGAATCTTTGCACACCAACACTTTGAGTGGTTCTGTTGACAATTAAACTATTTTGACGGGATTCCATGGCACACTTGACTCGCCAAATGCCTGTAAATTTCCTATTTTGCTGAACCTTGACATCCTGTAGAATAGATCTCTCTCTAAATTCTTTGTTCAAATTTGGTATATAAAGGGGTTTTAGGGGGATCCTGATTAACGCTGTATTGGTAGATTTTAAATAAAAAAACACTCAAAAATCGTAGCCGGACCTGGATTTGCCTTTTGAAAATGATAGGAAGGCTAAAAGAAGCAATTTTTGAAGGCCTTTCACACAAAGAATGTTCAGGGATTATCTCCAAAAATAAAGATTTTATTAATTTGCATATGTTTAAAAGTAGACACCCTGTATATTAAATTATTGTTTTTGAGAAATTCTTCGGAATTCTATTGTGGCTCAAATTGACTATGGATTTACCTAATTTCATATTCCTAATTAATACAGGGTGCTGGCAGCAAAGGAAGGAAACTCGAGAAAAAGCAACTTTTATTGTGGTGTTGATTCTAATCTCAGCCTTGATATTTATTATTTTTTTATTTCATTATCATAAATACTAGACGGTATAGTAACATGATAAAATAGTACGAAATATTAAATACCAACACTGGGGTTGGAATTATTACCAGCACAAAGTTGCATTTTCCTCGAATTTTGTTCCTTTGCTGTGAGAGGCTGGAGGCTGTAATTTGCATTTTATGGTTCTATTTTTAGCAGACCGGCCGGCTGCAGACTCCAGCGCGATGTTGCCGTCTCCGCGCGCCCTGTAACGATAGCCACGAGAAACCTCTTCAGGTCGTTCGATACCAACTGTCCGCGACTGTACATACTAGAGAATTCAACGCCTGCTAATATGAACCAATGAAATGATATGATTTTTGAAATATTAACCAATCAGGTGATGATTTCAGCGATAATACCACTAGTGGTATTTTCAGGGGTAATATAACAAGTGGTGTGCCTATTATCGATAATACCTTTCGTTAATTTTACGAATTATAATCCCAAAGCTGAAAATACCACGGCTGCGCAGCAGGAGTGGTATTTTCTTAGCATTGGGATTATAATGAGTGTTAAATTAAGGAAAGGTAATATCTATTATTAGGCATACCACGAGTTGTATTTAAAAAGAGAATTTAACAACTGCAAATAGTTAGTTTGACAGCTGCTGTCATTTAGAATAAACTTTCGGTTCAAAATATGTTATTGGTTTAGCGTAACTAAGACGTAACTAAGAGAGTAGGATTTCAGCGATTATTTCCCTCATACTGCTTGCATCCAATAAGGTAGCTCCTTCCATAAAAATCCAACCAATGATATGCCTCTGCTAGCGATAATTTGCACTAGTGCAATTACCGGTAATTGCACTTGTGCAAATTATCACTTCGTTGCTTAGCAACCGCGAATCTGTTGGATACAAACACGTACCTACTTCTTAATGTTTGTGTATTTCACACTGTTCTAAATTATGCAGCTTATAAATTATGTTGCGGTATATTATTAAGCATTATATCAATGAATTTATATAACTTTTACATTGCTAAATTCTTGTTATTTAGACCTCCGCCTCCGTTTAAATTTATGACACATTCAGAAAATAAACCAACGCCGACACGGTGTAGGTATAATCGCATTTGCCTTGGATACCCAAGCGTCATGTTTGTTTACTCGAACGCTACAGTCGAAGCCGTCAATAAACTCGTTCAAAATGAGTCGTTTTGGAAATGTAAACATAGAACAAATTAATACAGAAATTATTAAATCGTATTCGTGAAATAATCTCGACAAATACCACTCGTGCCGGAAATTTTTCTAGATAATTTTATTCTCAAGCCCTATTTTGCCCATTAGCAAAACCACTCGTACAAATTGGGCTTTTATTTTCAGAGATAAAATCCCTCGAACTTCGCTCTCGGGATTTTACCAGAAAATAAAAGCCCAATTTATACTCGTGATCTTTCTAGGAAAATAGCGCTTTCGAAAAAATTATCGATAAAATTTCCGGCACTAGTGATATTACATACGAAAATACCACTAGTGGTATTATCGCTGAAATCATCACCTGATTGGTTAATATTTCAAAAATCATATCATTTCATTGGTTCATATTGGCAGGCGTTGAATTCTCGCTGAAATCCTACTCTCTTAGTTACGTCCTAGTTACGCTAAACCAATAACATATTCAGAACCGAAAGTTTAATCTAAATGACAGCAGCTGTCAAACTAACTATTTGCAGTTGTTAAATTCTCTTTTTAAATACAACTCCTGGTATGCCTAATAATAGATAATACCTTTCCTTAATTTATAACTCATTATAATCCCAATGCTAAGAAAATACCACTCCTGCTGCGCAGTCGTGGTATTTTCAGCTTTGGGATAATAATTCGTAAAATTAACGAAAGGTATTATCGATAATAGGCACACCACTTGTTATATTACCCCTGATAATACCAGAGAACATTGTTCTCTGATAATACCATAGTCTAGAGAATACTCTCTGGACGCTGATAATACTACGTACCTAGTTTTCCGGGATAGTGAACGTTTTTAAACAGGCAGGTCCTCGTGTAGCGATATTATGTATTTAAGTAATAGATATTTATTGATTATATTTAAATAAAAATAATTGATTTTAATACCCTAATAATTATTATGTTCGCCATTGATTTATTATTAAGTTTTCCAGTGATAGCTACAAAGCAAAATATGAAACGAGGAGATTAATTATTATTATTCTTCTGGAACGTGCAGAAGCTAATAATAGATTATTCCATATATAGACTTTAAAGGATGGAAAACAGAAAGGTCTTACCTGCAACCATTGAATAAGGAATTCGTAAAGAAATATAAGTAAATAGCCGTTATGCGTAACTTACAAATTACGCGTAACTGCCAGGTGGCGAACAGGTAGGCCCTCTGTTACTGTATCTTGGAATTAGTCGACTCGTTTGAAATTGTGGCGACCGGAGCGTCATCTACTAGTCGTAAGAAAAACTATTAGTGTGGGCCACCGCATTTAGCTAAAGCGGGGACCGACTGAAACAAGCCACAGAGTCTACGTTTCGCTAACGGATCGACAGATGGCCGCTCTGTCGCATCTCCTTCAACGCGAGGAAGGGATAAATGATAAATGACAGTTCCAACCAAACTCGTTGCTAAAGCCTGGTGTGTGGCATATTATTGTTCTGGCAATGTTTACAGAATTAAAATAGTTCTGTAAACTTTGGTTCTGGTTACTTCAGCTGATTTTACTGTTGTTGTCGTTTTGGTGGCTATTGTTTTCTTGTTGTGTTTTGTGTCTGATTAAGGTTTTGATCACAAAATATATGGTTTTTATTAACCATGGTAGTCTATCGCCGCTGTTGTTATATAAATTTAGACAGCAGCAAGCGTTCTAACACGTACATTTCCCGTGAAAAATGAAATTCGCTGTGGGTACCTACTTAGGCAGTGGATAATAAAATAGCGGAAACATAGCACTGACAAATTTAGAAGACTGCCAGTTGAAACAATGATGTTGTGCAAAAAACATTTTCGAAATAATTTTGTCAAAACCCTCCATTCTATTGGTCAAAAGGCAGCGTCCAGAGATATATCTACTAATATATGTCCGGGCACTGGGCCTTATGTAAACAAACGTTTCATTCCTGCTCTCTCCCGCTCCCTCGGCCCGCCGTCATCGGAGTAGGGCGATCGATATATTATTTAATAAGAAAATAAGCTTACACAGTGTAGCTGATAGCGGTTCGTTCGCATTCTACCGGGTGCGCGCAAAATATTACCGACCGACCGTGACTGTTGTATATAGCGTCGATGGAATTCAATCGACGGTTATGTAGTCATGCCTGCAGTGCGGATGGCTGTAAAACCAGTGGCGTAGCGTGAGCTTTCGCCGCCTGGGGCCGACCGGAAATTCGCCGCCGCTTCTATTTTAATTATTAGTCAAGAAAATTAGTAAAAGTCAAATAAACAGCTTTAAATAAAAATGTACTTTTCGTGTTTTTTTCATAGCAAAATCTCACAATCAAGTTAATTGTCCCTGAGATTTGAGTGTTTCTATCCATTTAAGTAAGTCTGTGTAATTTGTTACTTTTTAAATTACCTACTATTCCATTTTAATTATTTAATAATATTTTGTTACTTTTAACAGGGTGAGTTTTTTTTTAATGATCAGTATGGGGATCTCGGAAACTAGCGGAGATATAAGGAACGTCAGATGGGGAAAGAATTGCAGTTTTGTGGGCCCAATCATTGAATAAGGAATTTGGCCCAATTTAACGCGCCTTATGGATTTTTTAAAAAAGGCATGGCTTACTAGATATTTTGAAAAAACTAAATTTTGGCGTTTTATTGTAATCTGTCTAGATTCGTTGTTTCTGAATTTAGATAAAAAGTGTAAATACCAAAGGTGGAGAGATTTGTGTCCCCAATGCTGTTAACATGTCCTATACTTTCCGTAACAGCTGTCATTTTCGAGATATGACACAAACTCCTGTTTTTTAAAATGGGAACCATAGTTGTCCGTGGCCTCAAAAAATCGGGCATATTTAGAGCTTTCCAACGATATAATACTCGATATGATTATTCAGAAAAATAACGGAAATAAGTATAGTTTGCATTTAAAAACACAAGTTGTAGAAAATGGCTGCTGCTGCCATTTAAAATCAGAAACAACGAATCTAGATGGATTGGAAGAAATCTCCAAAATTTCGTTTTTTTCTTCTAAATATCTAGTAACCTATGACTTTTTCAAAAATCCACAAGGCGCGGTTTTGTGGGCGCAATTTAACGCGCCTTGTAGATTTTTGAAAAAAGGCATGGCTTACTAGCCTACTACAAATTTGGAAAAACACGAAATTTTGGAGATTTATTCCAATCCATCTAGATTCGTTGTTTCTGATTTTAGATAAAAAGTGTTAATACCAAAGTTGGAGGGAATTGTTTCCCCAATGCGGCCAGACTTGATCACCTCCCGATGATGCTATAACATCTGGCTGCCCAAAAGACGATCCCCAGCGGTAGCTATAGTTTGTCAGGGACGTACGGGCTGGATGGACGCGTTAAATATACCTATTTAAAAAAATCGTGGTTGCTTTCAAATGAGACGACGTTCTGGCAGCCGAAAACACGTCCTAATTGCTCAAAAGAAGATCGCCAGGGGTAGCTAGTTTATATCAGGTGCGTACGGGCTGGACGGACGCGATAAATATATTTAAAAAAAATCGTGGCTGCTTTCAAACGAGACGGCCTTTGATCTGGCAGCCAAAAACACGTCCCAAAAGAATATCTCCAGAGCTATAGTCAGAGGCGTACAGGCTGGTTGGACGCGATAAATATATTTTAAAAATCGTGGCTGCTTTCATAGGTCCCAACATTGATTAAGGTATTCGGAAAGATATCTAAGATCAATGGACAGACCCGTAACTGACAGTAGGACCGCCCATGTATTCCCTCTTAACCCCCCTGGCCCGTATTTATGGTCCCAGGAAGTGGCGCCTATAGGCACTGAATGCGTCTAATTAAATAACAAAAATAAAACATACCCAAAATGGATTGCCGTCTCCTTATTAAATCTTCCGACGGAGAGATGGCGCGCGGATCGAGGTTCAACCGTTCTAACGACAGATGGAACTGCCTCTGTAAATACTGTTCAAGGCCAAAGAATAGCAGGTATTTATTTCTTATTTGAAGGCAAACAGAATAATCAATAACCAAGACGATTTTCCCTTTATAATTTCAAGGTCAGCCGCTGCCGTTTCATATATACAGTAATTTTTAGCAAACGAAATCACTCTTGTAGCGAGTTAGACTTTTTTATTTAAAGAGAGGAAATTGAGAGGGGTGTAAAGGAATGAATATAGGGTGCGATACCTATCTAGGTATGTCGTTTTTTATGTTTTTGGGGTCAAGGAATACTTAGTTAATTTTAATAAATATTTGAAGAACAAAAGTAACTGAATGGTTCAATGGTTGCGAGAGGACGAAAGTCCGAAAAAGTGGCAATAGGTAAATACCTAGGTAAATGTCGGTTTTTAGGATTTGTGTGACATGTTGAAAACATAACATAATACCTTATGTTACTCCATAATATAATATACTTAATACCATTGGATAAGGAATTACCTTAATAAATGTTAACAATTAAAAAAGTGTACCTAATGTATGTAGGTTATTATACAGGGTGAGCCATTTCTATCGCCCGACCCGACAATTTGTGCTAGTACTTAGGTATTTTTGAAAATAAATGGGGTGTTTGGTGTGTGTGACGTTTTATTCAGAAAGGCTTAATTTCCACGTTACATGGTGTTAAAATTTTAAAAATAGATTGTTTTATTTATTAATTTCTAAACCAGAAAAGGAATTTTAACCTAATTTTGGTACAAAGTACCTACACCTACCTATACTTGGATCGATTGCGTCCTTTATGCATCAGTGGTGGAGATACGGGTAATCGGTACCTACCGCTAATTTAATTAGATAAATAATTTAGGAGATTGACAAAAAAATATTTAATTTTTAGATAGAGAATTCCATTTCGAACAAAAAGTGCCTTTAGATTTTTTCTCATCTGTCAGTTTCGTCGCAATATTTTGCATCAATTTTTGGAGCCAAAATTATGAGTAAAATAATTTTGCCTAAAAGTTTGACTAAAAACTGAAACTTCGTTTTTTTGCCATGCAAATTACTGGCTATTTGTAAAACATAATTTTAGGAATTTGTCCAGTGGCATAGACATACGCAAGCGTGTAATTAACGTAACTTTTTTCAGGTTGAATATTTTGTGTTTCTGTAAAAACATTTCTGAAGCACTTTTTTTACGTAGAATCCAATGCTGCTACTACATTTTTTTAAGTCAATGGTTTAAGAGTTACTGATGAAAATTTCATAAAAGTTATTAGTAATTGATAACTACTTAAGTAAATCATTAATTGTTATATATATTTTTTGGAATGGTAATTTTTTGCTCGATTAAAAAATGCAAAAATATACAGGCTGTTCAATTTTAATTTTTTTTATCAGTAACTCTAAACCATTGACTTAAAAAAATTTAGTAGCAGCATTGGGTTTTACGTAAAAAAGTGCTCTAGAAATGTTTTTACAGAAAAACAAAACTTTCATCCTGAAAAAAGTTACGGCCACTTTTCTAAAATGCACATTTTTTTCAAATTTATCATACAAAATGAGCCTCAGACACCGATGGCCCGCTCTGTACAGGCCTGTACAGGACTTCTCTTCAGATAAAGGTTGAAGAAGCCAAAGAAAGCTTTTTTCAGCGTTTATTCAGATTTGTACAGGGTGTTCAGGAAAGGGGTGCCAAACCAAACATATGTTTTTGAATTAGAACACCCTGTATATTTTTAGATATTTAAAATCTAATCATTGTCACAATTTCAATGATGTATACATGTAATATGTCTCTTTCAAGCGTTTGGAATATATGCGACCTTGAAACTTTCAATTTTGCACTTTAATGTTTATTTTTTCGAAAATGAAACATTTGCCGGTATACCTTATACTTATAGGAAAATATATATGTCATAAATGATGATATGATATGATATGGATGGATGAACTATCGGTGTGAAAAGAGCCACAATTTTCTCAGCCACACTTTTGATTTGGCAACGTCGTAACCCACTGATTATTTTTAAAAAGCAACGGTCTTGAATCGGGCGACCGAGAACATGTCTTAAATATATTTTAAAAAATCGTGGCTGCTTTCAACGGTGATGGCGCTTGATCTGGCGGACGAAAACACGGACTTAATGCCCAAAAGAAGATCTCCAGGGGTAGCGAGTTTATGTCAGGAGCGCACGAGCTTTAAAAGCCACCCCAGCTAACCAACAACCGTTTTTTGTACGTCAAAATATCGTTAGGTATATTTAAATTAACGTTATAATTATGACAAAAATTCCGGGGTATAGTGACGTCAACATCCTTATGTAGAAATAACCTCATAAACTTAACGTAGAACCTCATAAAAAATAAAATTCGCACACCAACACCAGGGTTCGAACCTACGACCATCGGAATTAATGTCGACGCATTTACCAACTAAGCTATCGAAGCACTAGAAAAATATTTCCTAAAACAGTGTAAGCTAGAATTTCGATGACGTCACAGAATTAAAAAGAAATAAAATAAACGATGTCTCATAATTCATATAATGGATGGGACAAGGCCAAAAGGACCTTAATCGTCTCAGGGGAGGACTCTATTGTGACTTCCCAAAAACCTTAGTCTAAGTTTTATAATTCGGGAGAATCTGTACCGTAGTAATGACGTAATATTAACGCTAGTTGTATTACTTATTTTTATTATGTCATTTTTCATGTACTTACTAAGTTAAATTTCCGTAAATTGAGCTACGTATTTTTTACGTTATTAAAATAACGCACAATTCACGTTATAGGTCATTCGTGGTTAGCTGGGTATCGTAGTAATGACGTAATATTAACGCTAGTTTCATTACTTGTTTTTATATGTCATTTTTTATGCATTTACAAATATTAAATTTCCGGAAATTAAGTTACGTATTTTTTACGTTATGAAAATAACGTAAAATTGACGTTATAGGTCATTCGTGGTTAATTGGGACCTATGAAAGCAGCCACGATTTTTAAAATATATTTATCGCGTCCAACCAGCCTGTACGCCTCTGACTATAGCTCTGGAGATATTCTTTTGGGACGTGTTTTTGGCTGCCAGATCAAAGGCCGTCTCGTTTGAAAGCAGCCACGATTTTTTTTAAATATATTTATCGCATCCGTCCAGCCCGTACGCACCTGATATAAACTAGCTACCCCTGGCGATCTTCTTTTGAGCAATTAGGACGTGTTTTCGGCTGCCAGAACGTCGTCTCATTTGAAAGCAACCACGATTTTTTTAAATAGGTATATTTAACGCGTCCATCCAGCCCGTACGTCCCTGACAAACTATAGCTACCGCTGGGGATCGTCTTTTGGGCAGCCAGATGTTATAGCATCATCGGGAGGTGATCAAGTCTGGCCGCATTGGGGAAACAATTCCCTCCAACTTTGGTATTAACACTTTTTATCTAAAATCAGAAACAACGAATCTAGATGGATTGGAATAAATCTCCAAAATTTCGTGTTTTTCCAAATTTGTAGTAGGCTAGTAAGCCATGCCTTTTTTCAAAAATCTACAAGGCGCGTTAAATTGCGCCCACAAAACCGCGCCTTGTGGATTTTTGAAAAAGTCATAGGTTACTAGATATTTAGAAGAAAAAAACGAAATTTTGGAGATTTCTTCCAATCCATCTAGATTCGTTGTTTCTGATTTTAAATGGCAGCAGCAGCCATTTTCTACAACTTGTGTTTTTAAATGCAAACTATACTTATTTCCGTTATTTTTCTGAATAATCATATCGAGTATTATATCGTTGGAAAGCTCTAAATATGCCCGATTTTTTGAGGCCACGGACAACTATGGTTCCCATTTTAAAAAACAGGAGTTTGTGTCATATCTCGAAAATGACAGCTGTTACGGAAAGTATAGGACATGTTAACAGCATTGGGGACACAAATCTCTCCACCTTTGGTATTTACACTTTTTATCTAAATTCAGAAACAACGAATCTAGACAGATTACAATAAAACGCCAAAATTTAGTTTTTTCAAAATATCTAGTAAGCCATGCCTTTTTTAAAAAATCCATAAGGCGCGTTAAATTGGGCCAAATTCCTTATTCAATGATTGGGCCCACAAAACTGCAATTCTTTCCCCATCTGACGTTCCTTATATCTCCGCTAGTTTCCGAGATCCCCATACTGATCATTAAAAAAAAACTCACCCTGTTAAAAGTAACAAAATATTATTAAATAATTAAAATGGAATAGTAGGTAATTTAAAAAGTAACAAATTACACAGACTTACTTAAATGGATAGAAACACTCAAATCTCAGGGACAATTAACTTGATTGTGAGATTTTGCTATGAAAAAAACACGAAAAGTACATTTTTATTTAAAGCTGTTTATTTGACTTTTACTAATTTTCTTGACTAATAATTAAAATAGAAGCGGCGGCGAATTTCCGGTCGGCCCCAGGCGGCGAAAGCTCACGCTACGCCACTGGTTTTACAGCCATCCGCACTGCAGGCATGACTACATAACCGTCGATTGAATTCCATCGACGCTATATACAACAGTCACGGTCGGTCGGTAATATTTTGCGCGCACCCGGTAGAATGCGAACGAACCGCTATCAGCTACACTGTGTAAGCTTATTTTCTTATTAAATAATATATCGATCGCCCTACTCCGATGACGGCGGGCCGAGGGAGCGGGAGAGAGCAGGAATGAAACGTTTGTTTACATAAGGCCCAGTGCCCGGACACATATTAGTAGGTATATCTCTGGACGCTGCCTTTTGACCAATAGAATGGAGGGTTTTGACAAAATTATTTCGAAAATGTTTTTTGCACAACATCATTGTTTCAACTGGCAGTCTTCTAAATTTGTCAGTGCTATGTTTCCGCTATTTTATTATCCACTGCCTAAGTAGGTACCCACAGCGAATTTCATTTTTCACGGGAAATGTACGTGTTAGAACGCTTGCTGCTGTCGAAATTTATATAACAACAGCGGCGATAGACTACCATGGTTAATAAAAACCATATATTTTGTGATCAAAACCTTAATCAGACACAAAACACAACAAGAAAACAATAGCCACCAAAACGACAACAACAGTAAAATCAGCTGAAGTAACCAGAACCAAAGTTTACAGAACTATTTTAATTCTGTAAACATTGCCAGAACAATAATATGCCACACACCAGGCTTTAGCAACGAGTTTGGTTGGAACTGTCATTTATCATTTATCCCTTCCTCGCGTTGAAGGAGATGCGATAGAGCGGCCATCTGTCGATCTGTTAGCGAAACGTAGACTCGGTGGCTTGTTTCAGTCGGTCCCCGCTTTAGCTAAATGCGGTGGCCCACACTAATAGTTTTTCTTACGACTAGTAGATGACGCTCCGGTCGCCACAATTTCAAACGAGTCGACTAATTCCAAGATACAGTAACAGAGGGCCTACCTGTTCGCCACCTGGCAGTTACGCGTAATTTGTAAGTTACGCATAACGGCTATTTACTTATATTTCTTTACGAATTCCTTATTCAATGCTGCAACCCTATAGGTAGTTTTTAACTTAGGTACCCAGAATTTTTTATGCATTGTTTTTGCATTAATTGTCATTTATCCTAATCGTTCAAAAGTAAATCGATAACATCCAGGTCCGACCTAGATTATTTTATTAGATTATAAACTCATTAGCACCAACCTAATGATTTTATGGGATTCGTTTAGATGAATTAATTGGATTATCATAATTTAAATTTCTAATTTAAAGGGTGTAACTTTTGCATTTAACCAGGCATTGTAAAATGCGATTAAATTACCATCTATTTAATTTTTTAGGATAAAACAATCACTATAGCCCAAAGAGCAGCACTAAAGTAAGCCATTAATTTGCGCCGAAATAAAAAAACTGACTATCGTATTTTAGTTTCAGGACATGCCTAATGCAGCCCCATAGTCAGTTTATTATTTCGACGCAAAATAAAAAAAATCCCATATGTTGCGTATAGGATCTTCACGCGAAAACTACGACGACCCTATTGTTTCTCTAATTTTTGCAGGTAGAAAAAAGTTTTATAAAAAAGTTGCAAAGTAAGTATCGGGCTTTAGAAAGGAATGCTTACAGATTATACAGGGTGTATCGTAAAAGTGGGACAATGACTTTTTTGTTTTTAATAATAAACTTCCTATGTATTTTTTTTATATTTTAAATGAGCTCGTTTTTCTGATTGCAACGATATATTATAACGTGTTGATATTTGCATTTCCCTTTTGCAAGATATGTGTTTCTAAATTTACAAAAAAAAATCTAAAATATCGCAGTTAGCCATGAAATTAAGGCGATAGTTATAATAGATTATAGAGAGATACTTGCTTACTTTATTAAATCAAAAGAATAACAAAATATTAAAAATTTCTGGCCCACCAGTTTTTTTAGGTATACCTACATCCCGGATAGACGAAAACGTTAAAATTATGGATATTGAATATTTCGAAGAATATTTATTGCTTATTTGGTTTACTAAAATAAGTAAGAGGTAATCCAGCATAACTATCAAAAATCCGACTTAATTTCATTGCCAACTGCGATCATTCAAATAATTTTTTTGTAAATTTAAGTCCACATATCAGGAAAAAGCAAATATCAACACGTTATATATAGTTTGAATCAGAGCTGGGACGATTAAACAAAAAATTACTTCTTGAAAAATGTAATCTAATCTACTGGCTCTCGATTACACTGGGAAAATTAATCGATTACTGGTGGCTTTTGTAATCGCAAAGTAATCGTGACACGACGTTAAATTGGTGGTTACTTTTTTAATTAAAAAGTAAACGCTGCTATACTGCTGCTGCTAATAAATTTAAAGAAATAAAGAATCTCTAAATGTACCAATTAAATAGGTAATTTTCGAATAAAGTGGTCAGTGGTCACTATGGATTTTAAATTGTAAATTTCTATAATAATTATTATAATGTAGATATCCGTAACTTTCTGACTGACCACTGACTAATTAGTCAATTAGTCAGTCAGTCTAATTAGTCAATTAATCAGTCAGTCTAATTAGTCAATTAGTCAGTCGGTGCACTGGTGTCAGCTACTACCAGACATAAAAACGTCGAATGAAAAAAAACTGGTGGTAGAACTTTCAAAACAGAAATCGTGGTTACAACGGAGGAATCGTGGTTGCAACTGAGGAACCGTGATTACAATGAGGGATCGTGATTTGAAAGCGATTAAAAAAATAATCGATTTCGGATTACTGATTACTTACAGTAAAAAAAATATTCGGCGGGGATTCCTGATTACAGTTCAAGTAATCGATTCCTAGAAATCCGTTACAAAAGTTATCGATTACTCCCCAGTTTTGGTGGCAATCAGAAAAATTAGCTCTTTTGATATATCCAAAAATATACAGGATGTTTATTATTAAAAAAAAAGAAAATATAATCCGCACACCTACCTTTCTAAAGTCCTATATTTACCTTGCAAGTTTTATGTAAAACTTTTTTATCTGAAAAAATTAGAGAAATAGTAGGGAGGGGGGTCGGAGTTTTCGCGTGAAGACACTGTACATTCTGCCGGTTACTCTATTAATTTTCCATAAAATGTATATTTATATTTATCACCATGTACCTACTTACCTATGTGCCGAGAGCATAAAGTGATCGCATAAATTACGAAGAAATGGACTTTCCTCCTTACAAAATGAAATGTCACTTTTAGCATCTCGTAAATTACTATTTTTTCCGGATATTTTTAACATTCAGTTCAGGCTTGACCTAAAATCGTACTTTGTGTTTTAATCCTTTTATTTATCTTTAATATTAGTGCTATTTTAAAGTGTACACGTTTTGTCCATTTTACTAGTACTTATACCTACAGTAGTAATTAAAACGTTGCTATTACATTTATCACTACAATGGTCCATTAGACACTTTTACACATACTTAAAATAAACAAGTTTATAATTTTAAAATTCATAGACGTAGGGATAGGACTATTTTCCATCGGCGCCAATATTTGATTTTTGAAAAAGTTTGTGATCCGTATTGTTTGATACCTTTAACAATTTTGTTTTTGTTGTGTGACGGCAGGTCACTTCATTTTAGTAACACCTATTCGTGTAGTATAATAAAACGACTCTTGTAAAATGCAAACAATTTTCGAGTCGAAATTTCACCAGTCATGTATGTCCTTTTTGAAGTTTTTTACGATAAAATCTTATTAAAAGAAACTTGTTTGGAATGAAAAACTGAGCAGGTTTGCAAAGATTCAAAAACCTAGACCTACTTTGATTTTTTGCCCTTTGTTCCCATTTCATATAAAATATAATATATAAGTAAAATATATATAAATATAGAAATTAACTCAATTAGGTATTTTACTATCAACATATTTAACTCCATTTTGGGAGCTTTTATATTACCCAAATTAAGAACCGTGCGCGTGTAATTTAGGAATCCCTTGATAAATATACAACTACTGAGCTACTACTTGGTTTCTGTCTCCCTGATTATATACTCATTATATCATAATCTGCAATTTGGAAAAGATTGAGATTACGTACCCAGTGAGTTTCTGTGAGAACTATACCCTCAAAATTTGCTGCTAGATCTAGATCATGTGAAAGCAGGCAAAGCTCGTCAAGACTGGCGAAATTTCAAAATCTCGTATATACCTTTCCATCCTCGAGCTTCGCCCGCAGATTGCTTTAATCAATCAGATGCAATACAAGAACAAATATACATAAACAATATATGTACATATAAAATACAAAAGATATAAGGTAAAGTTACCTAGTTCTTATTGGTAGATATAGTTCTTACTTTATCGGACTTCATCAGAATTCGCTGCTTAGATTTGGTGATGTAGGTGTTTCTCGGTGTTGGGTTACTTAGATGGAGGAACGCTGCTTATTCTCCTCTCAGCGAAAACTTCGGTTGATTCTTCCGGGTCAGCCGCAGCGTACCACTGGTCACCCACATAATAGTCTATTGCCCTTAATGTAACAGTTTTTGTTTTTTCGCGATTCAAATAGATAAGTGTTTTCTTAGAATTCTTGTTTTTGCCTTTGTTTTTTCTTTTCTGTAGCTTTCACGTCAAAATATTATTAAGGAAACTTGTTCATGTTGAAAAACTGAATAGTTATAGAAGATTTCAAAGGTCTAGACCTAGGTACTTTGATTTTTCTACTAAACAATTTAAAAGGCGAATCACTTTTCGAATACATACATAAATAATCTTTTTTTTAGTACCTACAAAATTTTGAGTCAACTTTAAGGATCTACACAAGCATTTCGAAGCATTCGAGGAAAAATTGTCATTTCTTAATATTGTTAGAATGATAAATGTATGTAGAGCAATAAAATCAAATAAAAAAACTTAAGTTGAATTCACTATTTTAAATCCATTTAGGTAAATATTATTTCGATTGCCCAATTTTTCTTAATAAGAAATGAGATAATTTCCATAATTTTTTTATGACGATTTTCTCAGAAACGATTTATAATAGTGGATTTTAAAGTAGATTCAAAATTCCAAATAAGTGCTTTCGAAATGGAAAATGGAAAAATATCAAAAATTGAATCGCCATATCTTCCAAACAGTTAGAGCGAACACATGGCATACTTATATCGTTGTAATCGGGAAGAAGCGTAAATTTCAAGAAAATATATAGAGTGTCTTTATAAGAAGAATACAGCCCTAACCCCTGGAACTATTTTACTTGATGTTCAATTATTGTTTTTTTCTTAAAGCAGATTTGGAAAATATGGGAAAAATTATATATGACAACATTGTTCCGGGTAATGAATGTGAATGTATAAAGAAATAAGAGGGGTGGGGGTGGGGTGATAACCTTGGGTGGGTCACCCTGTACAAGTACAAACTGCTGGCAAAGTGAAATTTTAAATACTTAGTTCTGCAAATTTTTACCGTAAATTTTGAGGGGAAAGTTTGAATACACCGAATGTAAAATAAACAGCATATATACGAGGGCGGTTCACGAATTATTGTCCCTAACATAGAAGCAATTAAAACGAGTACTCAAAAAATGTATTACTTTTCTACATAATCCCCCGAAAGTCTAATACATTTTTCATAAAGATGTTGAAGCTCTTGGAAATTTTGAAAATAAAATTGTTTTTTGCTCTCCCAGCCAGCCGTTTACAACTTCAATCACTTCTTCATCGATCAAAAATCGAGAACCACGCAGTTGTTCTTTAAGTTTGATATGAAGGACTATCATCACCTAACACTCCATGCATATCCTCGTAGATTTCCTTCGGAGTCATCCCTTCCTTTTGCAGTTATTTTATGACCCTCACTTAATTTTCCTCCATTTTCTCAATTCTCCATGCACAACCGAAGAACAAAAATTTTTACTCGAATATTCGAAACGATTGAAATTTGGCAAGTAAGACTGACAGATGTTGTATACTAGTAGAGTATCGATTGTTTCGGACAACGCCAACTATGTCTAGGGACAATAATTATTGAACTGCCCTCGTATTATTATGTTTAATGTTTTCTTATAGAAAAATAAAAAATAAATATTTTTTTAAATAAATATTTTTTTAGGTATAGTCTAAAATGGGTGATGTGATTTGAAACTACTTATTAGCATTAATTTACGAAGATATAATTCAAAGTCATGAAAAACAATAATTAATATAATAATTATTGTGGTTCAAGACTTTGAATTATATCTTCGTAATTTAACAATAGACCACTTTGAGTTTCCCCACAACCTTTTTCGTACTTATTAGCAGTTTTGTTGGCTTGCCTGTACTGTAATAAATCGTATTGAATTTATTAAAAGTAGATTCATGTAGACCTCTATTATTGTTATGTTTGTTCAGACTGATAAGCTGTTTAAAATGCTGATACGATACAACACACTGCCGAGTTTTAGTTAATGACAAACACTGTTACGAAATAATGAAGCATTACGGTCTCGGTTTATTGTTTCTTCTAGTCTCAATAGTCCTTTATGGGGGGTAAGTAAAATAAAGATAATATACTTTTGTGGACAAAGTTGAGTAGCTTCCTATATATGTTTGGTTTTGTCAGTGAAACTTATTTAGTTTTGGATTAAACAAACCAAACAGAAGAAATTCTAACCTTCATCTCAAGTTGGATTAGCAAAAGAATGTCAAATTGTTTATTGGTGGATAACGTAGGTACCAATCAAAATTTTAGCAACAGCGTAAAAGTGCAGCTTATATTTGAAAAATATCATTAAACATTAAACCTATAGGTACCTACCAGCGCTACAGCTACAGCAGAGAAATCTACCCTCAGTTTTCATTGTTTATTTTGTATACAGCCCCAGCCCCTGGAAAGGAAAGAAGTTAATTTAGATATTTGAGGTAGGTACCTACCTATATCTGACGAGGGTTTGTTCCTACATGCTGCATGATCCACTTTCGGTTGTCACGTCTCCCTCTAGGATGGTATGTTTGGAACAAAATTCACGATCAACCTTTTTGTTATTGCTCCCTCTTGTTGTTCCACTAAATCTGTTCTGCTAGAGAAAATAATGTCAAAACATCAAATGTCTTTCACTACCAACCATACAAAAATTCAGAACTGGATATAAAAGTGGCTTTTAACTTATTGCTGCTTCACTAGTGTCATTGCTATTTTTTTGTTTGCAAAATTTTGATTTAAAAAAACATTTGACAATAACTTTCACAATTTGCATTGAATATTTATTTAATTAATCTATTTCCTTTATTTTTGCTACATGTTATTTAATTTTCCAACTCTTCAAACTAAAACTACAAGCTAGATCCGTAAAGCTAATAACCATATCAATAATAATCTCTTTTCTAGTACAATTATTTTAGCAAGCAATCTCCTAGTTAATGTTGCAATTTAAAAATTCCTAGATTGTGCTTCTAAATTCTGAAAATAGCATGTTCATTATTATTTCATTGCATTCTTTGTTAAATTGGTGGGTATAGAACATACACTAGGTACCCCTTTTGATAGGTATTTAAGTTATTTACATAGATTAGGTACCATTATTCTGTAACAAAAAGAAGTACAGCTTAAATCCCACAGGAAAAATGGCAAGAATACAAAATTCGTTGGTTGATAATTCGGGAGCTGGCGACACTGTTCATTGTCGCATTTGCTAAGGCTTGGTTTATCTTTTATTTTATAGTGGTAGTGAAACTCATTAAGAAAATGAACTCCTGCCATCTGGTTGGCAGGACAGCGGCCTACAAATTATGTAAAAAAAAAAGATATGAATGTTGAAGATTCTAAAAACTAAAGGGTGAGCGAAACTCGATGTCTCAGTTCTATTATAAGAAAAGGAATAACAATGGAAAAAATCTGAAAAGAGGTTCTTAAATGTGATTGAGTAAGTCCAATTTATGCCTAATTTGCATATTTTTCCAAATTTGGAAATTGATGTATTGACGTCATCGAATCTTTTTTCCGGAAAAAGGTATATTTTTGCATATATTTTAAAGAGCTAATTTTTCTGAACAAATTTGCTATATCTTTCCGTTAAAAAATATAAGCAAATTTGTCGCATCCGAGGTCGTAACTGTCAGTAATGAAACATTATTAATTATTATTAATTATTAAGTACAGGGTGTCCCATTTTGGGTGTTTTTGGGTGTTTTTCTCAAAAATCTCGGTTATTATTAAAGCTAGAGGGTTGCGGCTTTCACGTCACTGTACTACTTTTTTGATAGGAATTTGGTGGACCAATCAGATTTTAGATAAGTTTTATAGTTTCCGCGCATTGGCGTAGGACTGAAAATTTTCGATTTTTTGGAAACCTCTCTCCTGGCTACAACTTATATATATCGATAAATTTAATCAACTATTTCTAAAGATTTTTTAGCATATAATCGAATGGAATAATTAGTTTTTTGGTAGCGTTAATAGTTTTTGAGATATGAACTATGGTTTCCATTTAAAAAAATATATAACTTTGGTTCATATCTCAAAAACTATTAACGCTACCAAAAAACTAATTATTCCATTCGATTCTACGCCAAAAAATCTATAAAAATAGTTGATTAAATTTGACGATATACAGGGTGTTCAACTTTAAAACTGTACAAATCCGTAAAATCTTCATTTTTGAAGATAATCGCCTAAACTTTTTTTTGTTTGAAAGGCTTTCAAAAACCGCTTCTTTTGACCTTCCCGCCATTTTCAAAATGCAAATACAGGGCCGGCTGCGATTTTTTTATACCCCCTATTTTCATGAAAACCATTTAGGGATTTTTTTAATTAAAATCTGACCAAACAGCGTTAATCAGAATACCCCAAAACCTTTATATACCAAATTTGAATACAAAATATACAGGGAGTTACATTCTGTAGAGTGTCAAAGTTGAGCAAAATAGGAATTTTAAAGGCATCTGCCAAGTCAAGTGTGTCATGAAATCCCCTCAAAATAGTTGAATGGTCAATAGGACCACTTAAGGTGTTGGTGTGCAAAGGTCCAATACAAAATATACAGAGTGTTCTTATCTGTGCCATATCAAATTAGGTACTGAATTTTTGGAACTTTATACGGGTCAAAAATCGTATATATCAAAACCGCTCCACACACTATAAACGAACTAAATCTAAAAAATACAGAAGCCTACCAGTCAGTAAGTCCATATCAGTTAAGGTGGCTGGTGTGCCACAACAGGAAAGGCACAGAAAATGTATTATCTTAGACAGTGACTTTGTTGAGAAAGGTCCAATAATTTAAATTGTTTTTATTTTCTGGTTGGAATTTTATAACTAAACAAATTACTTTTGTGTTTATTAATATTTTTTCAATGATTCCAAAGCACTCCTGACCAGTATAAAGTTTAATAAAAATTCAGAATTTTGAGATGGCTCAGAGAAAAATACCCTGTATATTTTTGTAGTAAATATTTTCACACCAACATTTTGAGTGATCCTGTTGACCATTTAACTGTTTTGAAGGGATTCTATGGCACACTTGACTCGCCAGATGTCTTTAAAATTCCTATTTTGCTCAACTTTGACTCCCTACAGAATGAAACTCCCTGTATATTTTTTGTTCAAATTTGGTATGTAGGGGTTTTGAGGGGTTCTAATTAACGTTGTGGGGTCAGGTTTTAAATAAAAAAATCGCTAAACGGTTTTCGTGAAAATTGGGTGTATAAAAAATCGCAGCCGGCCCTGTAGTTGCATTTTGAAAATGGCGGGAAGGTCAAAAGAAGCGGCTTTTGAAGGCCTTTTAAACAAAAAAAAGTTTATGCGATTCTCTCCAAAAATTAAGATTTTACGGATTTGTACAGTTTTAAAGTTGGACACCCTGTATATAAGTTGTAGCCAGGAGAGAGGTTTCCAAAAAATCGAAAATTTCAGACCTGCGCCAATGCGCGGAAACTATAAAACGTATCTAAAATTTGATTGGTCCACCAAATTCCTCTCAAAAACGTAGTACAGTGACGTGAAAACCGCAACCCTCTAGCTTTAATAATAACCGAGATTTTTGAGAAAAACACCCAAAAACACCCAAAATGGGACAACCTGTACACATTAAAAACACATAACATGTTACTGCTTTTACTTTAGAAAGAACAATATTTGCAAAAATATTTAAATGAAACTTCTATAAATGGACCGATTTTCAGCTTTTAGTATCAATTGATTTTTTTACATAAATATGACAATGGCACGAGTAGACCGTTCTACGGGAGAAGTGGCAGGAGGTCGTTTTATATCTTATTGAAATATTATTAAGTAATAGAAAAAGTTTCAGATTTTAGAATTTTTAACATTCACCTCTTTTTAACATAATTTGCAGGCCGCTGTCAATCGCTATCCCGCTAGTACCCCTGCTGAGTCGATTTCAGATTTTTGTAGATCCAAATAAAGTAAAACTAATCGTTAGAAGACCTTATCAAATTTAGTGCGCCCCAGCACCCTTGCTGCATATAATCATCAATGCAGTTTTGTGAAAACATTTCAGACATATTATACACTATACAGTGTCACTATTAAAGTCTGCATCATAAGGGAAACAATTTTGTTTGCTGGATTATCTAAAATTTGATTTTGTTAGGAGTTTGTACTTGTACAAGTCTTTAAAAAAAGACGTATGAAAAAGCGGTCACGTGGATTTCGAAACTGTGAAATTTGGAATTAGTATCGAAAAAACACATAAAACAAATTACAAAATATTATTTCTTTTACAATAATAATTATTTTCTTATATACTAATGTTAAAGGAGTTTCCATGGCCTATACCTATGTTTTCAGCTTTTCTTTTTAAATGGGATGAAAAAATTTGATAGACAATTTCAAATTTTATTCAAATGGTTTGAACCAAAAAGATAACCTCAAAAAAGTTACGCGTAAAAACGTGATCAAAAAACAGCGCAACTGGCGCCCTCTGTGAGATACGCTGAAATTGACATTTTCAGCTTATTCGCCATCCCCAAAAACATAGCAGTGCCAAATTTCAGTTCAGCAGCTTGATTATTTCGGGAGATGTAGCCAAAATTCAATTTAAAAAAATGAACTTCAACGCCCTGTATCTCAAAAGTTAGGATGTTTACGACATACGTTCATATGAAGTTTTTTTTTTTTTAATGGGCCAAAGAATTACCCCCCTTCCGTATGTACATGATATTTAGGAACACCCTGTATACATACCCTTTCATAGACAACTCAACTGGGAACAAATATATGAATTTAAATATTTACTATTTTTTATGCTGGTATAAGTGTGGAAAAAATGGTTATCTCTACCCTAGCTAAAATTTGGTTGCCATGGCTGAGGACAAACCAGCACAATAATATGTATTTTATTAAAATTTAGAAATATTTAATTACGTAAAAGTCATACATTATTTTAATTATATTAAATGCAAAATTGTCTAAAATTCAATAACCGTTACTTGTTTGCCTCCAAATTTGTAAGAAACCTAACCAGAGCCGTAGATAAGGCCCTGCACCACTGAGGAAAAACACGAGGAAAAAGACATCATGAGGATGTGATTTTCTAATTTACTATACCTCATATAAACTGAATTTGACCTTAAAATTTCTAAACAATTTCTGAAAACAAATTAATTTTTGTCTGTTAAAAGATAACAATAAAATGTAACTTTGTTATTAGATGCCACTTTTGTCCTTTCTATAAAAGAAAAAAGAGTAGGTCTTCCTGCTTTCTATAAATACACATGATGATTATGGGCCCGCATAATTAACAAAAAAAATACCACTAGTTGATTGATGTAACATTTTATGTCCATATTAGGTTTGATATTCGCATTTATACCATTGATCTTTTGCCTACCAATAAGATGATCATTATCCCTTTGACCATAAAATGCCTCAAATTTCGAACAGTGTCGGATTATAATATATACCTGCAACCGTAATTCACATATACAGTGCCCGCCAAAAAGTTGGAACCATATGGGAATTTTTTTTAATTTTTGGACTAAGATAAAAGATAAAACTACTCTGGGGCGATCATCCCTGCTTCCAAAAAGATTCGAAATGAGGTCATTAAATGCCGTGATGTCATTTGACATACCTACCTGTCAAAAATTACATTTAATTAAATAAATGGCCAAAATAAGCTTTATTTGTGATTTTATCGAAAAAAGTTTTGAGAAAGTTGCTTGGAATTTTATTTTACCCCTATCTGCGAATTTTCAGACAAAAATTCTGACAATGATAAATTTTTGATTTTTTGGAAAAATATAAAAACTAATAAATTTTATTTTTTTTGTGTGCCATAGGTACCTATTTGACTTTAGAATTATTTGCCTAATATCATCCAAACGTGATATTTTTTAGTTATGGTCCCTTTTTCTAGTTTCAAAAAAAACTCAACGAACAAGTTGCAATTTTTATATTTTTTCAATAAATCAAAAATTTATCATTGTCATAATTTTTTTCGATCAAATCACAAATAAAGGGTATTTTGGTTATTTATTTAATTAAATGTCATTTTTGACAGGTATGTCAAATGACGTCACGGCGTTTAATGATCTAATTTCGAATCTTTTTGGAAGCAGAGATGATCGCCCCAGAGTAGTTTCATCTTAGCCCAAAAAAAGATGGTTTGAACATCGTCTTTTGAGGTATATATTTAAGCCGACCCTGCACCCAGTCAAATTTTATACCTGTACACAATGGGGTCTTATGAGGTAGTTGATTTATTTCAGAAAGGTCAACGGTGTAAATTTCAATATACTATACCTATCAACGTTTACATCAACGTTTGTAGGCTATTAGGCCATATTATTACACAAGAAACCTAGATTACTGTCAAGAAATAAATATTTACCTTAGAAAAAGAAGTTGAAATTTTAGCAAACATCCAACAAAAAACATAACGGAAAATTTAGTTTTCAAAATAGACTCATAAACCATGACCCACTGTATGTAGGTACGGTTATTTCATGAATGTGTTATTAGCAACAATGCAGCGAATGACCTCAGTAAAAACAGTGCTATATTTATTTAAAAAATCTATTCGTAAAATATGTTTACTGTAGCGCCAATTTAGGGAACTGAGTTATTTTTACCAGTCAAGTCGATGCAATACAGAGTGAGCTATTACTTATTAACTATAAGTACTTTACTTTTATTAAATATTTTCTACAACTATAGACTTTCAGAGCTTTTAATATGGATACTTCGCCTTTTTTATAGGAAGTAATATCAGTATCAAACATTAAATCATTACAATGTGAGTTCCTTACTTTTATTCAATAATTCATAATAATACGCTATTAAAAAATAAGCCTAATAAGTAAGGTAATATCAGGATTATAAACATAAACTTCACCTTAGGTACTACACATTTTTTCAGCGCCTACTTCGTAGCAGGTTCCAAAGTGTAACCTAAAAGTGTAACCTAAGGCTCTAAGGAGACATTTCAAGCCCCTTGCACTTTGAAAGCAATTAATTATTGCGAGAACTCTGATTTTTTTAGAGGTGAATCACGTTGAAACAACATGTAGGTAGGTACTACAAGGCACATGCCTTACCTACTAGAAGATTAATAAATATTATTAATATTATTAATAGCTATTACAATATTACAAGTTTGCATGCATGTAGATACATGCAACTTTTGTTATTCAATTAAAAAAAGGGTAATAAGAGTGAAAAAACTAGTACAAAATGACGGACATTCCTCTTAAGTGTGCAGATGAATTTATTCACAATTGCCTGGAAAAGTAACTTTACGGCAATATCTGAAAATCCTGCGTAAAGTACCTACGATTTTCCGCCCAACAAGTGTGCGGAAAGTGCACTTTGCACGCTCATAGGAAAAATAAGTTACATTTCCCGGTAATAATAGTTATTTATGTACCAAGGCACTGAAGTTCAACTTTTTATGACTCATGTGGAGTTTAGTTGCTGAGGCCTCTGGCCGAGGCAAATAAACCACATGAGTCATAAAAAGAACTTCAGTGCCGAGGTACATATTATATTTTTCTTGAAATCGAAAAAAAAAAGTTTTATTAGGCAAGAAAATAATAATAAGGGATCACCCGTCCACGAACCGACTACGCGCGGCGTTGCTTGACTTTACCGATCGCTCTACCTAGCACAAGCATAATGATGTACGGCACCTTCTGACAGAAAAACCAAACTGCTGCTTCTTGTGCAGCTTACACAACAAATCTATTGTTTTTCAAATTTACTAAAATATGTATACTGAAGGATTGCGCTTCTATAGGAAACAATTTCGCAATGTGTACGAAAAGTTAAATGAGCCTTTATCGGCCGGGTTTTGAATATTTGGTCACTTTTGACGGGCAATTTCTCCGCGTCTGACGTTTGATGTTTACATCTCGCCAAGGCCTACTTATTGAAAAAATCGTACAATAATGGGCTACATTATTGTACGATTTCTGTGCTTTTAATGACGATTTTGGGACATTTTAATGCCGATTTCAAGAAAAAAATTTTATTTTATTTCCGATACAGGGTGATCACGAGAAATTAGGCCAGCCCATAACTTTTTTATTTTTCAACTTAGACACATAAGAACACATTAATTTACTAGTTATAAATATATTTGACGGCTAATTTCCTTGGGTGGTGTCTTAAATTCTTTTCCATGGCACACTGGACATTGCTAATTTCATTTAATTCGGTCAACGAATATGCAGCCATATCTTCCGAATGGATGAAGCAAATATACAACATATTATACAGGATGGACATCCCAAGAAGAGAAATTGACCAAACATTTCATTTTACGGCAAAAACTCATTCTTGATAAAAAAAAAGTCTGCCTGTCCTTGAAATAAGATTGTCTTGGAAAAAGTTAACATTATACTTATAATGTGTGACAAGAAAAATGAAGAAACGTTAATTAGCATAAGAGTAAACTACATCTAGTAGTAGATACTGAAAAAAGTTATGAAGAAAATTTGTTCAGCATGGTAAGCTATAGGTACAGGCGCGGCCTCATAAATGTTTCCACTAGGCATGTGAAATGAGCGCCAATTCTACGGCCGTCAGTTACGCATTTGAGGTTATGGCTGGCTTTCAAACCGCAAGAGAGGGGAGGGGTAATTGCAACGTTGTCAGTTGAACTCATTTGCGACCACACGTATTGGAACGATTTCAAGGGCCGCGCCTGTACTTAGGTTTGCAAAATTTTAAAGCGTTAAGCCTACTTCGATTTTTGATTTTTTCTTGTTTTTCTTCGATTAAATAATTTTCTGTAGGTGGTACGACAAAACGGTATAAATAAAAGTTACTCAGAGTATCATCCTGTGCCTACTTTGAGTTTTCAAAATAAAAAGTAGGCCTAGAATCCTTAAATTATGTCATCATGCGCAGTTTTCCATACTGACTAAGTTTTTTTTATACAGTTTTGTCGCACTATTTACAGAAAGCCACTTATTTGAAAAAAAAAATGATAAAATAAAAAAATCAAATGGGCCTAACGCTTTCAAATTTTGCACGAAAGTAGCTTACCACGATGAAATTTTCTTCATAACTTTTTTCAGTATCTCTACAAATAGAGGTAGTTTACTCTTATGCTAATTAAGGTTTCGCCAATTTTCCGGTCACGCAGTATAAGTAATGTCAACTTTTTCCATGCCAATCTTATTTTAAGGACAAGCAGGCTTTTTTTATCAAGAATGAATTTTGTCGTGAAATGAAATTTTTGGTCCATTTGTCCTCTTGGGATGTCTATCCGTGAACATGCTGTATATAAGTATATCGTTGGAATCAGAAAATAATGTAGATTCTGCAAATCAAAAAATATACAGGGTGTTCTATTAAAAAAATGCAGGTTTGTATCCCTTCACTTTTATGGGAAGACCTGTATAATTTCTGAAAACAAAGTAGTCAAGTTGGGGCCCAACAACTTTTGTATTCGATATTTTTTTCTAAGTCGAAAACTAAAAAAGTTATTGGATGACCTAATTTCACGAGTTCACCCTGTACATGTACATACCTACCTATTAAAAATCGGTTGAAAGCACATCACAGATCTTTGTTGAATCATTTACAAATATTTATCTGAAGTTTGATATTTGTTATTTGTCTATTATTATCATAATGTAACATCAATGATTAGATATCTGAATTCCTAATAATAATTATTATCAATGATAAAACCCCTGCCAGTGGAATCATTTAACTTCCACATCACTCTTAAATCCATTATTTAATCGTAAATTCCAATATTGCACACAAATCTCTCACATACCGACATATTTTCATTTCCTGGTAACAAAAACAGATAAAACGGCATCACTTCCCATTTTTAAGTCCACCCCTTTGCGCCTCCCTATAATAATACCAAAAATGCTCTCTAGTAACAATTATGTACTAACATCGTTGGCTAAAAAATATTGTATTACGAAAAACTAAATAATGCATAATATGCTTCATACCGCCATTTGCACTGTTTCGTGTCGTGTGATTTTTCCCAAAAGCAATCCGAACCGTCCTATTATATACATTTTTATGGGAACACACAGACGCCAATTTCTTTGCTGAAACTTTGGTTCCAACATTTTGGGACATTTTAATCCGATTTAGCGTACCTATAGAAGTTTTTTGAATTTATTTGCTTATTGTTTCTTTAAAATAGTCCAGCCTAGTATTTAGGTGATTTCTAAAACATTGTACTTGCTATATCGTCAGTGGGAATCTCAAAGAAATAACTTATCTACGGTCGGAACAGATAAAGAAGATAATATCAAAGATTACATAAGGCATACTTGAAGATGTGTATCGATTGAGGCAGTAAGAATATTGCAATTTTAAAAGTGTTAACATTATTACAATAATGATCTAAAGATGTGGGTAATTCTAGTGGTATAATACCTACATATTATATCCGGGCGCATTACATCACGTTTTGTAAAGTAATTGCTTCTATTAATTTTGCTATCATGTATAAAGCTTTTATTTCCCAACGACATGAAAAAGCTTGTTACAAGAAGTAGCAATGTTGGTACCTAATTGAATTAAATTTATCAAATTAAACGCCATTTTGTTTCGAATTGGAACGAGATATTACTACAGCATCTGCACCGCGAGAAATACTTAGTTTAATCACAGGTTTAATACATAAGTGGATAATGGGAAAACTTTGCATGTCTGGTATAAATCATATGAATATCACTAGTGACTTATGGGATAAAACTATTTTTATTCATACTTATACCAAAGATCATATCCGTACCAAATTTCAGATTGGTACCTTTGTCGTTATCAAAAAAAAAAAGAGTATGTGACTCGTGGCTGTAACTTTTGACTTTGACATGTACCTTGTACTGGTGACAATACTTCTGATGTATATGTGGTGCCATTAAAATTAAGTCACGTGCCAAAAACTCTATTAGACCGCAGCTCGGGCCACAGAGAATACCAGAATACAGAGAGTTCATCTTGTCAAATATGTCAAATGGAGCACAACTTTTACGTAATTTTTCACACACCCTATAATATCGTTCAGATCAACTATGAAGTAGACTGAGATTAATTTAAAACTGAGAAAGAAGATCCACAGTGACCTACGATGGATTAATTACCGTTTAAAGTTGGGCTCCACTTGACATATTTGTCAAGATGAACTCTTTGTATTCTGGTCTTCTCTGTGATTAGACGTGATATTTTTTCATTATTAGCGGTAATGGCCTACTACCGCATGGTGTGGGTTAGGTAAAGCGATACTTTGCCATCATAATTTAGATAGCGCATGAAACCATAGTTACCATACAAATAATAAAGCTAAATTATGCAGGTTTCACTTGCAATCAAAAAGTGAATCCTAATTTATTTTCACTGACCTAGTAAATTTGGAGACAATATAAAATAGCTTATCATCATAGATAAATTCACAGACTTTCCTTTTTTGCTCATTTTACTAAAACTACCTACCTAAAAGTTTTTAAAGTAGATATTTTATAAACTTGTATCATTTTATTGTAGGTATCTATCTATATTGAAAACTAACAGTCCAGCTTAGACAAATGTGCATTTTTGAGGAAGGTAAGCCTGAAGATTTATTTTTAGCACTTTTTTGATACAGAAATGTAGTTAGCTCATAAGATATTTAAGCTGAGGCTATAGAATTATGAATGTACCTATAAAGCAGGTAGGTTACAAACTATATCTATTACCAGTACTAAACAATATGCCAGTTGCTGCTGTAATAATTATAAATCCTTCACATAGCAATCACGCGCCATTACTCTTAAGAACCAAAAACGCTCAAAAAAATTCTTCTCGAACATTGCCCCAATGTGACGCAGCAGAAATGTCCTATTACGCAATCCCGATGCAGCGGTCACACTTTCGGTTTCTACACTTCACCTTGATCGCGGCAGTCGATTGGTGGAGTTGAATGTCTGGTTTATCCTCCGGGGAAACGGTATCTCTTGTATCCATAATTTTCATGCAAATACAAATTCCGTAGTCGGTAATAATGGATTACTTATTTACATAGGAAAATTGTGAAATATACTTAGGCTAAATCCCTGGCCGCGGTAATATCTAATAACGAGTTATTTGCTCACATAACTCAGATACCTATTTCACTTGAAATAAGGCACTAAACATTTCAAAATATCGGGAAAGCTCTCCTTTTCGAGGGCATACTTTAGCAGTTTGTAAAATAAAATAAATAAAATAGGAACGTTAATAAGGGGTCATTTCTATGACAGATGACGCAAATTTTGTAGTGTTTTGATTTTCTGGTTTACCTACATCAACTGATAAACTAGAAATAAATTATTTTCATGAAGGGAGCAAGAAATATCATATCTACCGACCTCGCCTTAGCATTCTCCTCGTACTTTAGATACCTACGCATGATCGTGTCTAAATTTTTTTAGTACCTACCTAGGTACTTATAGCACAGAATGTACCTACCTATTATTTATGTGATGTAGGTAACTAACTACGTGAATATTGGAAATACTCTACTGTTTTGAGCACCAATATCCCCACGAATTTTTCGAGGGAGGCTTTTAAACTTTTCATAAAAAAAACTCGCATTTGAGAAATTCTAAGCTTTTAGGTGATAAGGTAAATTACCAGAAAACTAACAACAAATTTAGGCTCCATATTTCAAGATAGTATATTTTTTGTACAGTTGCCATCAAAAAATCCCAAGTCTCTGTTAACACTTTAGAATTTTGTGTTATTTCTTTGGTTAAAACAAAAAAATATAACAGCTTGTCTCCATCACGATATGGATATACCTACATAAGCTGTAGTTAAATAAGTATGATATAAATATTTCTAAATCAGCAAAAGATACTGCTATCAAGTTTTACATCATTTTTACATAATATGATATCGAATCTGTAACTTTAATATAAAAAATGTTGGATAGGGTGAGTCATTAAAGTTAATATACTGTAAGAACAAACCTTTTTTTATCAAAAACTGATATATTGACTGACTATACCTACCTACTCTCTGATTTAAATCTTTACTGGGGGATACGAAAAATATAGATCATATTCCCGGAGACATTCAGAATCGTTGGTGAAATTTCCTTGAAGCACACAAAATATTTTGCATAAAATTTGCCTTAACTTAGTATAGAGTCCTAATAATAATAGAAAGACATTAATAGTTATTTATGTACCAAGCCCCTGAAGTTCAACTTTTTATGACTCATGTGGAGTTTCGTTGCCGATGCCTCTGACTGAGGCAAATAAACCACATGAGTCATAAAAAGAACTTCAGTACCAAGGTACATATTATACACTGTGTCCCGGATAAGAATGAACAGCATGGGGATATTGCAAACGGTGAGAGATAGGGCAACGGTTAAATGGGGAAAAAGTTGCGCAATTTTGAGATCAATAAAATGGGACAAACAGATTTTTAATATCTTTTTTTCGTTTTTGAGTTATTTTGAAAAAAGTAAAATTTTGCGTTTTCGATTTTATTTTTTTCTGAAAAGAAAAACACTTTCTTATGGCACTTTTTAACGGGCCATAAGATAGCGTTTTTAGATTTGTTCTACAACGTTTCGTTTTTGAGAAACCATCTTCAATTTTATTTTTTTAAATATGGACCTGGATTTTTTTTTGTAGATTTTGAAAGCACTTTTCATTGCAAATACCATGATGTATGACACGAAATTTTTTTAAAATGTTTTGAGACAATTATACTGAAAATTCCTTTTTTTCCATTCATTTCTGTCTAATGCGGCCCTATATTTAATAATCAGGAGTCTAAATATTACTCAGTATTGACAACAATTTAACTTACAGTTTATTTTTACTTTGAAAACTTAATATTTTTAAATTGTACGGCTCTGCGTCTGGTAAAGTGTTTTCCTCTGTTGTCGTACAGCAAACAGTGTTTTGGAGTAAATTCTTCGCTTTTCCTAATAATTGCGAGAAGAAAGCTTTAAGCCAACGTAATCAATTACTTTTGCCATTTATTAATTACAAAAATACATTCGTTCGGCCTCTACACTATTTCTGTGACACAAGATATAACATGCTGACATGTTAAATTTGTCGTCATTTGAAAAAGCACCCTCCATTTGTAATGAAATAAATTGTTAACTAAATGATACAGTGGGAGTCATGACAAATGACAAGGGATTGGATTCGTTGTTTCAAAGCCTTCTAGGTGGAGGATTTTTATTTATTTTTTATTATCGTATGTGCCGTCCTTTTTTAAATTTTTCCAATTGAAAGATAAGTTGTAAGTTAAATTGTTGACAATACTGATTAATATTTAGACTTCTTATTATTAAATACAGGGCCGCATTAGAAAAAAATAATGGAAAAAAGGAATTTTCAGTATAATTGTCTCAAAACATTTTAAAAATATTTCTTGTCATACATCATGGTATTTGCAATGAAAAGTGCTTTCAAAATCTGCAAAAAAAATCCAGGCCCGTATTTAAAAAAATTAAGTTGAAGATGGTTTCTCAAAAACGAAACGTTGTAGAACAAATCTAAAAATGCCATAAGAAAGTGCTTTTCTTTTTTCTCTATCTGTGATAGCAACTTCAGAAAAAAATAAAATCGAAAACGCAAAATTTTTCTTTTTTTCAAAATAACTCAAAAACGAAAAAAGATATTAGAAATCTGTTTGTGCCATTTTATTGACCTCGAAATTGCGCAACTTTTTCCCCATTTAACCGTTGCCCTATCTCTCACCGTTTGCAATATCCCCATGCTGTTCATTCTTATCCTGGACACAGTGTATATATAGTTTTTGAAAAATATTATATATTATATAGTTTTTTTGAAAATATTAGGCAAAAAATAACCATAAACAGACTGCGCGCGGCGTTGCTTGACTTTGACGATTGGTATACCTAGGTCAAGTATGACTAGACGCGGCACTAGTGCCTGTTGTGCAGCCTCCATGTAAAATAGATTCATATTTAAACCTACTAAAATATTTATACTGAAAGATTGCGCTGCTATAGGTAACAATTTCGCAATGTGTACGAAAAGTTAAATGGGCCTTTATTGGCCGGGTTTTGAATATTTGGTCACTTTTGACCAAAACTTATGTTTTCCATCCACTGCAAGGCAGTGATATAATCGTGCCTCAAATTCATTGCGCACATTTGTCGAGTAAGAAAAATAACGAACTAAGACTTAACTACACTGAAGTGACTAAGAAAAGAAACTAAGACATTTACTAGCAAACAATTTTTTTTACCGAAAGAAGTTATTAAATTTTTTGTGATATGGGAAGTGATACACAGTGGCGCACCTCAAAAATTACACGTCAAAATAGTAGGTACTCTTCGTCGAACAGGCTACAAAATGAAGAACATTTCGAACATCTGTTATAATAAAGTTATTTAAAATCCGTTGTCAGTTTCATTTCCCTTGTTGTAATAGCAAAAAGTCTTTAAAATTATAAGCGAATTATTTATCCTAATTATTATTCGCCAATAATATCAGAGATCAGAAAAATATCCATAAATCACGTTTTAACTGCAAATTCCTTGAATGTCGATGAAATTTTAAAAACGACACACCGTTGCATTCCTTTTTAAACAGGCTTTAAAAGGAGGTGTCACTATGGCTCCATTAAAAAAAAATTGAGTACCTACCTAGCGCTGGGGTGATGAGGGTGCAATTTATATTAACGGTTAGTATGGCCATTATGTCCCCCTTCGTGATTCTTTTGGCATGTCTTTGCGATTTTCAAAATAATGAGTATTTTGGGAAATATTCCAGGTGGCTCGTTTTCGTTGGGACACCCTGTATATGAATACAGCATTATTTCAATGGAGTAAAAAGAAAATCAGTATGCAAACCGTGTGTTTCTATACCTTTCTGTGTAATGCACCTTTTACACTAGTGTTGCCGTTCTTTAACAGTGTTTGCAACCCTTATTATAACTAGTGTTTCCCCTTTTGTTTGTCTTTGCGTTGTCTCATCTCTGCCCAGTAGATAGTTAACGGCTTATAGCTTATCTGAAAATGAAAAGGATGCTTGTGACCTTCTCAGTAAAACCCATTAAATTCTAATTATTTTGAAAGGTGTAGATGTTTTAAAATTGCAACATATTATAATATAGGTATATCAGTGCACCGTGCACTAGGTCAGGTTCTTTAGATTCCTTTCAAGTTCAATTAACTTGATGCAATATATTTGATTAATTATGTAGGTAGCGGATGTTCACCTATAAACTATACCTAACTGCTTTATAATTTCCTTATTTTGTTTTTGTGTCATATAAAACAATGTTTCCAACAAAAGTTGGTTGAAATGTTTGAAATATTTTTTGTATCACACAAAATAAGAAAATTATAACGCAATTATAGCACAGCTTAAATACGAAATTATAGTATATACGTGAACACCTAGTACATATTACGTTATGTACTCTTCCTAAAAACATGGCCTTGTGTTTATTACGAATTTGCTCTGTTTGTATATACGAGCCGAAAACCAACAGCCACGTACTTTCTGCTTTTTTATGTTAAAACAACATTCAAACACAAACTTGCTATCTCAAATGTCATGATTTGGTAGGCCAAACAAATAAAAGAAACTAGAAAACTATTGCAAATATATTTTACATGAAATCCGAGTAGCATCTTTAATAGTTTTATTTAATTTCAGGTACATCTCTTTGGATTCGGTCGTTTTTTATATCTTAGCGACCATTGGTGCAGCAGTGGTAGCCTATTCTTTCTTCGACACAATCTGGAACTCCCTGCAATTAATAAGATCACTGCTTGCCCCACTCTTCATTGCAAATGAAGATGACTCGTTGGTCAAGAAGTTTGGACCTTGGGGATGTGAGTATCTATCAGCTACTTTTAAATACACTTGCGTCGATTATGTCTTACTTCTTTATCTCCCTAGGTATTGTTCAATTAGGTACATACTTTCAAAATGTTCCCACCTCCAGCAAAT
The DNA here is from genome assembly GCA_963920635.1 of Pseudeuparius sepicola. Classification (NCBI taxonomy): domain Eukaryota; kingdom Metazoa; phylum Arthropoda; class Insecta; order Coleoptera; family Anthribidae; genus Pseudeuparius; species Pseudeuparius sepicola. The sequence continues at coordinate 100,143,974 of OY987299.1, read as the reverse complement.
TATGAATAAATTGGACGAAATTACATGCTATATTGCTTGCTGATAAAATTATTACTTGCCGCATTTTGTGTACAGGGTGATCTACATAACATTTTACCACCCCCTTAACTTCTTTATTTTTAGAGTTAAAAACAAATTAAAGAGACAAAAGTATTAGGATTTTTGGTGAGCGAATCCACGGTAATGTTGAAATTCCATAAAAGCGGTACAAACCAAATGCATGTTTTTTAATGGAATACCCTTGGGGTATTGAATTTTCTGAATCTACGCTTCATCCCAACATGTCATAAAGGTTTACTCGAGACGTTACAATACAGGTTATTCTAATTTCATTTTTATGTTTTCATATCTTGTATCTCGGAAACGAAACATTTACCGGTAAATTTAGTACCTCTGAGAAAAAGGTTCAAAATAATGCCCCTTAAACGTGAACGGTCAGACAAAAAAGTTAAGGTTTATATTAGTTTCCAGTCCAGGGGAAAATTATTGCGAGAACATGAACCTTGATTCAGAGTGGGCTCAAAATGATTATTAGCGTTTTAAGGGCACGATTTTCAACATATTTTCTTGTATTCAATTTTTCTGCAAACGTTTCGTTTCCAAGAAACAGGATGTGAAAACATGAAAAAGTAAAGTTTGAACGCCCTGTGTATATGTGTTGCAATCGGGATGAGACGTAGATTCCTAAATTCAGTAATATGCAGGGTATCAAAAAACATGAGTTTGGTTTGTACCGTTTTTACGGAACACACTGTATCAATTTCAAGAAGACCATGGAAACGCCCACGAAAAATTCTGAAACTTTTATATCTACAATTTTTTCTTTAACTCAAAAAAATAATAAAGAAGTTAGACGGATAAATATTATGTAGATCGTCCTGTACATAACTCATATTTATTTTAATTTTTATTCAAGAGGGCATTATATTTTAATGATACCTATAACTTGGTTAAAAACCTTGTCTATATTTTTCAAAACTAATTCATGTAAGCAAATAATTAATGAACTATTATTGTAGCTATATCGGGAACGCGCAGTAATAATGTCTTAACTTTTAACAACTTTTCGAGTTGAATAGCCGTTTCGACAGCAGATTGGGCAAGTCCTTTCGAACGCACTCGGTTCATTGCTAGAGAAACTGCAGGAGTGAAAAAATCAATTTTATTCGCATTAAAAGTGACCTTTGTTCTCCCTGCCTATAGAAATCTTGCAAATAATCTTTGTTGTGAGATCCTGAGTAATAACGGATAAACAAATGTAATGCAACTTTATGGAGAATTATAACTATTTCTTATGTAACCAGGTAGGTAGTGGGTAGTGGTTTTCGAAAAATCATTCAGTAGGGATACAATTAGTGAAAAGGTACTCTTGTTACATAACGATAAAATACAAAATCAACCGTTTGCGTTGAACTTCTCAAAATATGCCCCAAAGCACCTGTTCACTCCAACACTCGAAACATAAAAATTTTCACCTACTAATAATAATTGAAGTGTTGTCAATCAAAAATCAACAATAAACAAATTAAAAAATCAACAATAAAAAATAACTTTGTTAGATCTCTTGTACTTTCTAGAAAAGAAAAAAGATTAGGTACTTACCTACTTCTTCGTTACTGCATATAAATGATTATGTAGGATTACCAGTTGACTTACTTAATATTTTCTGCTTCGTATTGGGCCCCTGAAGTTATTTTTTATTCAGTTTAACCATTTTACCTTGAAAATTTTAAAAATTTTCTTCGGCGGTTATATTTTTAGCAATACAAATTAAAAAGTTAAATTGGCTTTTATTGGCCGGATTTTCAATATTTGAACGCTTTTGACGGGCGGGGGCTACGCGTCTGACGTTTGATGTCTACATCTCGTGGAGGCCTACTTATTGAAAAAATCGTACAATAATGGGCTATTTCAGTGCCGATTTCTGAGATTTTAATGACGATTTTGAGACACTTCACTGCCGATTTCAAGAAAAATCTATTATTTTCAGAGAAGGGTGGGCTAGTTTTTCAATTCTATTTTTCAAAGGTAAAATAGTTAATATATCTTTACAAATTATTTCTATTTTTTTATCTAAAGTGACTGGCCTATAATTATATACCCAACTAAAGAATATACCTACCCACCAATGATCAACGTTTAATTAGTTGCAAATTTATAATTGTCACGCGAAAGCAAAGTCTATCTTTGAACATCCTATTATAGGTATAGCTATCTCTTAAGCCAGGAACATTTTTAACGAGTATACGACATATTTAACGCGGCAATGGAAAAATAAATCCACCATTATTAACGTGGGGTTAGCCATTTGAGAAAAAAATAGATAAAAATATTCACTTTCCCATTTGTCAAAACAACTTGCACGATATTTAATATTTAGTGGCAATTTAAATTTAACAACTATTTAAATACCAAACGAACTGCATATATTTTTGTTATATCATTTGATTGTTAACCGGATGGTTGTGCACATAATTGTTTACAAATATATTCGATATTCGCGTGTGTATTTGTGAGTTTCGACACATAAATTTTCGCATAGGCAAGCCCTATTGTGCAATCCATTAATTACCTACAGCCTACAGCCCACAGCGTACAATATATTATGTCTGTTCGTCCAAAATCAGAGAAGTTTGCATGCAATTGTAGTTATTGTGAAACTATGACAGTACCTACTAAATGTTTAAAACAACAATAATTTGCATATAATTATTATACCCTAGTTTTATTGAGTATATATGTAAAGTAGTTTCAAAATGAACTATATTATGTATTTAAACTAAATGAAGTTAACTTGGAAATATCAGGTAAATATTTAATTTAAAAGTTTATGTAATCCAGTAATATGATTAATTTGTAGCATTTCCAGACGCTATTATTTGCAATGGTAGAAATATTCAAATATAATAGGTATGTATATTAAATCATTTTACAAAAGTAGGTGTCTACTACAGTGTGTCCCCAGATGAGGTACCTACCGCACTCTTGTAAAGTTTCTTATATTTGATATGTCGAGAAAAGTCATTCTTGATAAAAAGTTTTGCTTGTTCTTAAAATAAGATTGGCATGGAAAAAATTAACATTACTTATACTGGGTGACCAGAAAATTGAAAAAACGTTAACTAACATAAGAGTAAACTGCCTCTATTTGTAGAGATAGTGAAAAAAGTTGTAAAGAAAATTTGTTCAGCGTGGTAAGTTACTTACGTGTACAAAATGTCAAAGAGTTAGGCCTACTTTGATTTTTTGATTTTTTTTTATTGTTTTTCTTTGATTAAATGGTTTTCTGTAAATAGTATGACAAAACTGTATTAACAAAAATGCGCCTGATGACAAAATTTAACAATTCTGGGCCTACTTTGTATTTTGGAAAATATTGGAAAATATTAGAAGAAAATCAAAGTAGGCCAGGATTGTCAAAATTTGTTCATCGTACATAGTTTAATACTCTGAGTAACTTTTGTTAATACAGTTTTGTCATACCTATTTACACTTTCAAATTTTGTAAGTAGCTTAACACGCTTGAACAGTTGTTTTTATGTGACAGTTATCAAACTGTCAAATAAAAACAACTGTCAAATAAAAACAATTGCTTCTATTCTCTTCATGGCCTATCAATATCGATTAATGTGAAATTAAACTTAAAGGTAATAATTATTTCTTCCATAAAAGTCAAGAATTTTGCTTAGATACGTAAAATAGTTTGATGATATTTTAATTTATTATTATTTTGGCATCAATTTAGAACTGGGAAACGTAATGTAACTCAATTTATACCCCAAATACTAGAAAGTGTAAATATCATTTTATTTTGAAAAATACCTATTCTTATCGGTAATTAGTAATAAAAAATTAATAGAATGATAAAGCTAGTGATATAAAATAGTTTTTACGAAGTTTCGAGTTTTTAAAATTTTCAGAAATTTCATAAATAGATTATATTAAAAATTGACAAAAACTAAATATTTTAGTAGAGCGTTCAAATTTGGTACACTTACGTAAAATTGAAAAAGAAACAACGTTTTCAAGTAAAACTTTTTGATATTTTAACAAATAAATCCATTTTTGGCGATATATTTTTTTAAATGTCATTTTTGACAGATAACGAAAGTCACATAACCACATTTGAGTGGGTCGTTTTTCATCTTTTTTAAAGCAAAAGGTAACCCCAAAATTAATTTTCAAAATAAAACGTTAATTAAAAATTTCCCCCTTATGGTGCGAACTTTTTGGAGGACACTGTATATTAAAACTACATTAGATTTCCTACGTTGTTGTCTCTGTTAACTTATTATTAGGAATATCTTAGTGCCTTGGTGATTTCTCAGGGGTAAGATAGGGTTGCACCAGTGTTTAGGTTCCTAAGTTTTTGAGCTGCGGTGATACCCAACGGCATTATCGTTGGCTGTATAGTACTCTTATATAATACATGTCAGTTACATTTTCCTCGTCCTAATAACAAAAAGTGGTAAAAATTATGGATGGATACTAGTTATTTATCAATAAAAACAGTATCCAAAAAAATCTATTGTTGTAGGTACACAACTTCCTTAAATTTTGGCGAAATTTCAAAACCAACACCTCGTTGCATTTATCTGTAAACGGGCTTTAAAATGAGGTGTCGCACATGTTAGGATGTAATTTAAAAAAATTGAGTTGGTAGCTCTGGGGGGATTAGGGTTAGGGGTTAGTATGGCCAAATATGTACTCCTTACTAAATCTTTTGACTTTTTTGCGTTTTTAAAAACAGTGAGTGTTTTGGCAGTTATTCCAGGCGGATGGTTTTCGTTGGGACACCCTGTATGTACACTAAAATGTCTACTAGTTATAAAATAAGTCTATCCTATAATTTCAAATTTTTATGATTTACACTATTTCCTAAAACGTTTAACTTTTGCTTCTTCTTAAACTCTACTGCAAATACGAAAAGACGATAACAACCTTTTGTTTATAATCGTATAGTCTGAACAATCCGAACATGGATAAAGTAGGTGAGGATCATTAAATTACCACTTCGCAATTCTAATTACGCTAACATTGATATTGACTTTTAAGATGCCCGCCTAGAGCGAGTTACATAAAAGCCAGTAGCCCCGACTGGTTGTCTATAGGAAACTATTTCCATTTTTATATTAGTATTATTATTAATACATTAATGTATTTACTAATAATAGTGGACCTTGTCTGTAAGAGTAAATGGACGGCACTTTTCGAGGTCCAGTTATTAGGTAACTTTTTGGTGCAAAAGATTGGGAAGTTTTGGCAAGATTGTGTACTGGATGACCCTATAGGTATAATCCTAAGTTTGCGACCTCGTGCGACCGCTGCTCGCGCCGCCATCTTGGAAAAATGGCTCCGTTAATCAGTATTTGGCGTATAACTCCGCTCCTGTAGGTTTTAGAGAAAAAGCTTTGCAGGTAAAATTTGGAGACGATAAAATCGCTTATAAACATATTTTTCATTCGGTCATTTAGTACTTGAAGTAGTTTCAGGTAATAAAGTAATAAATCTCAATGCTTCTATCAACTCGATTCCACACCACCCATGAGCTAGGTCAGAGTTGAACGGCTCGTTTTTGTTTAGATTCGTCTGGAGTGGATATTGGAAGAGGCGGGAGATGAACAAGGATTCTAAAGGTATATAGTGAACATAGTGAACCAGGGATATCGCGTAATGCAAAACGACAGAAAACGCGCATGCATCAGGCTGTACTGTAACTGTGGATTATATCTCAGGTCTACCGGGAATACCACGCTATAGAAACCCGGCACTCAACTCAATGAATAAAGAACCTCAGGAAGGAGTCAAAGCTCTAAGAACATTATAAAATACATGAGGCGGAAATCGCCCTGTGTAGGAACGAAGTTTTGACACAATATTTTAATATCTGAGACGGTGATAGGTGCCAGTACCTATGTGGTGCTTACTGTGAAACTTTTGCCAGTAATTATCCTTGGCTGTGCGGCTTGTAGCTCTTTTCTGAGCGCCAAAACTAAATGTTTGAGAATAATAATCCAACGGTAAGTAATTTTGTGATTTAAATCAACTTTTGGGGCTCTGCGCCAAAGTGGCATAGGTGTTTGTGTAAGTACCTACTTACTCACAATTGGAAATTTAAAATTAGAATTGCTATACTTAACTTAAAGACATAAACGTGCCTTATAATTATTGTAGGTGTAGGTACTGATTTTACGAAAAGTGAAGATTTCTGCCTCGATTAGTTTGTTGAAACAACTCACTGTGAAACCGGAAACGGCATCCCGCCATATGCAGAAACTATCCTGGTCGTGCGTTAATCCCAAAGGCGCTCCTTCTTGGGGTTCTTTATTCATTGACTCAACTCTTTGAATAAAGAACTCCAGGAAGGAGCAAATTTGAGCTGAACGCTGGACCGGGATAGTCTTTGCCTATGGCGGGATGGCGGGATGCCGTTTCCGTTTTTACAGTGGCGCGCACCTTTGAGTTTTTTAAACTAATCGAGGCAGAAATCCTCAATTTTCGTCAAATCATAGTACCTACAATACAAGAAAAACATTATAAGGCACGTGTATGTCTTTATAGTACTCGTATGAGAGCCGGCCGCATGATTTCAACTCTCATAAGATTATAGAATAAGATGTTATGTAAAATGTAGGCAGTATATTTCTTTACTTGAAGCGAGGAGGTTGCCTCAATTAAGATGGGCCATATCATTGTTATTTAAAGAAGTTGCGGTTAATTTTTAGGCAAATCTACTCTCATATCATTATAGAACAAAATAGTAGAGAAGGCCCATGGAGCAACAATAAAAAAAAGGGTCCCTTCAGGGGCGTGCAGTCCATGGAAGCAAGGGAAGCAGTGCTTCCCCTAAACCAAAACAATGTAAAATGACAAAATGTAATTCTTGAATTTTTAAACAGGAAGCAGTTAGTTTAGTTACCTAGGTATATCAAAAACGCTAAAAATTATCTTATATATCATATATCAAACCTACAATATGTTATGCATATAGCACAGACCTATGCTAACAGGTCTGTGGCTATAGCAAATGCGGCGTTGACTCCGACTGCCCCCATCCTAGAGAGCCACAGTACAATGTATGCTATGCCGGCCGCCAGCTTTTCTGTAGCGTTCGAGAGTCGAAAGGTTATTGAACTTTCCACCTTCACCTGCAAGGGCAAAACCCCCTATGAAAAATTTAACCACAAAAATGAATGAACTTTCACAGATATCGCTGTTGTTTATTGAGAATATACTTCTCCAGAACATGTTAGAGCATCAACGTTTTTATGATGACGTCATTGACGAATTCGCAAAAAGTGATCGAAGAATCGAATTACATTACAAATAGGTAAGTTTTTAAACATTGCTTCCCTTACTTAACCGCACGCCCCTGGGTCCCTTATTGGTCCTTTAGAAATTCGACAGGCGTATTTTCGGGGCCCCGAAAATCCTCCGCTGTTAAATACGGCGCGAAAGACGGGGGCAAGTCTAGCTATACAGCCAGTGCCATATAGATACCGGAGAACGGGTCAGCATATTTAACGATACCTTTTCAGGTAAATTATTTCCCGTTTTCGAGTTATTAAGGATTTTCGGCGGAAAAAACGACCAACGCAGGTGGGACGCATCTCTTTTAAGTGATTGGTCGGCATTTCCCGTCACCTAAAAGCCAAAGTCCGAAAACTGTCAACTGTCAACTGTTGCAAATTGCCCTTTTTCGCCGAGCTACAGCTAAGTTATTTCGGCTCGGGGCTCTGCGGGGTCGAAATTTTTAAAGCTTTTTTACAAGTTTTCAGGTGAGGTGCAGATGCATCCGGTGCCCCCGAAAAATCAAAAAATAAGAAAAAACACGCAATTTTTAAGAGCGGTTCCTCGGGATTTCCCGCCAATTTCGCTAATTCTACAGCCGTCCAGTTTCTCGAAACTTGAAAATCGGGAGTCGGGAAATTTGGTTAAATATCGGATTTTCGAGGTTTCTTTCAGTACTAGAGGAAAGTACAAGACCCAATTAAGAAATTTATCACCTCCTTCGGTTTTTAGAACAACACTTTTCGAATTTATCAAAAGACTTTTGCGAAAAAGTAGTAAATATGTTCGTGGGACCGTTTGTAAAAAATTAAAAATTAACCAGAACTTCTTTAAATAACAATGATCGGGCCCATATTATCTGAGGCAACCTACTCGCTTCAAGTAAAGAAATATACTCTACACATTTTACATAACATCTTATTCTATAATCTTATGAGAGTTGAAATCTTGCGGCGGGCTCTTGGACCATTAAGTCACGGCGATAATCTATTGCCGTGCTTTAAGTTTAGGAATCCTTGATAATACAGCAGTCTAATTTTAAATTTCCAATTATGAAGAAGTGTCTACCTACACAAACGCCTATGACACTTTTGTGCATGGCCCCAAAAGTTAAATTAAATTACAAAATTACTTACCGATGGATTATTATCCTTAAACATTTTAGTTTTGGCGGTCATGAAAGTGCCACAAGCCGCACATCTAAGCTTAATAACTCGAAAAAGTATATCTAAATACCACATACTGACACCTATCACCGTGTCAGATATCAAAATGTTGTGACAAAACTTGGATATGACTTAGGGCGATTTCCATGGAATTCTTTATTCAAAGACTCAACTCTACCTTATGGGTGGTGTGGAAACGAATTGTGTTTTTTATTCACTTTATTGCATGGAACTACTGAACTACTTGAGGAATAATAGCAAATATCGCTTTCCTAAGCAATTAAAAGAAAACTAACGTTCCACCTTGTAATAAGTCTGAAACTACCTATTAGTCCGGAGAAAATATTATATAGGTGACAAATTCTATCATCTCTAAGTTCTCTAAGTTGCGTTACGAGGTCGCAAACTTACGGTCACACCAAAGTCTGCGGAATACTATCCGTCAAAATGTATTGAAAGTAATAGCTGTCATAGAATGTATAAATGTTCGTTACATAATACTGTTTGAACTAACATATGATTTTTATTTATTTGAATGTCTCTTCAAAATAGAGCCACGATTATTTCGCTGTCATTTAGTAGGGACATTAAAAATGCCTACAAAAAAAACTGTTTATTTTTATCATTTGCCGCACATGAAATAATGTTATCTTTAATTTCAGTGATTACCGGATCTACAGATGGAATAGGAAAGGCTTACGCATTTGAGCTCGCCAAGAGAGGGATCAACATTGTCTTGGTCAGCAGGAATTTAGAAAAACTCAAAAATACAGCACGGGAAATAGGTGAGCCACAAACCATTGATGAGTGCGGTTGTTAGAATGTAGCTCTTATTAAAAGAAAACAACCTGTAACTTTTAAATAATTACAAGCTTTTATTTAACTTCACGTGTTAGTATGTGTGAGCCAAATCCTACAACTTAATTTTAAATCAGTTCCACCCAACCGATTGAGCTGAAATTGATAATACAATCTAGTAGGTATAGAGGTACTCAATATTGAAATTTGTTCAAAATTGCCTCCGCTGTAAGATGGCGGATTACCTTTTTTATTTGCAACCCCCTTAATATTAATATCAAATGAAAGGATTTGACGAGTAGAAAACGATAAGATGAGTGACGTTATGCTAAATCTTATAGGGCGACCGCCCCAAGATGGCGGAATGAGAGGGTTTGTCAAGCGAATACGAGACGTCATTGTCTCTGTGGCGGATAACCCAAGATGGTAGCTCGAAGCTCACAGGAAAAAGGCCTTGTAATAATAATGCTTTATCAGAAATATTTTAAAACTGGCTTTTATTTCAAGCCATGTACATGCAGTCGCAGAGGTGTTCAACTCACAACGTTTCATTAAGGCGACTTTGCGAATTGTCAGTTACAGTGCGAAAAACAGTAAATTCGGCGCCGTTAGGTTGGCTTTAGATTGTCTGAATAATAGTGGAAAATCTTACAACCCTGCCCACGGACATTGGCGGCTTTTTTCGCAAAAGTCTTTCGACAACCTAAAAATCAAAGTATGTGGTATTTCTCTTAATAGGTCTCGAACTTTCCTCCCGTACCAAAAAGAACCTGGAAAATCCGATTTCTAAGTGAATTTCCCGATAAACGATTAACCACTTTCAAGTAACGGGTGGACTGTGGAATCAACGAAACCGTCGAAAAATCCCCCTGAAAGGTAGTTTAAACAAATATAAAGGACCTATTCCTTACAATCTCTTATACCTGCTGATAAACTAACATCAGGTAGAAGCATAGGTATAAACAAAGAAAATTATAAGACCTATAGGTAATTTTCTTTGGTACAACAGCTGTAATAGATGATTTAAGTATAAATAATATAATGTATAATTTTAAAATATTAATATTAAACAAAAAAGTAATATAAGCATTTGTTCTTTCAAAACTTATTAGCGTTGACTTATATATTATTAAAGACTGCTCACGGCTGTCACGTCTGACACATTTTTGGCTCACCATGCGCTTTCCGGAGATAAAATACAATGCAGAATACATTGTTAGCCATCAGAGCCATCTGTTTTCCAGGACATAAATCTATAGCCGTGAGAAGTCTCTATAAATACGTCAGTCAACGTTATTAGTTTTTATTTGTAAGAAGAATATTCCCATTTGCTTAAAATTGGGAAAATTTATATTATAGCAATGTCGCTACGGCCCTGTCTATACCTACGGTACGGGGAGAAGCGGAGTAGTGGGAGGGAATGTAGAGGAAGTTGTTAATTTGAGAAGCCGTACATACCACAGAGTACAATTTGGCGCAACGTTGCAGCACTTACCCATAATTCTTGATTTCTTGCTTATTTATCATGCCTAGTGGAAACAATTGTGAGGCCGCGCCTATACTTACTAAAACGAATAAAATAAGTTTTGATGTTCAAAATTTTGTTTTCAGAAAGCTTGTTGCGCGAATTGTAAAGAAAATACAGATGATATTCCGGCAAGTAGGTATAGTATTTTGTAAAGTCACTTGAAACAGCATAAAAAAACTCTAATTGGCGCCACAAAAAGAATATAGGACATAAGCGTCACGCAGTTTTCAAAAATATACATATATTCTACAATCAACATAATATTTCACTTTTAAGGTTTTTTAAGGTTGTCGTCAAACACAACGCAAAAGTTAATACACCATATAATATTCTCAAAAGGTCTCTAAAAAGCCATATCCATTATAACTATTTACACAAGTATATCCTAAGATCTGTGAAATTATGGCATGGCTATGCACTGCATTTTGTTGCACAAGTGGCCGGCCGTCGAACAGTGTAACCCAGGCAAGTATTGGTGATATTATATTAGGCGAGCATGCAGTCACTTGTTTTTAGTACAATATCTGTCTTCTCTGTCTCCTTCATCTCTTTTTACTACTATTACCAGGTGTGGTTTAATATCGTTAAAAAAGTGTTTTGTCTCATATTTTATTGCCGAGGCGCCTGATGTTATCGAGCTACCCTGGTAAAATATAAATCACAGTGATATAAGAGTCTCGACCTAGTTAATAACATTTTACCACGCTCTGCTACTGGTAAAAATACCAGATTTATCAGCAGAAATCACCAGTATAAAGGTTTTTATGCTGTTCCAAGTAACTTCATTTATACCATACTTGCTTATCGACCATTACCAATCATTGCCCAAATTAACCGATACCTACTTTTATGAACATTTCGCGCGACAAGCTTTTTGAAAACAAATTTTGCAAACTTGAGCTAATTATTATACTTATTTGCTTTAGTACATGGCTTTAAAAAAGCTTGCTTTTAAAAAGGCATTTTATACTAATTATGTATACATCTACGGTGACTCCAAAGTTGCTGACTGGCGTAAAAAAATTGCCATACTCAATTACCATACATACAAAATGGAAAAATAAATAATCGTGCTGGTCGATTCCGATTGTACTGCTTTTTTAAACCTAACCCCCCATGGAAAACCCCTAGCTACGGCTCTAGCCATATTAAAAAACAAATAAGTATAAAGCTTACGTGGCCACTATTTGATTGCAATAAAATATCAGTAGGAGGTGGTGGTGGTGGTGTGAATCTCGGAAAATTAGGAAATTAGATCGGTGCCGAGCCTCCAAAAAGACTCTCCCCACGTAATCAATTAGTAGGGAGAACTGCGGAAATTTGAAACTAAACGACCTGACGCAATTTTTACCCCAGACGCTTACGGATCCTTCAACATTGCTGCTCAACAAGACTGTCGTTGGGAAAGGTCATGGCTGGCTTTCGCAACGTGACTGTCTCCAAAGAAGTAGCGTAGTAGTATTTTCTTTGCTGTCTCGTTGCGGAAGGTCGGAATAGTTTATTTAACGCATTTGAATTCCAGCTTCACGATTTGGGGTGAATACAGTTGAAATTCAAGAAAAAATGTTTTATTGACCGATTTGTATGTTGTCAAATAGGGATAGTTATTTACAGGGTGAGCCATTTCTATCGTCCGACCCAACACTATGTGCTAGCATTTTTAAAAATAAGTGGGGTCTTTGGTATAACGTTTTATGCACGAAGGCTTCGTGTCCAAGTTATTGGGTGTTTAAATTTTAAAAAATATGTGGACTATTGAAAATGTACCAAACCAGTTAAGATATTTAAGTCATATATGTGTTACACGTTATAACGACATGGGTTAGCATAAAACCTGTTAATATCAAACAACTAGTGGCGGAGTACCTAGTGTGGGTAATTATTAGTGGGTACTTACCTTTTTAGAAAAAAAAGAATGACCTTGTATGGTAATAAAATGTATTGATTTTTTATGTAGATTTTAAACTAAAAACGTCTTCCTTGCAGTTTTTCGTATGTGTTATGGTTTAATTGCAAATTTTATTTTTTATTGTTTCAGGGTATTTCTTTTTCCAACAAACATACCTATTTAAGGATATACTTTTGAAGATACAGTGCCTAAAACATTTAGGGAAGATACAATTTAATGTTACACTCTGTATCTCGAAAAGTAAAACCTTGAATGGGTAAGTTTATCGGAAAAAGTTACTTTATTTAAAGTAAGAAATACATCTTTCTACTTTGAGTCTTACTTATAGAGCAAATTTTTTAGTTAATATTTCAGAAATACTTTTAAATAATACAAAAAAATTAATTTTGCTATGAAAAAATATAAAAAATATTACTATACAATGTGATTCATTTATTTTTTCTAATTACCCACTTCTCGGCCACTGGTTGTTTGAGGTGTTTGATATTAACAGGTTTTATGCTAACCCATGCCGTTATAACGTGTACGAAATATGACTTAAATATCTTAACTAGTTTGGTAAATATTCAATGAATTCCGCATATAAAATGTTTATATATATTAACCACTGTAATAGCATTATTTTGGCAAATATCTATAAATAATTTGCATTCTATTATACCAATCTAAATAAATTATCATTTTTATTATAAAAGAAAATCATATTTAATTATTTGCCTAAAATATTATTTTTATATAATATATAATTCTTTTCATTCATCAAATTATCACCAGGCTTCAAGATGGTTGGGCCATTTTACGTGTAGCCAAAGAATTTGCAGTTTCAAAAAATTCCATATGGGGCTTGAAGAAAAAAATTTAAGAAACCAGAAGTGAAGAAAATATCCATGGAGTGGGCAGAGATAACAAATTTATACATTAGGTTGAGTTAGGTTATGCGGATTGTATTGGAAGGTTCTACAAAAGTATTTGTAAACAACTATTCTTGGATAGATAATATAGGTGGAGAAGCCGTTCTAATAAATCACGAGCCTAAGAGAGTGGATATGTGTCAAATCAGTGACCACGCTAATTTTAAAATGGTTATACAGAAAAATTTTGCTCAGATAATTTATAAAATGTTTCCAAATTATTGAACAGGCACGAGCGCAGTCTGAGATTAACTTTCTCCAATTACCATTGTCGTAGCATATAACCGTGTCAACAAGCGATGAGAACCAGTAATGAATTGAATAATAATAAATAGCACTCATCACAATTGTGTAAATCAAAGAGCATGCCTTATGCCTTGTTTAAGGTCATTCAACTATACAAGCACATTGAGGCAAATTTCCTTAGTTCTTAAAAGTAGTGACTAATAGGTAATTCTATACTGCGGATGGTGCATTGCATCATCCGATAACGATCGATATCCTTGGATTTGATAAATTTAGGGAATGCTAGAGAAAATTTATATCATTACAACACAATTTAGTTTTCCAAATTAACACTCATTAACTGGTCTAACAACTACATGAAAAATAATAGTATATTTTACACTATATCTACCTACTTTTCAAACGTTTCAAAAATGAAAAACGTAAGCTTCTTGGAGAATTTGACAACTGTTACTTTGATATTATATGGTCATGGCTACATTGGTTATAGGATGCGATAAAATAATTTTATTTCTGACCGGGATATTATAAGCTTATATCGTCATAGTTACGCTATCAATAAAGAGGGTCATAACTCCCTTGGGACATTATAGATTCTATAATTCCCTCTACCTTTCACAACAGTTCTGTTTATAAACAAGTAACATAGCAACAACCTAGCAACAACAAAACTCTTATAATCAATGGTACCTGATTCAAATATACCGGGAAGGTAATAAATTGGTACATTTTTTCCGTTTTAAAAAATAACAATATTTTATTGAAATCGGTCAGAAATAAAATTATCTATGTACCACGGGAATTAATGGGCCTTAGTAACCTCAGGCAATTGCTGTCCCTCGGGCCGGAGGCCCTCGGGACGCAAACTTTGCCATCGGTAATTAAGGCCCTTATAATTCCCTTGATACATAAATAACTATTAGTGTCACCTAATGACAGACATTATAACCCGTAGGAAATGAATCCATGTAGAACTAGTAGAAATTAAATGGGATAGATGATAATGCAGCACATTCACTTACTGGCGCCAAATACCTATATAATAAACATTATAATTGTATGGTCGTAGAAAAAAAAATTTGCTATAACATCAACCACTGAGAACAAATATTTCGACATTGCATTACTTTCTTAATTTTGTTTTACGTGTCTCCTCCTATCTGCGCTCCTAATTTATTAACTTAATGTGCATTTTGCAGGGTGCTGGGTGACTCATCTCGCTCGACGTCCTACCTCAATTTTTATAAACTGGATATTTTTTAAAAGTGACATTGTGGTATGAAGTGTAATCACAATCACCCAAAAATTGTTCCTTTTCATATACAGGGTGTCCCGAAATTAACCAGCCATAATTTACCAGCTTGTGACCCAAAAAAAAGTTCATATAAACATGACCTCAAAAATGAACCCTCAAGAGTTTAAGTTTTCGTTTTCATTTGGTACCCAAGTCAAGTAGGTTATGAAGAAATAGGTGGGGCGGCTGCCATATTGGATTTAATATAACGTCACTCACTTTCTACTCGTGAAACCCTTTCAATGTATACCCATGTCAAGTAGGTCATCATAAATCCGCCATCTTGAGGCTGCCACCATATTGGATTTAGTATGATGTCACTCACCTTATATTTTTCTACTTCTCAAACCCTTTCATTCAATACCCATGTCAAGGAGGTTGTAATGAAATACGTAATCCACTGTCTCGGACTGGCAGCCATTTTGAATAAATTAAATTATATTGTATTGTCACCAAAAGTGTGTACAAAGTTCAGCTCAAGATACGCCTTTCGCTAGTTTACTAATATATCTTGGCGTAGCCACATACGCCCCATTTCATTATAAATCTCCTATTTCTTATTTATTTACCTTTGGATCTCAATCCAATATATACTACTGAATAGTGCTTACGTAATAAGAAGATATCAATATTTACAAAAAAAAATAATGGCAAACAACATATTTTTAAACAGTTTTTTCACTTACTGAAAAGCCGAATTTTTAGTTACGCTCCTATGAAGCCCTCGACTTGTTCTCCTCTTATTACACATTATACTGGGTGACTCCCCCCATTCCAAATGGTAAATCAATTAAATTTTATAAAGCTCTTGAAAAGTAGGTACCTACCTACTTTAAAATCGTGTTAAATGAAAGTACAGCTGATTTAGTAATTCTCGACTTAATCAATATTATTTGATTTATCATTGCATTTGCTAATCAAATAAATCTTCTTAAAATTATGTCCAAAACTGCATTTTGTCGTTTCACTACACAGTATGGAGATAAAAGCATTATTGGGGGGATATGATATAGAAAGTAATGATAAAGATAAATGGACTATACCTATTAGAATCCAAGTTAGTTTTATCAGCACGTTATTATAATATCATATTAACCTTCCTATTATTGTTATTCCGCACCTACACTAATTTAAATTGGGTAATTGAATTCCTTGCCACTTGCCACAACCTTAGTTTGACCCTTGCTATCACTCGTATAATACCTAGTAGATGTTGGCATAATAATTTAGTTTACACTATACAGTGTGGTAATTTTAACTGGCGGTAGGTGTGACACGGTGATAGGTGTCAGTATGTGGTATTTAAATACTTTTTAGAGTTATTATTAGGCTTATAGCTGTGCGGCTTGTGGCATTTCCCTGATCGCAAAAACTAAAACGTTTGAGGATAATAATCCATCGGTAAGTAATTTTGTAATTTAAATTAACTTTTGAGGCCATGCACCAAAGTGGAATAGGCGTTTGTGTAGGTACCTACTTCTTCATAATTGGAAATTTAAAATTAGAATTGCTGTATTATCAAGAATTACTAAACACAAAGACACAAACGTGTTCAAAGGTGTGGTAGGTGATAGAAGATGGCATAATATAATGCAGAGATGGTAAGATATGTCGAGAGTCAGGAGATGTGATGATGGCCGCGCAGAGGACGTATCATGAAGAATTTCTAGAAATGAATTACCCCAAATGTGCAAACTTTTGTTAGAATTATTGTCCAGAGATGACGAGGTTTTGGAAAATTTGGACACCCATGGCAAAATAATGGCTGTGAACAAGCCGCTAGAGTAAGACACTTAGAACCTTAAATTTTAGAGGCAGTTGAAGAAACTCCCTGGAACGAACACAAGAAGATTGGCAGCTAGATTCTACCTACATATCGCACATGACTATTTTCCGCACTGTGAAAGTTCAAGGTGCACTGCAAATGATAATTTTGACAAAAATATCTTACGGGCAGATGAGGCCGCATTTACCCGAGAAGGGATTTTTAATGTAGGGGAGACCGGGGCTGGTTGGTACATTTTTTCTTTAAAAGGCTGCCACACCAATAAAAATAAAGATAAGCAAAAATTAATGACCCATGGAAGATGTTTACACTTGGTCGCATAAATGGGTTTCCAAAATAAAAAACTGCTTATAAATTTCAATAGAAATGTCACTTGTCAAGCGTACCGACCTACCCCATATATGGAGTAGATTGGTACAATGTTTGGGGAAGGTTGGTACACCGGTAAAGAAATGCAAATAAACACATAAAGAAAATTCATCTGTTTGTTTAAATAAACATATATTATAATTTTAAATATTTTAAAACAAAAATATGAATACTGGGTAAAACTATACCCGTAAAAAAAGAAAAATATAAACATTTCTTTCATATGTACGTTAATAAAAAGTAAAAACAACGATAAAGGAGATTTTAATCTTTTGTAATTGGAAGAAGAACCATCGCTTTCACAATTCTGATCTACGTAAAAAAGATCCGGTTCGATGCATTTTTCGTGCACCCAGTTCCTGCAGCTTCGGCACTGAATCCATGGTTGGTGCAGCGTAACAACCTGCCCCGGCATTATTGTATCAACCAGCCCCATAACGGTTTTGTTTCTTTTTTACGTTCTACCGTTATAGTTTTTGAAGTTAGGAAATATTTATATACACTAATGTTTACTGGGAAAGACAGAAATATTACCAGTGAGGGTTCAGAAATGAACCAATTCATGCACAAGAAATTACACTAAGATATGGATATTCTCAAAAATTTACTTGCTTACTTTTAGTATGAATTATGACCAATAACACTCGGGAATCTCAACCGATACACTTCTCTTTGCATCCTACCGCTGATAATGACAGACCCCACCCATAGTATGCGGCGCACTGCCATTTATCAACGGGTGGCTAAGATATAGTCCTTGTCTCAACCTGTCCCTGTGCCCAACCAGCCCCGGTCTCCCCTACATAATATTTACTCATGTCAGGGTAGATTAAAATCCGCATGAAGTACGAAAAAACCATTTTCAAGAAAGATTTTTTATGTGTGGGCAGGAATCGACAATGTCAATCTTGTTGGACCATAATATGTATTTTTAAAGAGCGGCTAAACGGAGCTAAGTTCCTGTACTTTCTGAGAAATAATCTTGACAATTTTTAAATGTAAATGTGATTATTACTTATTTATGTTGAGTGCTTCTATGTACTAGGTGAGTTGTGATATTATTATTCTTTATGCGGGATGATAGGGCTACAGGTGAACACCCGCTTAAAAATCTTACAGAAGTTTTTCAAGGAATTATCTGGTGTTATGGCAACGCTGCAGAAGAAAGTCATTATTGACTTCCTACTGCAGCGTTCATAATGAAGCGATCTTGCGACCAGTGTCATGCCTTCTTATTTTCTACACATTAAAATAGTTATTTATGTACCAAGGCACTGAAGTTCAACTTTTTATGACTCATGTGGAATTTAGTTGCCGAGGCCTCTGGCTGAGGCAAATAAACCACATGAGTCATAAAAATAACTTCAGTGCCTAGGTACATATTATATTTTTTTTGAAATCGGAAAAAAATGTTTTATTAGGCAAGAAAATAATCATACGGGATCACGCGTCCATGAACCAACTGCGCGCGGCGTTGCTTGACTTTGACGATCGCTCTACCTAGGTCAAGTAAGATAAGACACGGCGCCTTCGAACAGACAAACCAAATTGCTGCCTGTTGTGCAGCCTCCACAACAAATCTCTTGATATTCAAACCTACTAAAATATTTATACTGAAAGATTGCGCTGGTATAGGTAACAACTTCGCAATGTGTATGAAAAGTTAAATGGGCCTTTTGTGGCTGCGTTTTGAATATTTGGTCACTTTTGACGCGCGATGGATCCGCGTCCGACGTTTGATGTTTACATCTCGCCAAGGCCTACTTATTGAAAAAATCGTACAATAATGGGCTACTTCAGTGCCGATTTCTGAGCTTTTAATGACGATTTTGGGACACTTTACTGCCGATTTCAAGAAAAAAATATTTTCATGGTAGTGCTTTTTGGGTCGAAACGTACCGCCACTTAAAATTTGTGTAGGTAAATACTAATCAAAGTCATGCCCTGTATAACTGAAAGCATTGAAATGCACTGGGAACGGCTTAACGGTCTTTTTATTTTATTTTCTGCCGCATCAAAAAAACTGACATTAGTCATATTCAAGCTTCTCGGGCCCTATTTTGACCTCAGCCCGTGCGTAATGTAGCCACATAGGTAGTCAGTTTTTTATTTCGCAAAACGAAATAAAATCCCATTTGTTGCATCAGTTCTGCTGGTCACTGAACAATCTGTTTCCAAAATTTTAAATGTTCGTCACGACATATAGAAAGTATTGGGTGGACTCTGTGATTAGTGTTGGAAAGTTACCGGTAATTTATTTTTGTTCGGTAACTTACGGTAAAGTTCTGTAATTTTTAGTAATTTTCGGTAATTTTGGTAGAAGCCTTTGAAAATACAGTATTTTCACGAAGAAGTTATGAAATGGATACTTTACTTTATGTAACTGCATGGGTTAATAAAAAATAACCAGTTAAATTATGCTTTTACCACAGAAAATATACTATTACGAAACAATATGCGTAGAAATAGAGCGATTTTACCAGCTCCATTTCGAATGACCTTCTGTTCGTAGTATATTTTCTGTGCTTTTACTAAATATATAAAAATAAAAATATCATTCTTCAGGTACAAAAAAAATCTTTGGTTATATCTTTGTATATAAAGAAAATGGGCAGCCGGAGGCGAAAATTGCCCTGCCTATTTTTTTATCTAAATTTAATTGTTTTAAGCCCACTCCGGCCACTCTTCAGAGTATCAATGATATGGCCTTTAGAAGAATTACCACTACTACCAGTACTAGGAGTAGAACCACTATGTACTAAATTATTTTCTTTGTCTATTTGTATATTATGAAAGAAAACAAATCATTAGACAAAAAAATTAGACCTTGTGAGGCCTTGTGTACCGCAACCAAATAGATATACACTTGTAAAGTTACCGGTAATTTTACTGGGCAAGTTACACTAAAATTACGGATTTCAGGTAATATTACCGACAGGGCACATGTAACTTACGGTAATTTACGGTAAATTACTGAAAGTTACTTTGGTAATTTTCACCTTGCCCATCACTACTTATCTGTGATATGCTCTGTTTTATAGATTTTAGTTTGTTCCTCTTATAACATCGGCAACGGTAGGACGGTAATATTACCCTGCTTTTAAATTAACCTATTGTATGCCATAATTACTTAAGTTGTTTTCAAACCGACAAAAAATTGGGAATTTCTTAGATACCTACCTACGTACTTGATTTGGGAACTTGAAATAATTGTATATTTTTTTATATACGTACAGTGAGTATTGACGTAGACACGTATTCACAATCATTTTTCAATGCCTAATTACAACGTGACTAGCACTTTCAGAGATTGCCAAAAGCAAATAGGTAGGTAACTGGTTTTTTGCCGTCATCTGCAGTTAGATGCAATAATTATTATCCAAAATCCATTTCTAATAACTACCTATTCTTCACATGTATAAAAGAATTATAATAGTTACAATTATAATTTTTCAGGCAGGTTCTCTAGCTCTACTATTTTCCCCCGAGCTAAAACCGCCGCGCGCCGGTCCGCATCACGTGTAACCGGCCTGCTAATTTTTATATTACTTGATTGAATCATTAGGGGTATACCAGAGATCAGTATACAGAGGCAATTGATAAAATTTTTAATTGATAATATATACTACGTGACTTAAAGGGCGGCGATCATATTATAACCGTGAACATGCATCCAATAGACTAGCCATAAAAATCGGGGTTCCTCAGAGTTATATTTTGATGCCAAGCTGACGACACTGCGCTCATTAACGCCGCAATTCCTTGGACAATTTAAGTACTAAAATGACCTATAGTGTTAATGGGGCAGGTGATTGGTTTTTAGGTTGAAAATGAACGACAGTCAGATATACAAATAACAACACATTTCTCCAGAAACTCAGATCAAAATCCTGTCAATATTTTGTGTGTGAAATCGAATTCTAACCTCAATTGACAAGCACACAATGACATAAACATAATGTTAGCAAAACTCAGTGTCGTTATTTTACAAATCGGAAACCTTATTCAACTAACTGCATCAGATACCGCTCTATCGAGTACCTAATTCTCTAAGGATAATCATCAAAGGTATCGGTATCAAAGTATTTAGGACCCGCAAACGAGTAGTCAGACTGTTGACGAAAGATCACTGCAATCCTCACTTTAAACTAATTCTATCTTACATAATTATCCTACGCGAAACAAAAACGATTCTTACTCCATTTCACCTTTTAAATAAGTTACAACATCCTATAAACTACACTTCTATAAAGCTACTCGATACGCTAGCCATAGAAACAAAAAAAAAAGCCAAAGTTTTTATAGCTTCCTAAAAATAGTTAGTGAATTTTATATTATTTTCTAACCTATTTTAATGTTTTACTGATTTTAGAATTTCTCAAAAAAATATAGATGTACCCGAGGCAATTTTCATTCCCTGGCCCAAAATATACAAAAATTATCTACACATTTACTGTACATTTATGCCAATTGAATAATATTTAATTATCATGATTACTATGTTGTTACTTGTACCATAGAAGAATCTACTACGACTAGGTTCTTTTATGCTTGTACCATTGATTGAAAGTAAATGAGTGCAATCACCGCTGCCAGGAAGCTCAAAGGAAGCGCTTGCAAGCAGATTGATATATCTATTTGTCTTTGTTTTAGGTGTATATGTTATAGCCCATATATGAAAACAGACCGTATGTATACGGTCTAGGCTAAATGGCGCAGACCGTATGTAAATGACATGGCATTTCATATAGGTACGGACTAGACCGTTAACATTGACATTCAGACTGTATGTGCAATCGTAGTGAATTACCCTTCTTTTTTTATATAGGCCCATTAAAGAAGAATATGCCTTCTATTTAGTATGTATTTTGCAGAAAAAATCTAGGGTACCTATACATTATACTAAATAATTACCTTCTTTCCTTCAAAATACTACGTACCAGCAAGGAATCCGTGTTATTTGCGTACGTATCATTTGCGTACAGCTACCTGATCAGTGTTACTTGCGTACAACGGGGCTCGGTACGAAAATTCAGGTAAAACGATTATAGCTGAAGAGCAGCATTTGCGTACAACCCTTGTATGGTCGACAAATTCTCTGAGTGGCGAACCTATCCATTTTTTCAGGGCAATTTTAAGGATATACCTCGTATATAAAATAATGTTTAGACTTTTGATAATGATAATTGAAATAAACTCTCCAGTTTTAATTTACTAGGGTAAATCCACCAGTTAAGCCGGCCACCCCGTTTATCGGCCAATTTAATTTAAAATGCCCTAAAATAGTAAAATACCAATAGTTAACGTATCTAATAAACTCTCCTCCATTTTTCGGCCACCTTTCCCACCTAAATTTAAATTTCTGTCAATTTTCTGGAATGTAAGTAGTGGGGAAAAATCAAAGATGGCCACAGTAAACAGCGTGCCGGCCACCCGTTGGAACTTTGAAGCCTAATTACAAGTGATAGCAAGGTAAGAAATTTATGAATACATATTATTATAAGCAAGAAACTAATGTTTTCATATAATTCAATGAAATAGGTGTTTTACTATGTTTATATTGTAGAATCTAGCAATAACTATTTACCTATTTTAATAAATTACGTGGCCGAATAACTAGTAAAAGGAAATTACTAAAACCCAGTTTTCTGCCACCCTGGCCGAAAACTGGGTATATGTATAATATTCCGTGCTCTTTCCAGCTTGTGTGTATCTTATAAGCACTGTTTCATTTCCATACCCAAGTAATTTTAAATGAAATAGATCTCTTGGAAACAAATGACAGACTCCGACGATTCTAAAAATGTTCAGATAGGATCTATAGTGTCCATGGATGACTTGCAGCTAATTCCCATGGAACTAGAGATGGACCAAACTGATTTATTGCCATCTATTGACCATGCTAGTGACATTACTTTTGAAAATGAAAATAATAATATAGAAGAAAGCAAACAATCTATACATGTCATTCAAGATGTTGTAGTAGTGCCTGCTAATACTCGTAAAACTGCTGCTCAGGACAATGTTGAGTCATTTGAAAATCCAGATACTGAAAATGAACAGAAAAAAAACTCAGATGCGACACCTCAAAGTGAAACGGCTGAACTCGAACCTGATGAAGTTAAAAACAGAGAAAACAACACCGATGTGGTTTCCATTGGTGAGAAAGATGATCCAGAATATTCTCAGCATATACATGATGATTTAGACTTAATAACGTCTACAAATGGAACAGGAACACTTGACCTCAGACCTCAGACCTCCCGATCTTGATATTAAAAATGTTCCAAAGTCCCAAAGAGGAGAGGATGTTCTGAGTGCAATAAACAGCGATAATTTAGAACCTACTACCGAAGATCCATTTCACTCTCATCTTGTATACCCAGTGCCAGTAAAATACAAAAACAATAAAGAAAATAAAGAAAAGCTGCCAAGTGCGATATCTTGCGAAGCTTGGAGGAAATTTTACAGAGGAAAGGAAGAAAATAAAAAAATAAAAACAAAACCACAATCTTCTGTCCCCCGAAAAAAAACCCAAAATAATAAAAGGAAAGACTAAAAAAGGGCAAGGGACTTAAGTTATAATGAAGCTGCTACCAGAGAGTACAAATGTGAAGCCTGTGAAAATATGTAAAACCTGTAACAGATTTTTTTCTATTTATATACCAAAGAATGGATATTTTTACTTAAATAAAAATATTTTATTGCCTAAAAGACATTGCAACAATGTACAAAGTACAAACTTGTGTTTTAAAAATAAAGAATATTTTATACTTTTTTTATATTTGAGAATATGATTATCCCTATCTTATAACCATTTTTAACAATAAGGTAAGAACTACTTAGGGTGCCGAACTAGGTTAGTAGGTATTTTTGAAAATGCATCTATCGGTGGCCAAAAACTGGACCTTTTTTTGGCCATACGGCCGAAAAAAGGTCAAATGCTGGCCGAAAATAGACATGTCTTTGTTTAAATCTCTCTGTGATATACGGTCTAGTTGCAGATAGACCGTATATAATAGGACTAGTCCTTTTGCAAACCGACTAGACCGTTTGTTGACGGACAGGCTTCCGCGTAAAGGAAGCGAATGGAAGGAACTGCTATCTCTGTCTTGGTTTATACGAATAAAATTTCTCTGGACAGTGTCACTAACGCTATTCAGATTTGTTAAAATCAAAAACAGCTCTCACCGGTGTTCAATAAATAATAGCGCAAGATTATATTTTCTATACTTAAATCTTAAAGCATTATGGCTAAGATTTTACGTGACTGATAATTTAAAATAACGACACCTTTCACAGTACTTTCTAGCGGTTGCGCTTGTTAATCACATTTTTTTGTTTTCTTCTTTTCAGAACAAAACCACAATGTTAAAACCAAACTGATAGCGGTTGACTTTTCATTGGGACCTAAAGCCATGGAGATTGTTAAATCAGAACTAGGAGATCTTCATATAGATATTTTAGGTAGGTAAGCAATAATCTTGATTATATCCAATGATTTATATTAGTTCTTCAGCTACCTCTTACGTAAAATTGTTTCGAGATGAATTTTAAGCAAGGGACATACCTACTGAATAATGATATTTATATATAACAAGTTTACTCTCACGTGAACTTCCCACGCATGCAAATATTTCGAAATGTAAGCCAGGCTAATTTCTCTAAGTGCATGTATTCCTATGGCCTATGGGTATAATGAAAGACTACTTATTCCATTGTAATATTATAAAATAATGCTGCTGGCCGGTAGGATTTCATTGTAGAGGAATGTTGTAACTATTACTGAGATCTTTTATCTTTTTTTAAACATTATATCTGCATTTATGTTTATTTTCGTATAATCTAATCTACTCTCAAGGTCAAACGGATTTTGCAAAAATGTGCAATACAAAGTGCAGTCCGACTTCCAACATATTAATCAAATTCCAGTTTGTGACGAAACCCACAAACCCAGACTATAACTGGGTATTTAGTTTCAAGTTCACTAACACTTGGAAACCTAGTAACACTTTTTCTGACTAATTATGATAAATTGCTACAGTGGCGTATATAATATAAATCGTATTGTTTTTAATGGGGTAGCAACTTTACGTTTGTGAAGTAAATGTACAAAGTATCTACAGTGTATACAGAAGTCTATTAATTGTATTTTCATACACATTTTCCGGGACTTGACATTGAGTAAAAGAATTATTGTGCATATTTCCTATCAGCTTTTACTCAATAAGTAGGGAAAATTTGAGGGAAAATTTAAGGTCATATATTTGTTTCTTAGCACCCTCACAAACACCCGCACTGCCTTATCAGGTAACTGAAAAGCTAGTAGTTGCCCTCTGTTAGTTTATGTATGCACTGCCGTAAGAAGCACGTGCTTCTGCGATAACACTTTTTCTGGTGTTGTCCAAATGTACGCTTGTTAAACATACATCGTTAAATAAATTGCAATAAGCAGACTATGCAGCCACCAAAAACATACAGCAGACCACATTCCACGTGTGTGTTGTTGCGATATCTTCACACGGGTGGGCATTGGTATAACCCAAAATTTATCCGGTTCTTATTGTCGTTTGGTTTTGGTGAAAGTTTATTGTAAATCGTAAAGATTACGTAAAGAAGTTCCATTTTTATTGCTGTCAAATTTTCTCAACCGTGTATTAAGCTTTCTTAATTATTATGGCGGTAAAACACATTGTGATAATTTTGCCTGTACCTACTCACTAAGTTAAGTAGGTACATACACCACTAGACGCATGGGATTTTCCTTATGTCCAAATATTTCCGACAAGAAATTAAACATCTCATAGATGATGAAGCAGTTGTATAAAAAAGATTGTGCAGCGTACTATGACCTAGAATGTATTTTTAAATACTCAATCTCATCAACAGAATTGTAGATCTTTGATTGTAGCCATTAATGATGGAAATTTTGGCTACTGTAATTATTTAGTAGATTGTTTAGTTGTTGTATTGTATTTAACCTTCAATCCTGAAGCCACTCCATTGAAAAATACAGTAATATCATGAGAATTATACCTACAGACACCCCCGGTGGTTGTTTTCTAATACAGTCTTCACTCGAAGACTATAATTCCCCCTTATGTTTAAAGATTGGAAATGTTTATGTTCGTATATAGGACAGTTCGTATATAGGACAGCGATGTCACGGTGACCTATCGCTTCGCCGGCGAACGTCGCGACGTCATTGGTGAAGAGTACTGAGATCCAATATAATAAGTTGGTTTAATTAAACATTATGTTTGTTTCTTACTACCAACTCGTAAATTTTGTTAATTATGTTTCATGGTCTTATCATTTCCAATCTCTCCGATGGTTGCAAGGATTACGAAATCTGTAAATTTTTAAACGGTCAAGGCAGAAAAAACAGGTTCTATGTAAAAGCTGCAGGACAATAATTAGTACTACAAAACTGAACAAAAACTACGTTTTCATTTTTTTATATAATTAAACAGTTTAAGTGTAGGTAACTAAGTTTTTGACTGGGTTAATTGGGTATTTCATTTGAGTCCCGGAAGCACGCCTGTGGTGTTCTCGAGATTTAAAAAAAAACTTAAAAATAAAATTTCTGCTTTTCGGTAGGGCGGCCCTAGCTTTCAAAAGTTGTACCGATTTTTTAAATTATATCTCGTTTATTTTTGAGTTTTTTTTTAATAACTTCATATGCGCGTTCTTAGAGCTCAACTTTATTCTTATTTTTCAGTAAATAATGTTGGCAAAATGTACGATTACCCTATGTATCTTCATGAAGCTGATGAAGCTGTGCTCTGGGATATCATAAACATCAATGTCGGAGCAGTAACATTGATGACGCGTTTCTTAGTGAAACAGATGCAGAAAAGAGGGAAGGGCGCTGTCGTGAATATTTCATCAGGTTCGCAGCACCAACCTTTGCCCTTAATGACAGTCTATGCAGCTACGAAGGCAAGTAAAGGATTTCGAAGACGTGTTTCGAGTTTAAAGATAACTGACGACATTTTAGTTTCTCAGCTAATTTTAAAATGACATAAATGTAGGTACACCGAGTGGGCCTAAAAATGTTGGACTTTTTGCCACATTTTTCTTGTTTTTCAACCGATTTAAAAAAATGTACCATCGTTGCTTGCATAAAAGAACGGACTATTGACTATTGACAGAGAACCTCAAAACTGGCGGTGTTTCAATTTAGCCCTTTCTGAATATCGAAATGATGCAACCAACACAAAAAGTAAAATAAAATGAGCCTTCCCCTACATTTTAAGACCACTGCAAGAGAAATCGGTCCACCGGAGGCTGAACTATACACTGTGTCCCGGATAAGAATGAACAGCATGGGAATATTGCAAACGGTGAGAGATACGGCAACGGTTAAATGGGGAAAAAGTTGCGCATTTTTGAGGTCAATAAAATGGCACTAACAGATTTCTAATATCTTTTTTCGTTTTTGAGTTATTTTGAAGAATGTTGTTATTACAGATAGAAAAAAAAAGGAAAACTGTTTCTTATGGCACTTTTTAACGGGCTTAAATATGGTGTTTTTAGATTTGTTCTACAACGCTTCGTTTTTGAGAATCCATCTTCAACTTTATTTTTTAAATACGGACCTGGATTTTTTTGCAGATTTTGAAAGCACTTTTCATTGTAAATACCATGATGTATGACACGAAATATTTTTAAAATGTTTTGAGACAATTATACTAAAAATTCCTTTTTTTCCATTCATTTTTTTCTATTGCGGCCCTGTATTTAATAATAAGAAGTCTAAATATTAATCAGTATTGACAACAATTTAACTTACAGTTTATTTTGACTTCGAAAAATTAATGTTTTTAAATACGGCCCCGCCTGGTAAGTGTTTTCCTCTGTTGTTGTACAGCAAACAGTGTCGCACTGTGTTTTGGTGTAAATTCTTCGCTTTTTCCAATTGCGAGAAGAAAGGCGAACGAAACCAATAACTTTTGCCATTTATTAATTGCAACAATACATTCGTTCGTCCTCTACACTATTTCTGTGACACAAGATATAACATGATGACATGTTAAATTTGTCGTCATTTGAAAAAGCACCCTCCATTTATAATGATACAAATTATTGTTAACTAAATGATACAGTGGGATTGGTTTCGTTGTTTCGAAGCCTTCTATAGATGGAAGATTTTTATTATTATTTTATTATCGTATGTGACTGTTATTAGCCTTTGCCGTCCTTTTTTTAGTTCTCCAATTGAAAGATAAGTTGTAAGTTAAATTGTTGACAATACTGATTAATATTTAGACTTCTTATTACTGAATACAGGGCCGCATTAGAAAACAATTAATGGAAAAAAGAAATTTTCAGTATAATTGTCTCAAAACATTTTAAAAATGTTTCGTGTCATACATCATGGTATTTGCAATGAAAAGTGCTTTCAAAATCTGAAAAAAAAATCCAGGTCCGTATTTAAAAAAATAAAAACGCCATCTTAAAGCCCGTTAAAAAGTGCTGTAAGAAAGTGTTCCTATTTTTTTTCTATCTGTGATAACAACTTCAGAAAAAAATAAAATCGAAAACGGAAAATTTTACTTGTTTCAAAATAACTCAAAAACAAAAAAATATTATAAACCTGTTTGTGCCATTTTATTGACCTCAAAATTGCGCAACTTTTTCCCCATCTATCTCTCACCGTTTGCAATATCTGGCATCTGCAAGCAACGATGTTTGTTTCTTTTCAGTCGGTTGATAAACAAGAAAATTAGGGCCAAAACAAAATTTTTTGGCCCATCCGGAACACCAAAACATGAGTTGCAACTGCCAGTTTTTCTAATAGGTTTTATAATCCTTTATCTATGGGTTATATTGGGGTAAGTGCCACCACTAATTATTAACAAAGTTTGACTTTATGCCACCATATCTTCAAAGAAAAACATTTTTTTATGTTTCTGAAACAGAGGTTAAAGTATCCCTAATAATCAATTGATAAATTTAAATAAGTAAGATAAGATACCTACCTACAGATTTTGGCGATCCTTTTCGTGCACCAGCTAACGTTCTCTCGTAATATGTCCTACGTAATTATTAGTGTGTTCTGGGTTTTCTGGTCAGCCGGTTACAATATCGACAAGAAGGCGTAGGTCCCCTCGAAAAACCATCCTCGATGGCGACATTTCGGTGGAGTTATTTTTCTTCTGGTTCATTGCCATTTTCAGATATGTTTCCAGGATCTTGGTGAACCATACCGTGGGATTGTGGCTGAAGGGGCGGTGTTCGAGTCTTGGATATCCCCAGAAGCTGGCATATATTTCTGAAAACCTGGGATTCAAAATTGCGGCCTTGGTCAGAATGCAGTTATGCAAAACGGCATAACCAATAATTTTCGAACTGAACCTCCGGCACAGTAGTGGTTTCCTAGTTGAGGATAGGGTAAACTTCTGAGCCGGGCAATTTGATGAAGTAGTCAAAGGCAACTAATAAATAACTGTTGCCATATTGGCTAGTTGGAAATGGTCCTGGTGCGTCTATGGCGATTAACTGAAGTAGGTACATCAGTCTTTACATTAGCTACATCATTCCCCGTCATCTTCTTGACGGTTCATCCGGTAAAACTTTGTTCAAAGTCTTAGTAGTGCCAAAGTATCCACCTCCGACACAGCCTCTAAAATTCTCTCTTCTTGGGAAATACTTACTGTCAGTCTCTCAGTGTGTCCCTGATATACGTTTTTTAACCACGTATGTAACTCGTCAATAGCAACAACTTTTTTCAAATATATTGTCTTTGAAAATTAATTTTTACCCCATAGGAATCGATTACTATCTTCATATTTTTTTACTAGCCATCCTAGGTATTTATAAATAGTTATGTTTACGGGAGCGTTCGATCCGAGTAAAGTGCGGGTGCGGGAACATTTTGTGGCAGTCCCGGCTAACGAATTCATGATATTAGCTTACCTACGCCAAAACTCGTGGAATACTGTCTTCGGGCTTTCAGGCTCGTAGGAAATATACGAAACGATTCCCGAATTCTCTCACCCCAAATAGTCGCACATAGCCCATTTGTTCCTGTCGAACAAGAGAAAACAAATATTTTCCCGGTCGCGGCAGAGAACGGTTGCAACACTAACGGTTGTTAGTGTTGCAACTTATTCTGGCATTATCACTCGTAGTGTAGTAGGCTGGCTTTACAGTTTACGGCATAATTTATCAAAAATGTTTGAAACTGGGGTCTTGCGGAAACTAAAAAAAAACAATTATTGATAGTTGAATAATAACAAAGTTGATATTTTTGTTACGTCAAAAGTCTGTCAGTTTTAAAAGTTTGATCTTTCCTTACTTCTTAGATTATCTCAAATGTCATTATTTTGAAATAATAAATAGGAATTAGACCGGCATAATAAAGGCCCGACAGCTGGCGACGCACATCGTGGTAGCTTTTTGCAGTTGTTTACGTTTACTTGTCTGACGATTTTTTTTAAAGAACGTTTGTTGTGTTTATTGTGTGTTGGACTATGTTTTGTAGTAATACCTATAGGATGTGGAGTTTTATTAATACGGTGGTAAAGGAGCAGTGATTCAGAATGAAGTGATTACAATTAAATTTTAGTTTAAAGGTTTTAGATGGTGTCCCAACTGCAAGGGAAACTACAATGGCGGTCCTAAAGTGTCCGCTTTTTCTTCCCTAAAGACCCCATTTTAAGGGAAAAGTGGGTTAAGGCCATCAAAAAAGATTTGGTTCCTACAGAGTCTTCCAGGGCAAAAGTGGTATTGGTTTGGATTGTTTGGAGAGAGTAATCCCTAACAATTTTACATCGTTAAACGTAAATAAGAAATAATTGGCATTTAAAAAATTTTACCGGTAGATATCAAACGCACCAAAAGCCCTTGAAAATGTCACTTTCATTTTCGTAGATTATTATCCGTGTTGTAAAACCATGAGCTATATACAGAGTGTCTCACATAGGAGTGAAACAATCCTATAACTTCTTTAATTTTTTCCGACCAGAACGAAATTTTTACCAAAGGTAGATGGAATTGTTGCCTACGTATTTCCAAAAAATTAGTTGCCTACTCCAAAGTCAAAGCCACCTGCGATGCCACAAATGAGGCTAAAAATCCGAAAGACATATTAGGCTTTTTTTCTCAAAAAAATTTACTAGAAAAAGTTGTTCAGAATCGATTTAGAACCCTAAATCCGAAATTTTTTCAAAATGAAAAAAATATTAATTTAAAAAAATTAAATTTTAAAAACAGCAATTTAATAATTTTCTGCGTTTAGAAAAGTGTGCCGTGGAAGGTTTTAAGGCAAGTTGTTTTCATAAAGTAAAAAACCTAATTTTCAGGTCCACGGATAGTAGTTCATTTACTTAAAATTAGGTCTGGATTTTCTATTGTCTTCTGGTGACTACAGTTGTGATAGACCACACTACAAGGCCTACTTGACCCATCAACGTTCTTTTGTTGTTGTTATTTTTGATGTTCAACTTTGAAGCCATATTTCTTTAGTAGAACAAATAATATCCTTTCATGTTGTAATGAATCATACAAACCACGAAACTTTAGTCGAAATTCGTCAATATCATACTCTATCCACTAACAAATCAAGTTTTGCAAAACACCTGAAACCCAAGAGATAAGTGGAAAGTTTGAATTCAAACAATAACTGCCCACACATTATTGTTATTGTGAAACATTCACAAATAATTAAAAAGACCACCTGTAGGTAAATTACAATTTTTGATGGAGGATGAACTTTACTCACGCTCACGCTCTGCTAATAAAGGTGCAGCAATATAAGTAATACTATTTGAGCAACATTGAGCGGAAGCAAACATTTTATTCGACGAAACTATCTAGGTAGTCCTGAATCATTATTTGTACACTTATCATGCACTTGCATGGCTGGCATACCTATTTACAATACGACTTTTAATACAAGGCCCCGGCAACTTGGCCTTATGTTTTCTTTACTTTCACAAAAATTGCATGAGGTCAACTTACTCATTATTATTTGTCTAGGATCTATAGGGTGTTCAAAATCCGGGAACAAACACATAGATATGTACCTATTTTCGGCCTTAGAAATATAATTAATATTTCTATCTTATCTTAAATTTAATAAATGTGTGATAAATAAAATACAGTTGAAATTTGAGCTTCTGGAGACCAGGCTTGCTTAATTTGTGGCATAATTTTAGTTTCGAAACATCTTGGTAACTGGATTCGTATGGGAAATACTGGGCATTTCTCGTTTGGTCCAGTTTCCTACACATGCCATAACGTCGTATCTACTGGGTCGGCCTGTACAACACGAAAAACTGAGTGCGTGTGCAAAATTTCAGGAGCATAGGCCTACTTTATTGATTTGTTTCGGCTAAAAAAATTACAATTAAAAAAATCAAAGTAGTCTTTTAAAATTGGGCACACCTGGATACTCTTATTTTCCATCATGAACATCCTTAATATTTTGGAGTAAAAAATTATTTTTAATGATATAATAATAAAATTATGTTTTTATATCCAAGGCATGCCTGACTTCGAAACTGAAATTATATCAAAAATTATTACTTTAACAACTCTTTTACAAGATTCGGTTCATCTATACAAAAAAAGAAACAGAAAAAAAAATATAGTGGTCCATGAGTGGTACATCAGAGCGCATTATCTAAAAATATTGTTGTCTACAGAGACTAATCTAAAGTTAGGATACCCGAAAAAAATCTTCTTAAATGAAACAACCTGTTTATTATTATCTTTTCTGATATACTATACAGCCCGTAATACAACGGTGCAAAGTTTTTTAAATTTGCGTGTTGGGTTGTGCCAAGTTATGTCAACTTTTATGAACAGAAATATGGAGTTATTTTCGATAATTTTCAGATAATGTTTACAAAGTTAAAGTATTTAATATTCAACAAAGCTAAGAAGTGACAAGGCGGACCTTATCACATCTATTTATTGCTATATATAAAAATTAAAAAAAAAATTTTTAAAACACTTGCCGGAAACCAAACTTGCACAATATAGTAACAACGCTGCATCTAATGGAGTTTTATGACATCTAATGCACCAACAGCCGCCACCTATGATATTGTTAGAAATTATTGTAATATCTAGTTATTGAATTCAATAATTTAGAGGTATCTACTTCGGAACAAATATGTGATATTGATTGGCGGAAAAAAGAGCGAAACACAAAAGGTCGAAATTTTAAAAAATCTCGAAAACAGAAAAGGTAGAATAATCAAAAGATCGAAAAACAAAAGATAGAAGCACAAAAGGTCGAAACTACAATAGGTCGAATCACAGAAGGTCGAACCACAAGAGATCGAATCACAAGAGGTCGAATCACAAAATGTCGAATCACAAAGGGTCGAATCACAAAAAGTCGAAACACAAAAGGTCGAATCACAAAAGGTCGAAATTTTAAAACTCGATAATATGTACTAATTGGTCTTCAATAATTGAAAGGACCTACGTTTTGAGCCCAAAAAGGCAAACTGCAGCTATACGCCGATACCAAAGGCTTCTTATTTATAAACGAAAATTATTATTGTCAGTTGTCAGTAGGTACCCATTACTGACTTCAGCTTAGGCCAGAAGTGAACGTCACATTTTTTTAAACACCCTGTATATTTCGCGGAAAAATATACAGGGTGATTCAAAAACTGTGACGCTCACTTTGGGCCTAAGATTTTTTTGAGACACCCTGTATCTTTTGCACAAACTGTGCCGCTCACTTCTGTCCTAAGATTTTTTTGAGACACCCTGTATCTTTTGCGCAAAAGATACAGGTTGTCTCAAAAAAAATCTTAGGCTAGAAGTGAGCGTCACAGTTTTTTGAGACACCCTGTATATTTTGCCGCAAAATATACATGGTGTCTCAAAAAACTGTGACGCTCACTTCTGGCCTAAGCTGAAGTCAGAATTGGGTACCTACTGACAATAATTTTCGTTTATACAAAATAAGCTTTTCCTGCTTTTGTGTTTCGACCTTTTATTTTCGACCTTTGGATTTTCGACTTTTTTTCCGCCAATCATTACTTTCAAATTATTGGATACAAATTGGAATTATTTTTTGTCAATTCGACTGTTTGTGATACGACACCTTTTGTGATTCAGTCTTTTGCAGTTTTTATATTTAGTGATTCGACCTCTTGTGTTTCGATCTTTTTCCGTCAATCCAAAATCTTGGTGTTGCCGCGACTCATAATTTTCGATTAGTCGCTAAAAATTATAATTATTGTTTTTATCAATTCGACCTTTTGTACTTCGACCTTTTGTGATTCGACCTTTTGCGATTCGACCTTTTGTGATTCGACTTTTTGTAATTCGACCTTGTGTGATTCGACCTTTTGTGTTTCGACTTTTTGTAGTTTCGACCTTTTGCCTTTCCATCTTTTTTGATTCGACCTTTTGTAGTTTCTATATTTTGTTTTCGACATTTTGTGATTCGGTTGATTGTGATTCGACCTTTTGATTTTCGATCTTTTTTCCGCCAACCATTTAATGAATTGCGAATGCGGATAAAAATTCTCACATGTAATGAGCACACGAATTATTTGCGAGGAGGAGGAGTGTTAGTCATATCTCAGCATCCTGAATGTTAAGAATTCACAAGTTCCATCAGTATCAGTGTCACGGTTAAAATAAGAAATAGATAAGGGTGAGGAATGTGATAACGCATTTTTTTTAGCCTTCTTAAATATTAATACCGCAACTTTGTAAAAATATTGTTTAAAAAATGTTACAATAATAGGTTCAGAAACTGGTTTTCTTGTAATAACATCAAACTATCGAAATCAATGGACGTAAATCAGTATCATTTTAAAGCTGGTAAGATGCTCATTATAATCGAGTTATAATATACCGGGTGTTCCATTTGACAGTTGCAGTTATGGTCTTTTAAAAATTGCGCAGTTTATTGTTTTACTAAGAGCCCCTGTATTATAAAACTAAATTTTCTTATATGGAAATCATTGAAAAACACCTTGGCTTGAGATATAACTGATAAGTGAACATTTCTTTAGAACGAAACCTCTGCATTATTTTTTTTTCATAAAAATTTACATAACTTGGCAACCCAACATACAAATTAAAAAACTTGGAAGGTACCGTTGTATTACGAGGAGCATACTCTATTAGAAAGATAATAATGTACTGGGTGTTACATTTAAAATAAAAAAAAATCTATTTTTTTGGTATAGCCAAAAATATTGTTTACACTTCGATTTTTTTATCTATTTCGTTTACATGTTATAGACCGCTGCCACAAAAATGACTCGCCCTGAACATACATTCTACAAGGGTGTCCCCAATTGCATACTCTAAACTTCACCAAGTGGTATAACTCTCAAAATAAGAAACAAAGTACATATAAACATGTTGCACGGTACTCCCTTGCAACTTGCAATACTCGGGGTTCAGTAACTCTTAGTTAAATTAAAAACTAGTACGGTCCTGCAAAATCTAAAATTCGGATACATATTTGGATAGACCATTAAAACTATAAAGTGTCTGTCACAGTTTTGCTACAAAATTAGTTGTTTTGTCAACTCAAATTAGACTTTTTATCAGAGAAGTTAGTTATTAACAGTTACTGAACTCCAATAACTCCAACACTGGTTTCTTGAGGGAATAGATATTTTCTCCAAATACTTCAACTTGTAAGAGAGTACCGTGTACCAAATTCGGTTTAAATGGCTGCATCGGTTTGGAAGATAAAAGAAATAAACTAAAATGTTTTGAAAACACCCTCTATCTCGGAAACCCATATTTATAAGACTGTTTTCTTATTTTTAAGAGTTCTA
The DNA here is from genome assembly GCA_963920635.1 of Pseudeuparius sepicola. Lineage (NCBI taxonomy): Eukaryota > Metazoa > Arthropoda > Insecta > Coleoptera > Anthribidae > Pseudeuparius > Pseudeuparius sepicola. The sequence continues at coordinate 100,107,901 of OY987299.1, read as the reverse complement.
TCATCTAGTGGAGTACGTCATGTGCTATTTGGGACACCCGACATTTTTGTATAGTTTTACGTCAGAAATGGCACACGATTCAATCACAATAATTATTATTCACAAACACAATACAATCAATGGGTGCAATCACAGTTACCAAGCGAAGGAAGCGCTTGCAAGCAATCATATGTCCTATATGTTTTAACAGAGAAAAATTGGGAACCGATCGCAAGCCTATGCATGCGCTTTGGTGACGGTGATTGCATGCAATTCATATTACATGAAAACAGAAAGAACAAATAAGTACAAAAACTTATCTGAAATAAACATTTGGGAATGTGGATAATTGAATTGTTCTTTCATTTAACGCTATTTTATGTAAATTCCACAAGATTAACTTTTTCTTTGCAAATGTGAATTTAAACAAATTCAATTTAATTTTATGCAGAGTGGTATATGATTTTTCTGGTTGGTTGAAGAACTTCATAATATTACAAAACTTTAGAGGGGGTTTAAATACTGTCACTAATGGTAGTATTTTCTAAATAAATCGAATATTGTAGGCCTACATCAAGAGCTTCACGGACGCCCTCCGCTGCGAGTACAGTAGGGACGGCCTGACTGTTCAGCTGCTCGCCCCCTTTTTCGTCGGCACCAAGATGAACCACTTCAGCGACAGGGTCAACCACAAGCAGGGTTTATTCGTACCGGACCCCGAGAGTTACGCGGCGTACGCGGCCGCCCTTCTAGGCAGGGTGGACGAGAGCAGCGGGTATTGGTCCCACGGAGTCCAGGTGGGTTTTCACCTTAAATTGACAAGCCAAGTCTGCCGAAATCCTAGAGTCATATCTTCACCAGAACTACACTTTCCAGAACAATATCAAGTGTGGTAGACTCAAAAAATACCTTTCCATAGCTATGCAATTTGCGGCACCATTAACGAAAATGAGGAAAAGATAAAAAATAATTGAAAACCCTTTTTAAATAACACTTCTCTGGTGTCACTAGGCTTGGACTATTTCACCAGTGGCAGACTTTTTTTACAGTTTTATGCGAATTTCTTAATACGTGGGACTAGGTTTAAAGAAAATATAATTGACTTTATTGCATCCCCCTAATCTAAGTATCTTAATCTCAATATTTCAGAACGTTTTCTCATTATCTGATGTTTGCAAATGATTGAAGTACATATTATATTATACCAAATTACCAGAGAGCTATAGCAGCGGATAGCAGAATTCCTCAAGATGGTACATCCCTTTAAAAAATTGTTTTAAAACTGGTTACCACGACGAAAAATTATGAACTTTGTTTCCGCTTTTCAAAAGAAGAAAATTCCAGCATCGCTTTCAAAAATAATGTTAGGTGAAAGCATAAACAAAGCAACACACTGTTCGTTTAAAAACTTACTACCCTTTATAATTACTTTGGAAACCACAATACATCCTATACTTACGTCAGTCAACAACACATCTTATAAAGTACACTTTGAATAAACCTATAATAATAAGTAGGCATAGTATGATCTTTGTTGTAAGATATGGAACAAAAATCAACAACACCAAGAAATACCTAAAAGTTGGATGTTTTTATTACTTTAGCAACTAAAAACCATGGTAATGGAGTTTATTCCGGGAAACCGAATCTAGCTTGAGAATTGACGTTTTGATTTTTTTTACATTTTTCGACTGATATGTTACATTATCAGTGGCAGCCCCTAGGGGCTATGGGGCTACAGCCTCCCAGTAGAAAATGGAAAAAAAAATTAGTTCCGCGACTGCTATATTCTTTATTTTGCTTCTTTGTTCCTGTTCCTTGTTCCTTCCCCGCTATTTTTACTATTATATTTACTATTCTTTATAAATTAGCGCAACGCCTGTACTGCGCTGTACCCTGTACAGGCGGGCACTGCCGGGCACCCGGGCACAGGCGTTGCGGCTAACCTCCCGACTAGCCGTCTTTGAACACCGCCCGGGCGTAGTTCTGTTTCGGCCGCTACGCCGTTAGTGGCGCTGGCAGTTGATGCCGCCGCGCTAGCTATTTGGCGGCGATAAATTCAGTCGCCCTTCAGTCGGTCGCGGGCTGCTCTAGCGAGTGAGTCAGCGTTGGCCGCCTCCAGACTCCGCGGGCGTACCTCGCGACCTCGAGTTCTCGTTCTTGTATCCTATTGTATAAACAAAATGAAGAATAGCGTACAGGACATTTTGGAAGGAAACTTTTTAAGACTTTTATTGTCTGAAAAAGTTGAAATAAAAACTCTTGGCAGGCCAGCTCCAGATTTACAATTAAATCAACCGGATAAAAATGCTAACGGCAATTATACGCGACACTTTTATAGAGGTACGTACGACAAGAACAAGTTGATATCTGGATGCGACAAATTAAATGCAAAATGCACTGTTTTGTTTTCCCTTCTTACTGTTTTATAAAGAAGGAATGGGAATGGATAAGACATTGACTAGAATAAGATTCAAAGATTTAAAACATTTAAATCAAAAAATAAAAAAAAACACGAGCTTTCTATTCGGCACATGAATTGTTCTACAGAACTAGCATTTTTAGGCAAGGTTATTAGTATATTACCGCCGTTAGATTCCACGTACCGGCAAAACATTAGTAAACATAACGAAACCGTGGATATATATATATATATATATATATATATATATATATTTTAAAAAGAATAATAAACTGCATAAAATTTTGTGGCAAACTAGAATTAGCGTTGCGAGGGCACGACGAAAAAAAAGACTCCCAAATCTTGGGATTTTTCGAGAATTAATCGATTTTGCATCCGAGTTAGATTATATTATGAAAGACCATTTAAAAAGTTCTACAGTATTCAAGGGTACATCAAAAACGGTACAAAATGAAATTTTGAAAAGCATGCTGGAAGTTTGTCGCCAAGAAATTCGAGAACAAATAAATAAAACAGACTTTTTGGCCATACAGATACAGTGTAATGAAACAACCGACATTTCGAATCATTGTCAAATGGTAATGATATTTAGATATTTAGGTAGTGGTAAGTGATAAATACCTACCTACCTATACTTCGGCTTATAGATTTTTTTAGTAGGAATTACGGATTTTGCGTTATTAACTTTTTGTTTGAAAAACGGGAATTATTGTTTTAGGCACTTCTTTACTTTTTATACTGATTATGCAAAAATAAGTGACTTCTACTAATAAGAAAAAATTAAAAAGCCCATGCCGAAAGTAGGTATCCACCTCCACCTCGGTTCCTCCCTATTTTTTTAAGTGACACACGAGTGTGTTATTTTCAAAACGCCCCCCCCTTGTGCGTTAACCCACGAGCCGCCACTGTACATTATAGGGTCATCACTTGCCGTTTTCAAGATATTCGACTATGTTTCCCTCGTTGGACGTGGAATAAAGTATATCTTAAACTAATTGAAAATATATCTACTTATCTAGTAAATCAAGACTTCATCTTTGCCTTTTAACGTATGCCATATGAATAATTCGAAGCATAACTTTTTTCTTCTAAAATATGAGGCATATCATTAAGTTCATAAGAATAAAAAATTAAAGTCAATCTTTTTAATTCAGGGACTGAAGCAAATACTTGCGAAGCAAAAGGAGTTGTTTAAGATGGGAGTAATTAGTATGAATGAAACCAATATTTTGCTTACAATCATAAGCACCTCCTGCAAAAAGTCTGATTTTATTCAGACGTAGACTCATCAATCTGCGAGAAGTAAGTTCGGTCACAATTGTATTCAATTCATATCGAGCTATCGTTTCTTCTGTAATGGCAGAAGTAGCGCATTTGTGAAAAGTGAAGTATTATAAACCTCGCTCAATGCCGAAAATTTCGAATTGAGAAAGAAATTTTGGAACGATTAGCAAATAACTTCTTGGGGCCTACTACGCAATCCCTTAGACAAGGAAAGAGAGAAAACATCGCGCTGGCCTACCTTGTCGAGTATAGATTTCTATACGTCGTCTTGAACGGCGGCCATTTTATATGAGTCAAACAAGGTGTTAGTTAATTTCGAGAATTTGTGAATTTAAAGTAGGTAACAGTGATTAAGGGGAAAATATACTCTTACGATGGTGTATTGTTCAGCGTTTGGTTGCAAAAGCAGAAGTGAAAAGCAAGAGCCCGGGATTTCGTTTCAAATAAATAGTTAACAAGCTTCTTTTGAAAGATGCCCTATAACATTATTTTTTTCTCAATATAACTTCTCCAAATTCCTTCTACCTTTAAGTACGATAAAGTGCATTGTTTTGTTTGTAAATAGAACCAATATAATTATTTTTAACGTCGTTTTTATTGAAAATTTCTTAATTGATTGTGATAGTTTCATAAAATATGGGCTGGTTTCCATGGGGGTGCATTATTTATTTTATTTTGATTCAAAATTAACTACCTTTTCATTTTTAACATTTTTGTGATATTGGCTAAGAAGGCGTTTCAAGCTACGCCACTGGCCTGTCGTGCGATGTGCCAGTCGGTAACAAGGCCGCGGGCGCTGTTAGGCGTCCTCTCTCTTTCCTTCTTTAAGACGCAATCCAGATATGATGTCCTAAGTTATCTAAAAAGAAAAAGAAAATATGTTTGAGATATGTATTGGTGAACAACTTGGCGTAGAGCAGTCCACAGTAAGCAGTGTTGTTCGCAAAATGGCTGATCAGGCTACTGCAATTCGTGTTATCAACTGTATTCTTATATAGGGATAGAAAAAACACTTCATGGGAATGCGTATATTAATCGGAAAGGAAGACCAACATTGAATATACAGGCCACTTGTGATGCAAGTATTGACGACAGTTGGCCATGACAGGATTTAGAGGATTTCTGAAATGCGTCTGTTTTTAGCACCACTTAAAATGTGGGGTGCCATTGCAAAAATCACCTGATAAAAAAGTTTCTTCATTATAAAACCGTTTTTTATTAGCAAACGGTTTTCTCAAGTTCTAAAATTATTTAGCCATGAAGACCATTTCTTTCTTTTAATAGAAGCATTTGCTATATAGTAAAAGCATTTGCTTTTTCTCCGGACTTTTTCTTGAAGCAAATGCTAAATGCTTCATTTTCATTCATACTGCCCATAACTGCACGAGCTATGATTAGTACCTACCTCAGCCATCAATTGAGAATTTGTTTCAACCAATTAATTATAATAAAGGCTTCCTTATTCAATGCCAACCAGGAGTACCAACATATGCGAATATCTCGACAACGGTAAGAGATCTCGGAGGTAACCCTACAATATTACATATATATAGTGTGTACGGATTTATAACGTTGACCTTTCTGAAATAAATCAACTACCTGATAATAACCCATTGTATACAGGGTTAACTATCACTTAGTACAAAATTTTTTATAGCAGATAAAGAAAAATTAGACTTGCTAAAATAAATTTTCAAAAATTTTCTAACATTTGTCTTAAGCCTAAAAAAATTTTTTTTCAAATTGTATTAAACCCCTCAAAAAACGCCGCCTATGGACGCCCGCGCGACATGTCTAAAAATTTCGCATATGTCAATAGCGCGGCGTTGCCACGTCTATCAATTTATCCGAGGATTCACCACAAAATTTCGATTTCCTTTTAAAAACGATTACTTTCTAAGGAACATGTAGAATGCCTATGAAACACCTACCTTACTGACATTTCCAGGATTGTTTGCACCATTTTCTGTTTTCTTGCTTTTTTACATTAAAAGTCACACAACACAACATTCACATTTTTTAAATCTGTTGGGGATCTCTTGGTTTCCCTCTGCTATTCCTTTTGTTTGAAGCGAGGTACTCAGCCTGACGACCACGACGAGGTAGATCCCCTCCGCCAGGAAAACCCCGAAGGGTAACCGAAAAATCACAACTGCACTAGCACACATTGCACAAATGCACATGCAAAGCACTACAGTAGCTGTTCAAAGAGGCCGCCGTTAAATTCGATGCACAAATTCACTCGGTTAACTAAAGAAGTCCGGATACGTGCAAAAAGTCCATGATTATTCCGGATTTGAACAGCTGCACCTTCAATTCGTTCACGTAACTGCTGCTCGTTGTCGATTTCCTGCTCGTACACAATCGCCTTCATGAATCCCCAAATACAAAAATCCATTGGATTCAAGTCTGGTGATCGCGGCGGCCATGCAATTGGCCCTCCTCTTCCGATCCAACGGTTGGGGCATTGGTCGTCTAAAAGTGCACGAACAGGTCTCGCAAAATGGGCTGGTGCACCATCGTGCATAAACCACATGTCATGCAGTACTTGTAGTGGCAAATTATCAAACAAAACATTTGTCAGAAAATACAAGTATCGTTCAGCGTTTAAATTTTCCGGTAGAATGTATGGTCCAATTAATCGATCTCCATAAACTCCAGCCCAAACATTGATGGAAAACCGACGTTGGAAATTAAACCGCCGAACAGCATGTGGGTTCTCATCGGACCAAATATGGCTGTTGTGTCTAAAAAAAACAAAAATTAGAAATATTCACAATTTTGGCGAAGGCGTTAGGATTGACATAGCCAATTTTATAATAAATAAAAAAGATAATATGGAGGAGAGAAAGCTATAAGTAAGTAAAAATTTACATACGTGTTTAAAACCCCAGCACGTGTGAAGCAGCATTCGTCTATCCAAAGAATGTTGAAAACAAAGTTTGGGTCTTGGGCGATTCGATCACGTAGCCAAGTGCAGTAGGTCATTCTCACCGGAAAATCATTTGCTTCTAATGCTTGGACCTTTTGTATGTGATAAGGGTGAAGGCCGTTTTCCCTTAGAATCCTCCATGCCTGTAAATAATTGTATTACATTTTAAATTTTATGTAGGTATTAGGTGCAAGCAAAGACAATCCCATCACATGGGATAGTCTTTGGTAGAAGTCAGTTTTATTGGTTTTATTTTACTTGCCTTGTTCTGAGATATTCCCAATCTCCTTGCAATAGCTGTAGTGCTTATGGAAGGTTGCTCTTCCACCAAATCAAGCACTGACTCAACATCGTCCATGTTCATTTGCCCTCCAGGCCCACCCCTTCGAGCTTGCAAAACACCAGTGTTTCGCATACGTTGTACAATGTTCACGAAAGTACGTGGGTTAGGCATATTTGCCCTGTTAGGAAAACGAATACGGTATTCTGCTGCAGCTCGATGTGCACTTTCATCGCATCTCCCGTACATTATAACCATGTCCGTTAACTCGGCGTTCGAATACTCCGGCATTTTCACAAAGACGCTGAACGATTTGCCGCGAAAATCAAGACCAAACTGGGAAATAACGCCATGTTACATTCGCAAATGCCCTCCGTCGGCTACTAGCCAAACTTGAAAAGGTTTGTTCCAACAGGGCCAATAACCGTGCTCAAGCACGTTCAGCGCATGCGCACTACCCCGCTGGCTGTTCCAACTGAATTATGTACCTACCGACACGGGACGATACACGCACTGTTCCAGCCGATTTATGGATCATTTGTGTATCGTCCTTGTACGATAAAAACGGTGCCTGGTCTAAAGCAATAACCGCGTGTACTGACATGCGCAATGTATAGTCATGTGACAGAGATAAACAATAACCTCATATTTTTGTTTTTACGTAGATGGTTTTAAATCGATGGCTGGGATCGTGTTTTTTATTTCTTGTTGGTTTTTGGCTTGTTGGGTAGGGCGGGGAATCGTTGAACAATAATTTTTTAGAGTGAAGAGTGAGGTTAGCCCACCGAACATTCGGTTAGCCACATATTAAACACGCAGGTTAGGTGCGGTCACAAAACGTGATTTGGTCGATTTGATTCACAATCCGTTCCATCTGAAATTTTCTTTGGGATCGCACATGAACGGTGCAAAACTAGCGCATGCGTTCTTTAAGGGTTATCATCTAGTTCATGTACAGTTCTGTGACGGTACGTAAATTCGAGTTGGAACAAATGATCCCAAAGAAAATTTCAGATGGAACGGAAAAATTGTTCAACGATTCCCCGCCCTACCCAACAAGCCAAAAACCAACAAGAAATAAAAAACACGATCCCAGCCATCGATTTAAACCTATCTACGTAAAAACAAAAATATGAGGTTAATGTTTATCTCTGTCACACGACCATACACTGCGCATGTCAGTACACGCGGTTATTGCTTTAGACCAGGCACCGTTTTTATCGTACAAGGACGATACACAAATGATCCATAAATCGGCTGGAACAGTGCGTGTATCGTCCCGTGTCGGTAGGTACATAATTCAGTTGGAACAGCCAGTGGGGTTGTGCGCATGCGCTGAACGTGCTTGAGCACGGTTATTGGCCCTGTTGGAACAAACCTTGTATGCACAGTTAGTTGCCTAGCTAGTAAGTTGTGAAATGACGCGGAGCAGTCGAAAAAACGTTTCATAGACTCGACCGGGCCGATACGTCGCTTAATTCATACCGCCGAGGCTTCAGAACAATAAATCCTTTATCTATGCTTCAGAAGAGGTTAGATGGTGGACAAGAATTCATCAGAGGAGCTCCGGGGGTATTAAGGGAGACGGCTTGTGGTGTCGCGGTACTCAGCTTTCCGCGAGACTAGGAACCGGTCCGGATACGAGCTAAGATAAGGGGAATCTAATAGCGCTGCATCTGTACAGATTCAAATCGATTGTTATTTATGTATTTTTTAAATTTGTTTGAGTAAAAAGGTATTTTCACCGTTCCTAAATCAACGGCAACACCGCGGAAAATCACTTCAGCTGTCAGTACCTTCAGAAGCCAAATTGGATGACGTCATTAAAGGCGGGGATTTACAGGGAAAATAGGGGTCTTTACCCGTTTTTTTAAAGATCGTAAAAAAAATCTAAAAATATTTTTCTATGTTTTCTTAAGCCACCCTGCGCACGTGGTAAAAATTTTTGTACTAAGTCATAGTTAACCCTGTATAGGTATAATATACAGTGTGGATACAAATTGTGGAATATTGCATATTATTTCTTAATATATTCCACATATAAAAACATGTTTTAATTAAAGGGGTAATTATTTCCCGTTTAGTAATAATAATATATAATAATAATTTCCCCTAACACTTTTATTAAAACATGTTTTTGATATGAGGAATATTTTAAGAAATATAAGGAATATTCCACAATTTGTATCCACACTGTATTACTGTATAATTGGCTATATTTATAAGTATAAAAAAATACCTGCTTAAAATTGTATTTATATTATGAATTACGGTTGCAGGTATATACCTACTCCGATCCTGAGGCATTTTATGGTCAAAGGGATAATGACCGTTTTATGGTAGGCAAACGATCAACGGTATAAATGCGTACGTACTATACCTATTTGAAGAAGTAATTTAAGGACTATTTAATACCCATATTAAGGTACAGAAAAATAGCAATTTTTGAAAATATTTATTTACTTCAGGTTAAACCGGAAGCGATATTAATATTATAGATTCGGATTCCCGGAAAAAACTGCATCTCCATGCTTTTGGTTGGTAGTTTTATCTCAAAAATTAAAGAAATAACCGGAGTTAACATTCTATTTGAGACACCGTGTACAGTTTTGTACGCCACCTATGGAAAATTGATTTAAAAATTGACGATCTTTGTCCCGTTTTTTTTTTGTTATTGTTTTCGCTGTTTCGTTAAATCAGAGCCAGAGAAAATATTAGGACATAAAACCTCTATTATAACTTTATTTGAGAACAAAAGGCTATAGTTTATCTTCCCTCCTTGTATATAATGTGTTTGTTTTTGTTACCTACCTAAGAAGTATTTTGTAAACCTTCTCCTTTTCAGGCTTTTTTCACCAAGTTGGCGCCGGTGTGGGTTCGAACTTACATTGGATTTAGAATGAACAGGCAGTTTCGGAAAGAGTATTTGAGGGAAAAGAATTTATCAAAAGAAGCGTACTGTAACCCAATCGCAAGTGACCATAGAGTTCTAGACATATCGGCTGCTGGATTGAAACCAACAGAAAAATGAATGTGTTTTATAAATGTATCGTTCCGTATTTAGAATTTTCGTGTTTGTTCCGAAAATATTTGATTGTGATATCTAGTCATAATAGTTTTGAATTTTTACCCATCTCCTATTACATACAACATTATTTCAGTAACAACGTAGGTGTGTATATAGGTATTTTATTAATTGTATCGATTTATCAATTTGAATGTGATTTTAAAATTAATGTTTTGTAAATTACTAAAATCAAGCAATCAAAAAATAAAACAATTGTTGCAAAATCGTGTTCTTAATTTCATCATAATATACCAAAGAGGTGCATAATCAATGTCAGAATGAAAAGAAAATAAATTAAAAGATGGATATCGTAAAATCATTTTCCAGCGATTTCCAATTCAATAAATGAGATTGAGCTAACTTTGAAAAAGCTATGTAGCAAGTCGCAGCTAAAATAAACGGTGCACATTGCTTTTGGACAAAATCTCTCCACAGGAATGGAATCTTAAAGAATTGATATAGACTACGTTTATCTCGTGACAACTCGATCGGATTGAAGTGGATCCGATTGAGTGATGTCAAATCTTCTATAATTCTCCGTTTACATCATCAATCCTCTCTAGGGACATTATCTTATATATATATACTTATCCCACAGTAGGTTGGTCCACATTCTGGCCAACTTATTTTCGGAAATAGCGGCTTGACTTGAAATTTTAAATCTGATTGAATTTAAATCTGTAGGGTTTATACCCTCTATTTGAGTCCGCTCCAGTGAATTCAAACCTCTCTCAATCGTATCGCACGCGTCGAAATAAACATAGTCATGGTTGTAATTCCATTGGCAATGGTTTTAAAATTAGGCCCATGATTTTCTTTCGTTTTCCTTAATAATGTGATATTTTGTTGTTTTTTTTTTTTTCATGTAAGTACAACATTTATAAAGCAAGATAGATTTTTAAATAAAAATACAATTTCCACTCCCATCAAAAAAGTTGAGAAAATTAAAAAAAACTCCAGTTCTTTGGTTTCAATGGATACTGAATACTTCTGCCTGGCTGATTTTCAATAAAAATGACTAGGTAAAGGGATTTTGCAACAAATGGCGTCAAAAAAATCGTAGCGGACCATGGAGTGGTAGTACTTTACCACTTGGGTGGAGTGGTAGTACTTACTACCTCAATTAAGAGTCCGTCGTCAGTTTTGTTCTGAAAAAATTCCTAATAGCACTTCTTGGGCCCTTAAAAGTGATCCCAGTGATATATAAAAGGAACGATCAAAGAGTTGTATAAATATACCTAACAATAACTCCCTATTTCACAAAGTAGACCTTGATCAAAACACTAAATAACACCCGCAATACAGTCATTGTTGAGCAGTAAAGACGTTGGGTATAAATAGGCATAGGGTAACTGAGTAGTGAAGTACACCATCTAATCAAAATCTTACTGTACTGGTCGTAACAAGTAGGTAGTGCGACTTTCGGTCCTGCCACAAATCTATTACAAGATGGCCAACTGGACTTAGGACTGGGACTTGGGATTACAATAACTCTTAGCTGGCATTCTCAAATATATTTTCCCCTTGATATAGTAGCTATTGTACATATTGAAGGGATCTAGCAAAAAATCATTCAGCTTTTCCGATGGACACAGTAATAATTACTTACCTAGATCGTTCCCAATGTATAGTCACAGAATAAAGAGAACAAAGGACTCTTCATTATTAGGTATTATTAATATTTTATTCCGTGGTATGGTCCTGCAAGAAAGCTATAAGGTTCTTCCTTGGTTGTTGACTGTAACCACGTCAAAAAGTGCATACATTATGTATAATCCCGTCTATAGTAGCCTCTTATGTAAAGATATTACTTGACTACCCTTTCTTATCTCCTCCAATCTATGTGAAATGTGAAGAACAATACATAAATTGAGTAACAATACAATACAGATCATGTACTTTCTTGCTCTTCGCAATGCAAGTTTGTATGGTTGCCTATACTATTATAACACAAGAAATAGATATCTTCACCGATCGTCGTATTCAACGACTCGCAGAAATGAAATAATAATTATTAGTGAATTATAAGCTTTGTTGTTCACAGTTAACTTTGAGGACGATTTAAATAAATTTTTAAGACCACTAGGTACAGGGAGTTCCAGTCAAAATGTTACAAGCGATTATCTCGGTAATTGTTAAAATAAATTTTGGTTCAAAAACTAAACTTGTGTACTTATAGGACTTTTTCCAAGGAATTGAATGCTGCCAAGAAAAAAAACAATTGAATTTCAAACAAAAAAATTATCGTAAAATAACTGATGGCAATTTTGTTGTATTTTTTCATTAGGCTGGTAAAGTGGATACAAAATCTGCACCACACCCTTTTTGCCGGAAGTGATGGTTTTTGATTCCTCTACGACGTTACGAGCGGCATTTCATTGGCTTGTCTGAGCCATAGGTTCACCGTTCACATCACAAGAGCCATAGATAATGCCTTGCTCCATTGAGAAAAAATAAACGAGGAAAAAATACATAAAGATGATGTGACTTTTTACTTTATTAAACCTCGTTTAAATTAAATTTGTCTTTAAATTTTCTAAAAAAAATTTTGCTGCTCTGCATTTTAGTGAGCAGATCCTTCTAAGTACTCTTTTTATTACCCGTTTAAAAAAACAATAATCTTTATTGCCCTACCTTCAAACAAATTCCTAAGATAACGATTTTCTTTCATTTTTTTCATTAGATTAGTAAATTGAATAACATCTTTCTCGCACATGGGAATATTACTTCCGGTTTAGCAGAAGGTGATTTTTTTTGTTAAAAAAATAATATTAATTTTTTGTAGTCTGAGCTGGGACACAAAAACGTTACTTCCAGAAGTGATACCTATTCAAGCGTGCGGTAAATTTACTAGTCTATTGGAAAAATGCGAAAAATCTTAATTAAAAAAAAACGGTTATTTGGCGATAACTTTTTGTGTTTGAAATTCAACTGCGTTTTCCTTGACGGCATTCCATTCCTTGGTAAAAACTACACAAATTTAGTTATTGAACTATCAATTTATCATAAAAATGAAAATCGCATGTAACGTTTTAACTGGGACACCCTATACACAAACCAAATTTTGAATGTGATATTTTCTATAGCTTAGTTCACTTAGGTGAAAATTTGTTGGTTTCCTCTGTACTTAGTGAAAATTAATAGAAAATGTATAACTTTAAAAAAATGACGTCAGACCGGCTTTGTTAGATTTTCCGATATCAAGTACAGACCTTGATAGAGGAGCCAAATACTTATTGGTTTTGATAAAACGCATTTTCAAAAAAAGGTACCGAATATTTTCATTGCGAAAAGTGGTTCAAAATATAAAATTAGGTCCCTGCAATTTTTGTGATTATCCAAGTTATTTTAGCTAAAGTGTACAATATTTTGAACATTTTTATTAGTATAGAATTTACCATTCAGGAGTGAAAATTAGGTACGCGTAGTCAAATTTCTTAGTTTTTCAGTTATCGATCAAAAAATTGTTCAGAATAAAGAAAAATATACGAAATCCTATGTGCTAATTTTTTATGTATCTAATACCCATAAAATATCCTTTCAGATATCGCACTTATTACAGTTTTGTATTAAATATTAATTAAAGACTGCACTATCTCGTTCAACGTCCCGCCCATTAGTTGGGGCAATGTAGAATTATTTCCAAATTAATTAACATTTAGCATATTATAACCTACCCCACACCTGACACTAGCTTAAGTTTCCACAAACAAAATTGTTTTTATTATACATGAATTAGTAATAATGTAAAATAGGCTTTTTCGGGCTAGCGCACGGGAAAAGGTTTCCCGATGCCCGAATCTTTGCGTGCACTGAATAAAAATACCGAATATTTGCTTTTAAAATAGAAATATACAACAAAGTAAACTAAATTTAAGAAAATCTATATTCTATCTGATATTTAACATACACCTACCTCGTATTTAAATTCGTGAATGAATATTTAGATACATTTCTGTAATATTTGTTAACGTTTTATCCACATTATTAGTCCAAGAAAATTGTCATTTTTTTATAGAGGTAGAAAAAAATAATTCTTAACAGGTAGATATTCTCAGGGTTGGTTGTGGGTAGCGTCCTAAGTATAACACCAAAAAATCACCATCGACGTCGTGTTACGAATTCCGCAATAGGGGTTGCAAACATGTTTTTTTCAATTTTTTTTCTTATGTGTAAATTTTTTTTATGTGTACATTCTCTACAACTTTCCCTTATGAAGTTTTTTTAACTTCAATACTTCACGAGATATAGGTAAAACATCACCACTAGCTAAAGTGCTTTATAAGGGTGAAAAAAATTTTCTTTAAAACAGGCTGATTTTTTTCAGGCTTAACTTAGGAGTGCACCCCGAGTTAACCCTGAAAAAATCAGCTTGTTTTAAAGAAAATTTGTTTCGCCCTTATAAAGCACTTTAGCTAGTGGTGATCTTTTACCTATATATCGTGAAGTATTGAAGTTAAAAAAAACTTCATAAGGGAAAGTTGTAGAGAATGTAATAATGTACACATAAGAAAAGAAATGCGCACATAAGAAAAACAATTGCAATTTTTTTTTTGCAAAACTACCCCTATATTGCGGGGTTCTCTCCATGTATAATTTTCTTGGACTATATCTGACATAGACTAATTTAAAACATGTCACCTTTGAAATAATTTGAGAGTAACCATGGAAACGCATCATACATACCAAACACTGTATTGTCAGCGTTGTTTATTTTCGAAATTAAAAATGTTCCAAGTTTCTTTCGTTTTTATGTTTTCGTTTTCAAAGAAGTAGGTAGAGGAAATTCGAAAGTCGCCTAATTTCGGACACTACTTTAAATTTACCAAATATTTATTAGAGAGAAGTGTTTTTTGTTTTTATTTATTTTTTCATGTTCATGTAAGCATATGCAACGTGCAACGTGTTATAATGAAACTAGATTTTGTGTCAAAAGAAGTTTACTAGGAGCTGGAGTGCATTTTTTTTTTCAATTGATATCCTTTTTCTGATATGCCACTAAACATCCTTTATTATTACATTTCTTGTTTCCAAGCAAACGACGTTAGATGAATTCGGTACATTTATGTGCGATTGAAAAAAGGTTCCTAATTTCGGACACCCTATCCGAAATTGAGAGACTACTTTTCACAAGTGTAAAAACTATATATCTAAACAAAAATCGCATACATATGTTTTTTCTGGAATTTTTATTAGCTTGTTTGACGAAATTTCCAATTTCGGGGCCGAAGATAATTTGGAGGCTTTAAGGTATCCCATTCGCTTTCCTCTGACCTCATTAACAGCCAGTTTCAATGGATCTGGATCCCGCAGTTAATGTTTACTGTGGCTCTTTGTCATTTTGTTCTGAAAATAAACAATTTACTCGCCAGATATTTGGGTTTCTGGTATCCGAAATTAGAAACCTCGGACTATCCGAAATTAAACACCTTTCCACTTTTTAGATTAGAGTAATGCAGTATTTTTATTTTTGAAATCTGTTTGACTATTATAGTATACCCGCTTAATTCATATCTTAACTTACCTAGGACACAAACACAAAATTCTAGAATGATTATTAATTTAAAAGATCAACACAACTCGAACGGCGACTGAATAATAAAACTCAGCCATGCAATCTGGACGTTTGGAGCTGCCATCTAATGGAGAGAGAATGTACCACCACAATATTACATAGTAAGCTTAATTCGACTTTTTGCTTTATATAGGGTGAGGTATCAATTTACAACTACAGATGGCTTCTTAGAAAAACCACTATCCGAAATTAGGAAACCATCCGAAATTAGGCGACTTTCCTCTATAATAAAAATATCGTTCATTACACATCCAGGAATAGATTTTCCCGTGCTTGCATGACTTCCCGAATTCGGCTTATCCTTATTTCCAAACTCGTAATGAAATATACTTATTACTCCAGTGTTGTAAAGATATTCTTTAAATAAAAAATGCATTATAAACAAATACAAATCTATACTAATATTTTAAAGAGAAAAGATTTGTATTTTTGTTTGTAATGAATAAACTCAAAAACTACTGGACCGATTTTAAAAATTCTTTCACTAATAGAATGCTACATTATCACTGAGCAGCATAGGCCATATTGTTAATCGAGTTAAATTAGGTATATAAATAAATGTTTACCCGTACGTAGCCAGGGCTGGCCGCTAGTAAAAAATAAAGAAACTTAAGATAAAAGGTTGTCCTTATTAAGATCATTAGGTACCATTTGCGCACCTAGAACTTTAATCTGGGAGGGGTAACGGATTAGGTAATACTAAAATATAACAACTTTTTGAACATTGCAGATCAAAGTTCCCTCCTTCACCAACGTAACATCAAAGATATTGCTATCTTTGTTGGGACATGTCCTGACAATCATCTGCAGGCACAATGATCCCAGCCAGCCCATTACCGGTTTCATCCTCTTTGGGAATCATCAGATGGACGTAGGCAAAATCCAGAGTGGATAGATTCAAAAGATAGAACCAACAGAAACAACTACTCCGAGGGCTAATACCCCTACCGGCATTGAACTACACCATTGGTTCTTGATTTTCGTTGGGAATAAACATTGCAGATCAAGAACCAATGGTGTAGTTCAATGCCGGTAGGGGAATTAGTCCTCGGAGTAGTTGCTTCTGTTGGTTCTATCTTTTGAATCTATCCACTCTGGATTTTGCCTACGTCCATCTGATGATTCCCAAAGAGGATGAAACCGGTAATGGGCTGGCTGGGATCGTTGTGCCTGCAGATGATTGTCAGGACATGTCCCAACAAAGATAGCAATATCTTTGATGTTACGTTGGTGAAGGAGGGAACTTTGATCTGCAATGTTTATTCCCAACGGAAATCGAGAACCAATGGTGTAGTTCAATGCCGGTAGGGGTATTAGCCCTCGGAGTAGTTGTTTCTGTTGGTTCTATCTTTTGAACTTTTTGAACACTGTCTGATAATAGCAAAACATGTCAAAGGCGAAAAGGTTTGCTATTCCAAGGTCAGATACTTAAAATAAACCCAGATTCTTTCGTTGTGACTGCAGTATCTTAAGAAATATATAGGTTTAATTCGAAAGAAAGATAAGTAGAAGGTATACAAGACATCAGAAAGCATCGCAGGCGAAAACTATTTATTTATAAATATCAAGTGGCTTAAAATAAAGGTAAACAGCCTAGTAGCCGTGCTGCAACTACTGAAAAAATACCACTGATTTTCCCGTAATATTTTCTTTTCGTATTTAAGAAGTTGTGGTGGAGGGGTGATTCCTCGCAATAAGAATCACACATTAAAAACGCCAGATGTCATTCGGGTACGCTAAAGACTCTTTGCACACGAGCTGCAAACAATATTTTGCACACTAATAGCATACATTATTTTTTTTCTACAACTATTTTAATTATATACATTAAAACACAAATTGAAATCGTTCTAAACTCTGCGAC
The DNA here is from genome assembly GCA_963920635.1 of Pseudeuparius sepicola. Lineage (NCBI taxonomy): Eukaryota > Metazoa > Arthropoda > Insecta > Coleoptera > Anthribidae > Pseudeuparius > Pseudeuparius sepicola. The sequence continues at coordinate 100,090,498 of OY987299.1, read as the reverse complement.
TAATAATTATTTACCATCAGTGCCAGCTGAAAGTTTTGTGACTTGATGTCGTTTCTTCTTTATGAAATAATGAAAAAAAATCGCGCAGTTTTATTAATATTAAAAATTTTTAAAAAGTGTATATTAAAGAATTATTCCATTATTCCACCGGATAAAATCCTAGCTGCGCCACTGGTAGGCACCTACTGATCTTAGTAAGGACAATTTTCACTTTGTTTTTGTTTATTTTTTGGTATATTTTTTATTTCTTTATAATGAATTGTTTATATAAAGAATATTTTTATAATTTAATAAATTGTTTTCTACAATAACAGTTTCTGATCCGCGTTGCTCGCTCTGGATATTAACAAATTTTATCAAACGTGAACGAACGCTTCAACTCAAGTGAAGTGAAATAGCGATAATTTTCATATCTGTCCTTATCTCATAATATATCTGAGAAAATCTCCAAGAAAATACCACTCCTGCTGCGCAGTCGTAGTATTTTCAGCTTTGGGATTATAATTATTCAAAGGTATTATCGATAATACCTGTCTAGGTACCAGACAAAGTAGACAAACAGACCTTCATTTCACATTATTTTGCCTATATCAGTTTGACATTTCTTTCCGATCTCATGTTGGCCAGTCGGGTTTCCGCCTAATCCAATAGAATAGGCAAATTAGATAGATTAAAATCAATGGAAATTTTCAAGTTACTTTAGAAAGGGAATCTAACAAATTTACACCAATCGACAACACTTGAAAGGAACATGTAATTTTAATAACTTTTCTTAGTGCCTATCTATAGCAACCAGAGACTTGATGTGATGGCAAGTCTCTGATAGCAACAATCTAGCTGCTGCTCGGCAGATTGAGATAGAGATTCATGACTTGACTTGATATTCAAGCTACTTGACTTGACTTGAAATCAAGTCAAGTTCAAGTCAAGTAGTAATTTTCTAATATCAAGTCAAGTCAAGTATTAATTTTTCAAGTAATTGACAAATCAAGTTTTTCTTGAAGCTACTTGATTACTTGATTTTTTATCAATTTCAAATTTTATTATCACTTAGGACAGTTAGGTAAATAATAATATAAACCTTTGCATTGTACACTTTTTTTTTGCAAAACTAGGAAAGAACAAAAATAAACTATTTCAAGTCCGTACCAAAACTATATGTGTATAGTCTGTGTAACAACAAAAACTTCTAGCCAAGATTACTTATAGAAATTACGAGATAATGGTCTTATTTACTTAAACAAAATTCTTCAAATAACAAAAACTTCTATTTGTTTGTCTGTGTCCGTGTAACATAGACAACAAAAACTTCTATTTGTTTCACATTAACACCGTTCAAAGCACTTTTTAATGTTATCATTTTCCATCCACGACTTAAGGCACATGAGGCATCTAGTGGATTCTGCGCTTAAACGAGTGATCGTTTCTGTCTCTGTCAGCTCGGAGCTCGGGGAACTACCGCGCGAGCGCGAACCAGAGATGTGGAGGTGGGGAGAATTACCGTCAAGTTGCGCTAACTGACTAATTTTGTCTCGCGCCATTTTGAAGACACTTTGCCCAGTTTATATACGTATATTAATAACAACTTCAAATTTAATCCACCTAATCTATCTAGTAATAAATGTAATTGGTACAGAAAGATACGGCACTGAGAACTGAAAAAGTAAACAAACCTATTGGAAAATCCTTACCGAAAAAAAGATATTCCCTCACGTCTTTCTCTTGTAAAATTCTTACAGTCTTTCACAGAATACGACATAACTCTAGAATTAATCGAAATTACTTCGAAAACTCCAAATAAAAACAGGTAAGCACTCCGCACCAGCCGGTAAAATATCTAAAGTGTATTTAAAATGGCCGGCAGATTGTAGACGAAAATCATGATGCGCCGTAGGGCAACGCGCCTTCTCATCTCCTCCATTTCTCTGGCGCGAACGTAAGATTTTCACGATCAGAGGTTCCCAACAATCCCAACCAGTGTTCCACCCGCTGATCACCACCTGGGGATCACTAAATTCAGGTCCTCGAAATAAAATTAGAGGACTTTTTCGCTGGAGTGGAGTGTGGAATGTGGGACAAGGGACAAGTAAAAATTTATTTTTAAATCCTCAAACTGTTTATTTCGGACTTTGGGGCCCTTACCCCTTACCTACACACACCGAACAAAAAAGTTCAATGGTACCTGTTCAAAGAAAGGTTGAGAACTACTGCTATAGATAAATATTCCGATTTTAATCGATTGCGCATCGAAAACTCAACGAGTTTTGCGCTATATAATCATTTAGATTATGTGGAGCTTGCAGAAATGGTTCATGCGTTGTTGCGTTGTTTTTTCTGTATAATCAAGGGTGTTAGTAATATAGATTCGTAATTCGTCAGCAATATGAAGTAGATTGAATGACTGAAATTACTTGATATCAAGTCAAGTAATAACTAGTTGAAATCAAGTCAAGTCAAATATTTAATTTGTCAAAAGCTTGATTTTCAAGTCAAGTTATTCGTTAAAGTGTCAAGCTACTTGATTTGATGAAACCCTAGATTGAGATTACACTCCTCTAAATGCATATCTGCCAGTTTGCTAAATGCGTATTTCAACATTACTATTTTTTTTTAATTTAACGTTGTTGAAAATACTCGATAGCGAGGGCCCGAAAAACTTGACACGTTAACCACAAAGAAGCAGAATACAATTTGGCTAGATGACAGAATGCCAGTGCGTTTTCAGAGATTAATGATTTTTTTAGACAGCTAACAGAAATAGATTTAATTATAGGAAACAGGTATATGGCAAACTTAAAAAAACGTACTGCAAAGATGAAAATGATATAAAAATGAAAAAAAAAATAGTGGAAATACCACAAAGTATTTATTTATAAAAACGACAAAACCGTGGCAAATTTTGGATAGCTAGGTGATGCTGAAAAGGAAATCGGCATCCACAGCCAACCTGTCGCGCAATATAAAAAAAATCGCAAAAGTATTCGAAGCCCTAACATGTTTATTTTAAGAGATTTTAAGATAAAATTTTCATATTGAAAATTAATGGCATTGAGAAGCTTTATACAATCGAGTAGGTACCTCATCATATTAGTTTCAGAAAATCGGGGTGATAGTCAAAAAAAATCCTGTATAAGTTAGTTGTTACATTTACTGGAAATTTGTCCTGGTAACTAAATATATCTCAAGGAAATTTGTCCATAAAGACTTCTATAAATTTAGTAGGTACTGTTAAATAATATGTTTTGTATTTATTTTCCGCCCGTTATTAATGATTATTGTAAACGGTTTTGTTTTCAGGGTAAAACTCCAAGAGCCCGTGGCGTAGATTTATAGAAATTTGTTTTTTTTTTTGTGTATCAAAGAAAATTAGTCACTAAAATGCACCGCAGGCGAAATTTTATATACTTTTTAAGAAAAATTACTTAAGATAAGTCTCAGGAAATATCTGCCCCCATAAATACGGCACTACCAAGAACTGACCCTAAAAATTTGAGCCTATAAACCAACTTGTTCAATAACTATTTTTAATCCCACTATATACTGGTACATTTTTTGCAAAATTATCTAATTGAACCAATAAATTAACAACTAAAAATTTTGTTTTCGGGGCGAAACTGTACAACCAGAACTTATCTTTGCACACCTCGGTGACCAAAACTTACCATTGCTTTCTAAGTCATATACAGAGTGTCTCATAACTTATTCGCCATAGGGCTACAGGTGGTACTAGACGTCAAAATATACCGTGTGAGCCAAAAATTACTTAGTAAAATGTTGCTCGTTTAAAAAATACAGGGTGAGAAATCCGAATTAATTTATTATTAATTAGGGAAAATTCAACAAACGACCGATAATATTAAAAATGCCCAAAAATACCTTCCCTAATGTGAGGCGTCATTTAATAAAGAGACGAATATCTCGCAAACGGCTTGAGATACCGATATAGACCAAGAGAATGTTTTTTACGTGGAAATGATGACTTTTTTCTAGCTCGAAGTAAAAATATTCCCAGCTTCACAGGGTAAAATATTATGCAGAATTTAATTCATCACGAAGTTCGCGCCAAGCGCTCTCTAAGAACTAGGTTCAAACTAGTATCGAATTCGGATTTCTCACCTTCAAAAACCCAAGTGTGTCAATTTTGTATAAGATACCTTCAATGGTTTTAGAATGATTGCAATTTTTCGAAAATCAAGTTTTATTTTCAACTATATAGCAACATTTTACGTGATTTTGCTAAGGCATTTTTGGTTCACACGGTATATTTTGACGTCTAGTACCACCTGTTTCCATATAGCGGATAAGCTATGGGACACCCTGTATATGCCAAGAAAATGTTCATGGCTTTGAAAATACACCTAAAGAGTTCCTAAAACACGGTATAATGGTTTACAGTCTGTAAGGTTGTCCCAGATGGGATGGTTTTGGGAGGTTTCTCCTATTCCTCAAACATGTTTAGTTTGTACAGGGTGTCCCACATTACGTAATAAATCCGATTTTCTCGGATAATTTTAGAGATAAATTGATGGTTCAAAAAGTACACTTGTGTAGAATTTTCCGGGGAATTCAAATATAACATCAAACTTAAGATACAAGATGCTGTTAAAAAGTTATTAAAAAAACGCTTTTCCAAAAATTTGTCGATTGTCATTTTTTTACTTCCGGTTTGACCGGAAATGAGCATCTCTCAATGAGCTTTTGAAACACCCTGTATATTTTAGGTCTTCTGGGTTTCTTCTGTTCTCCCAATTCCAGCCACATATAGGTAGTTTTACATAGTTACCTCTAACAATAATAACCAAGCAGCGAATTTGCTAATTTGCATGGAATGCTAAAAATATTGTTAGCAATAAACTATACAAAACTAAATATACAGGGTGGTCCAAACTTTATCAGCAATAGTTTAAAAACTGCTAGAAAATTTCAAAAAAAGGTGATTTTTTTCTATTACATGTATCGAAATCCTAACGGTTTTCGATGTACAAGGCCTCAAAGTTCAATTTTTTTTTTCAAATTTTCTTTTATTTCTTCTAAAGGAAGACAGCTAAGGCAAACATATCTGGTACACTTTAGACACTCATTAAATACCTACTATAAATTAAAAAGAATCGCATTTCCGCCCGGGCCTAAAATCATCATATTTTTTAATAAAAATGTGGTACGCCACTGGAAAAGTAATATTTTTTGCCATAAAGAAAATAATCATTTCATTTTTTCGAAAAGGAAATGTTTTTCTGAGAAATCGTCGGACACGTCATTTTTTAAGGGCACATTTTGATGCATTACTTGCATTTCTGATATCGTCACTGGTTATGACGTCATCGTCAATTATTACAAATAGCAACCTTAATTTCGAGAGCACCATTTTATAAAGTAGGTATATTTGTCTGCATACAGACCGATAAATTTTTGCTGTCATGTTACATAAGGAAATATTCTAGAAAATAAATTTTACATGTGAACAAGAATCTAGTTAATTAAGGGTTAAACTGATATCCTTGATAAGCCTGGCAGTATTCAGGAGCTTTAAAAAATTCTCATTGGACTTTACTGACAATTTCTAGGGAATTTAATGGCCCCGAAGATCTCCGGACTTAAATTCAGTAGATTTATTTCTTTTTGACAACCTGAAAAACATCGCATAAAAACTAGTCCGGACAATACTGACGAATTAAAAACTAGGATTGGAAATGAATGTAAGAGTATTTCCCAAGAAACCCTAAGTAAAGTCCAACGAGAATTTATTAACCGTCTTGTATACTGCCAAGCTCAGGAAGGCCTCCAATTTGAACAGTGAATTAGCTAAATTCTTCTTCATTTTATTACATAAAACAAATTAATTACTTTAAGCCCATTAAACACCAATTCTCTCGAAAATTTCCTTATGTAACAAGACAAAAAAAATAATGTGATGTATGCAGACAAATTCATATGCTCTATCAAATGGCACTCCCAAAAAATGAAGATCACCATTTAAAAAATTGGCGATGTCGTCATATCCCATATCCGAAACAGTGACGATGTCACAAGTGCAAGTGCCATACATCAAAGGATGCGTCAATCGTTTACGTTTAAATTGCCAAAACGTGCCCCAAAATACCTGTCGACTTCAATATTCGAAAAATAAAAATTTCACCTACTACTTTCAAATGTTACAGATCAACTGTACATTAAAAATGAAAAAAAAAATGCCAAATGAACATTGGTCGAAACACATTTGTTTTCTTGAACTAGGCTGTCCAAATTTAGTCGAGTTTCAATCCGTTCCATTTTGAAAGTGAACTTTTTGGGACATTGTTTGTATGGTTTTTTCTGGCTTTAAGTGGTCGTTATGCAATATTTGAAAGCAGTAGGTGAATATTTTATTTTTCGAATCTTGAAGTCAACAGGTGTTTTGGGGTACGTTTTGGCAATTTCAACGCAAACGGTTGATTTGATCGTTATGAAACAAGAGTACCTTTTTGTTGCAGAATGAAAAGATGCACTAAGCCTGCAAGACCAAAAAGATGACCTCAAAAAAGTTACCAGTAAAAACACTATCCAAAAACAGCCAAGTGGCGCCCTCTGTAAGAGACGTGGAAATTGACATTTTCAGCTTATTCTCCATCCCCAAAAACATAGAAGTGCCAAATTTCAGTTCAGCAGCTTGATTATTTCAGGAGATGTAGCCATAATTCAATTTAAAAAAATGAACTTAAACGCCCTGTATCTCTTAAACAAACAACATTTCTATAAGGCATATTAGCCTCAATCGTAATATTTTGGCCCAAAATATATGCGGTTGCACTATGTGCCATTACTAATGACTCACCCTGTATATGCTATCGGATCAATAACATGTACCTATTTCGTATTTTAATTCGTGTTTGAATATTTAAATACATTTATGTAATATTTTTAGGCGTTTTATCCACCTTATCTATCATATAAACTAATTTAAAGCATATCACCTTTGAAATAATTTGAGAGTAACCATGGAAGCGCATCATGCATACCAAACACATTTATAGTTACCTATCTGAATTGCCTCCTTGATATATTTGCACAAACACCTGACATTGGTTATTGAAGGGTCTGCTGACTTTAGCATTTGGAACCGGATCGGAAATACCGTCGCATAGCCCCACACCTCACGCCTTCGTTTCTCCTTCGTCTCGCTTGACATTTCTTTCCGATCTCACGTTCCTCAATCGCATTTCCGCCCGGGCCTAATCACATTGTCATAATCTCTTAGGCCCGTGTGCTTCTTCGCGCGACGCCACTGCGCCTGCGCGCTTAGAAAGTGAATGGCGCCCCGCCGGCCAGGCCGCGATTTCTTCAGTTAGTTCTTCGGCCCGGCTCTCGCGAAGAACTTGCGCGCGAATCTCGGCCGGTGACGTCATCGCGCACGAAGATGCCCTTGGAGGACCTTCGCGCGCGCGCGGCAGCCCTGTACTAGTGACCACCCGGGTTTTTCTTCTTTCAACTTTCGGGAAATCGGAGGAAAATAGATGCGAGTAAGTAGGACGACAGCCGGTCGGAGGAGAAAACGTTTGTTTGCGACACATTTGTGCCGAGAATAATTGATATTGGTGTTATAATGAAGGAATAGTTTGAAGTGTTTTATTAAGGTATCAGCTGCGACTATTGGTTTGAAAGTAGGCTAGATTCGACATACATTTATTTATATCTGTTAAATTGTTGTTTATAAAAGGACAAAAGAGTACCTAACTTTTATATAGAACCTAACATAAGATTTGATGACCTTTAAAAATAAGAAAGTAGGTAATAAGTATACAATATAGAGATCCTTGTGGCATTTAACCCCAGTAGGTATATATTAAATAAGCTGAGAAATGAGATTAGGTACTTTAGAAAATAATAGAGGTAATGTACCTGTGTTAATTTTCAATAAGAATTCATGGAACTTTTTAGGCTTGTTTTTTAATTCGCACAAAGTATTATGGAGTGGGTGGAATTATAACCCGGACGTAGGCAATTATTATGATCAAACTTCAATGAACACCTACACATAAGCTGTTTTTTCTATTATCAATTAAATGTTTTGCTGCCTTTGTACAGGATTTTGTCTGTGATACTATTCCGCAACTTGTGTCAATGGCTGGGAGTTGATAGATCTCGTAAAAAATGCCACAAATTCATATAAAATTTCTTCCTAGAGGGACTCCCTGTCAATCCATGGCACCCTAAAGGGGAGGGGGCTCATCATACTTATTTTTTCATTTTCATATTTCATTGACTTTTTTGTAGGTTTACCGGTTTTAATAATCATTTTCACAGCAACTGTAATTATTCAAATGATTTGATCGAATTTAACGTAACTCTTAAGATGGCTCCATTTGCGATGTTCTCAACCTGAAATTTTTTTGGAATTACGATTTTTCTAAATTAAATATGCGCCTTAGATTCACAAAATTGTGTGGTGAAGAAAAGATACTCTTGTTGGAATTCGAAAACACAAAGCGAAATGAACTAAAACGTTTTCTGAAGGGGATGGGGTGAAATCATATTTATTTTAATAATTTTTTATGGCCATAAATTTATACCTATTTTGATGTGTTCACTAAGTACATGTTTTTAGATACCATTTATGGGCACCCTAAACATAATAGCATAAAAAAGTTTTATTTCGTAGCATACTTTGACTAAATATTTTTCTGTAAATTTGGCTCCAAAATCATATTGGTTTAATTTTTCTCGAAAACGTTTGGGCTTTCCGAACTCCAGCAGTATATTTCCTTCGCAAAAATATGTTATGAATCTTGAATCTGAAGCGCATGTTCAAATTTCAAAAGTCGTCAGCATCAAAGAATTTTGATGTTAGGAGCATGCAAAGGCTTCACGGTTCTTAAAGTTAAAGAAATATTATTTCAACCCCTTCCCTTCGGGGGATTATAGATTGACAGGGGATCCCCCTAGGAAAAAGTTTTATTTTAAGTTGTGGCGAGATTTATCAGCTTTATATTAAGTTGTGGCGAGACATACAGCTTCCCAGCCATTGCCTCAAAGTTTCTGGGCAAAATTCCTTATTTTTAATACTGTTCGTGACTATTAAAATAGTAAAATCGCACTTGATGCAATGCCCCAAGGCGTTTTCTGCTTTTCCTTAGAAAAAGCGAGAGTTTCCCTTTTGTTACTCATCCATTTCGGATTGTAAAACGCTAAGTAATAGCAACTAATTGAATTTAAATGGGTAATTACAAAATAACTTGTTAATATCAACTTGACAATAAAAGAATGCCGTGAAAACTGTATTTTACTTCGCACTAAGCGATGGGTTGCTTTGGGTTTTGTTCCAATGATATCGCTAATTATATAATTGAAAAGAACATACAGGGTGTCTCAGGATAATTGAAACAAAAGGTGTAAGAGACAAACAATTTTTGAGTTGAAAGTTAACCATTTGGGGCCCCGTACCGCTTAATTTCGAAGTAATTTCTGTTATACTTTCAGTTTCCTCGAAAAATCAAAGTATGCCTTGCGCATGAGGAAAAATTCAATTTCTGCATAGGTAACGTGTTTTTTTGCATAATATGCAGGAACGTTTTATTGAAAAAGTTGTTCAAAATAAAAAATTATGCCCGTATACAAAGTTTGCGAAATCGGCATACTTTTCAATTTTTTTAAATTTGCTCAGAATATGAATTTCTCGTATCTTGCAGACTAAGAGCATCCTGCCTATTTAAAAAAATTAAAATTAGCAAAAATGGAGAAATCAGGGTGGCCGATTAGTCTCAAACTTTGCACATGAACATAATTCTTTATTTTGAACTTTTCTCAGTAAAATTGTCCCGAATATTGCACAAAAAAGGCACTTTACCTAGTCAAAAATGATATTTTCAAGGCCTACTTGTCTTTTAGAAACTGAAAATATGACAGAAATCACTTTCAAATCAAGTGGGGCGAGACTCTAAATGCAGGCAAATTTTAGCTCAATTTTTTTTGTCGTTTACCCCTCTTGTTTCGCTTATCCTGGAACGTTCTTCTATATTAGATTACCTTGTCATTATCGAATTACCAATAGCTGTTGTTTGAATTCGAAGCCTTTTTCTACTGTAAAAGAATTTTAGGATTATTATACCTAGTCGAAAAAAAAAAACAAATTATATAGATATAATTTGTAAATTGACATTTTAATTTAGTTAGCTATATTATATCGATAGACCAAGTTACACATAGACTGTGGAAATAATACGGTGCACACAAACTATTTTGCAAAAAACTGTATATAGGTAACTAAATTAAAATACCTATATCTCAACTTAGTAAGGAGTCCGAAGAATTATTGTGAGGCATTATAATTTATCTATTTTAAATATTTGTTTTATAGTTAGTTGTAATGGTTGTAATTATAGTTTGAAAGTTGGTGTGCCAGAATTTTTTGGGTAAGGTTTCAACAATGTCTCCTTTAATCTATATTTTTGGAGATGAGTAATTTTTCACAATAACAATAACTGAAATAAATAAATTAAACTAAAATATCTCAATGCTGCTTTACAGGAATTTTTGACCTGAAGACATTTCAATAATTAAGTTTTATAAAGAAGATCTAATGAAACGTCGGGGGCGTTTTAGTTTTATTTCCAAAGTTAAAAATTGCTCTGTGACCATGACTTCAACGTTGACACTAGTTATGGTGTTTTACGTCATTGGATATGCTTATACCAAGAAAAGATCTGGTCGTGTTATATAAATGTCACAGTGACACAAAAGAAAAAATACTCCAACATCCCGACGACCTTTCACCTTTGAAATTCGGATATCGCTACAGCTGAGACGACCTTCATATCTCAGCATTTCACGCACAACGGCATTTTTTGATAGTATGACATCATGACTATACATTGCGGATATTCGGCAATATCTACTGTTCGGTACTTTTGATGGGTATAAGAAATCGAATATGACATACTGTAACAGTTTATGACATACTGTAACAGTTTCCCTGAAGTTGTTGTTGTGGTTCTGGCGCAAAAATATAAAATGTGAACTTAGTTATACATCGCAGTCCATTTAGTGTATCCCTGAATTAAGTTGTTTAACACCAACACATCGATTAACATACAGAAATATAAATACCTTAACATTTCCACCCCTGGTAACTGCACAGGTACCTAAATATAAACTAATTTAAGAGACCGCAATGCGCTTAATGAAACTGCTATTTTTTAAATACGCATATATTTATTTTTTGCTCGAAATTATACTATCTATCTTCAGACTTATCCAGCCTTATAAAATTTTTATTTATGGCCAATTTTCAAATTTTTTTTTGTTAAATAGGTCTTCCAAAAAGGCTTGGTAGACACATACCTGCTAGATCTTTAAAAATTTAAACTAGTAGCCTTTTTTGACAAAAACCGTTAATGAATTATCATTCGCAACGGTATCAAACCCATAAGAATACCATTTTTCTGGGATGAAAATACAGGGTGTTCAAAAAAATTAAAATTTAATTTAAAAAAACCTCATTAAAATTTTCGACAAAATGGAAAAATACCCAATAATACCTAACATCCGGGCACTACCTACAATAAAATTATTGATTATTGTTTCCTACTACGTACCAATGAGATTTTTTCAGTTTTTGTCTTTTGTCTCCAATAGTATTTTCACCGAAAATAAATAGAACAACACCCTATAATCTAATCTCAAAGAAAATGGTACACTCCGATTTGCGACTGTGCTGAATACAAATTCATAATTGGCGTTTTGCATAAAAAATCGCTAGTAGTACTTTTCGACCCAACCGACAGGTCGCAGTAGGTCTTGACTGAAACTTTTAAGAGATCTAGTAATTATGCTCAGATACCTTTTTGTAAGATATATTTATAAAAAAAAGGTTTTGCAAATCGGCCTACAAATAAAAATTTTATGGAGGTGAACAGCACTTATGTATGCAACGTGCATATATAGCGAATATACAGGGTGTTCAGATTTGATCCGAAACGCCCCTGTAAAATTGTGATGTCCTGCACGCTTTTGATGATTTTTATTTTGTCTCTAGGAAGTGTCCATATGCACTAATTGGACATGCTGTCATGGTAGCAGCATTATTCCAATGCCTACTAAAAAAAATTTTATGCGATTTTTTGGAAAATGCTATTATAGGGATTTTTTCCCACAATCTGGCTGCGTAGCTTTAGTCATCACTCCCTGAAACCACAATGTCCCAAGTTTTATTAATTTACATCGCCGACTCGCATGTCTACAAGGCATTAAATTTAGGAATTTTTTTTTTTCAATTAAAAATCAGGAATGCTTTGGAAATATTTGAAAATCGGGTAAACTTAATCAAACCAAAAATATCCTATTAGGCTTTTTGCGCAAATGCTAATAACGGCCATTCTGATAAATATTTTTAAATAATATTTGTCTCAAAATGTGAGTAATTCCTTAGATTAAAATTTGTATTGACCAAAAGTTTAAAATGATGTGTGTTGCTCGCTACAGATCGAAATGGGTCAAAATATTGAATGGTGATTCAACACGTGGTGTACATTGAGTCTTAAATTGATGTTTTGACTGAGCGACCGAGGAAATTGCTAGTTAAATATATACAGTGCTATTCATAAAGTTTGCACCAAATGGGAAAAAATTGTATCAATCAATTTTTTGAAAATCTGATTTTGGGATATGTTGGTGCGTTTTGTTTACATTATTGCGCCTAAAGAGGGTCGTGACGCCACTGCCCATGCCTGTCAAATTTGACATTTAAAATAAAAAATTAAGAAAAATCGGGTTTGCCTTGAAAATACCCGAAAATATTATTAAGAAAATGTGTTTGTATTGCATTATTGTGCCCCTATGCACACACAAAAATCATCAAAATCGTCCAGCGCATGACAATTTTACAGAGGTCTTCCGGATCAAATCTGAACACCCTATATATTTGGTCATTTCCTAAATTTGAACAGTTCGTGTGCTTCAATTTTAAAATTATAATTTATTCGCACTTCAGCAGGAGAAAGTCAAAAAATTTTGAAACCACCACTCTTCTAATCTATAGAACCACCGAGGTATAGCTTGCTTTGTTTGACATTTTGAACAATTTCTTGTTCGTGTTATAAGTCTAAAATGAGGGAAAGTACCTACTGTGACTTAGCAGTGATAACGTCAATGTCTAATACAGATCAATAAATACAAGGACAAAATTTTAGGTAACAACCACATAGTTAATTTTCTTATTATGTTATAAGTAAATGATAGCAACATACTCGTCAGCATTCGCATCGTTCGCATATCAGTACTAATATAAATTAATTTCGTGTGCAATACCCAGGTAAACACTTTTCAAAAAATTCGGAAATATTTAGGTATAAAGATATTTTTTAAAAATACAATTTTTATTTGAAAGTTGTCAGGAGTGGGAAGTTAAAATTAATATTTATATTAGTGACTGCATTAACAATACACTTTTTGTTGTTGTTACTTAAGATTCTAATATTGTTTAAGAAATTAAATATATCGAAGAAGAAATTAAGAAATTACCTTTGTTCTTAAATTCTTTCATGATCAAAAAAATTCTTAAAACTCGTTAACTATAGTTAGTTACCTATTTCATAATAAAAGTAAAATGCATACTCCGCTAACCAAAATGCCGATATACGTTCACATACAAATAACGGTATAGCCTCACACGCCGACACGCTCATCTCTAATTTTAATAAAGCGAACCGTCCGATGAGTAACGCTGTTACGTTACGAACAATTTCCATCTGATTCCCTAACAGTAAACAACAGAACGTTATTTATGTTCGGCGCGAAGATGGTACACATCGATCAGGCCATAAAGCTTCCAAGTATTTGGTGCATACGAAACAATTAGGGGCCTAACTGTTGTTTCGTACGCGTGGAGAATGCTCTATTAACGGTTTAACAGCACGGGATTGGTATTTGTTGAAGATACAAATACAAAATCCCGAGCCTTCGCTCGCGAGAATTGTGTAGAATTCTTCGGACGAAAATGAAAGGGATCGGTGGTGCAGTTTTTGAGTTGAAGGTTACTCGCCTGACCGGCTGTTGTAGTCGCCGATCGCCGTGTCTTGCAATGTGATTTCGAGATAAAAGCAAACACGGCATATTATTACACGTGATAAATTTTAGTGTCAAAGATGCGGGGACTTGCAAGCTATTACAGCCAAAGTTGCAATTTGTTGATTTTTGAATGGTTATGGTAATTTATTTTCTGCAACACGCATTTTTCTAAAGACGAAAATGTTGTCAGTCTGTAGTTAAAATAAAATATGCATCATATGGTAGATACTTTTCTAAACGCTTCCATAAGTGTTCAACAGTAATAGCCATTCCGAGACTTGCTATACGAAATACAATTTTATATCTAAAATAACAACACTTCTGAATTCCCTCTAAAGGCCAAATACTTTTTATATTTGACTAATTTCGTTAATATTCCTTAAACCTCTTTTTAATGAACTTTACAAATTCCAAAACTATTAAAAAATTTTCATTAAACTAAATTTCATAATAATAAACTAGAAGAGCGGACATTCGTATTTTCCCAATTTTATTTCTTTTTGGTAGTTAAATAAAAAGACTATGCCCTAAACGATTACCTATTGGAATAAGTTTGGAATTAAAAAAATATTATTTCATATTATATTTATATACTGTATTATTTCATATTATAATTTAAAAAATAAAAAAGCTAAAATGGACTTATTTCTTAAAATATCAGAAAGTTCGACTTGAAAAAGTTGTTTTTTTTTTTACTTTACGCAAGTGTACAAAAATTGACTTCAAAGACTTAGTGTTTGCCATTTTTTAATATTTATAAAAAAAAATTGAACATTGTTAAAACTTGCAACTTCATAAGAACTATTTTATATCACTGGCTTTATCATTATATTTACTTTTGATTACTAAATATCGACCAAAATATACCACTTTTTATGGGTAAAATTTAATAATTAAGATGAAAGTTATACGTAAAAAGTCGTGAATTGTGGTTTTTAGATGCATGAAATTGTTTGACGATATTTTAATTTATTATTATTTTGGCCTCAATTTAGTACCAAAAAAAAACTATTTTAAATACATTTATATCCTACATGCTTGAAGCTACATCAACTTTGCATCAAATATATAATTTAATAATTTTAAACCGTTAATACCATTTTCTCTTGAAAAATACATATTCTTTATAAAAAAAATCAGAATTTTTATAAAACATTAAAAAATACAAAATCTTTCAATAGAGCCCTAAAATTTGGCACATTTATGTAAAATTGAAAAGGAACAACTTTTTCAAAAATAAAACTTTTAAACTGTTACAAATAAGCCCATTTTTAGCGATGTTATTTTTTAAATGTCATTTCTGACAGTCACCCGACCAAGTTTGAGTAAGTCAGCAAAAGGTTAAATTTCAAAATAAATCAGTGATAAAAATTCTCCATATTATGATATGGAACTTTTTGGAGGGCACCACCGTATGCAAGAAATGAAGGAAAGTTCTGTTAATATGTGTGTCGTAAGATAAGTGAAAAAGAGGTGAGAAATACAAACAAAATTAACACGAAAATCAAAATTAAAATGTTCCAATTGCAATGTTGGATTTCAAAAATTCGAAGTTTTTCCCTTTTAAGTTAAACTGGAAAAAAGTTTGGCTTTTCTTCTTGATATTAATATTAAAACTATAATACAAACAACATAGCCTATGTCCAACTTTTTTTAACACGATTCTGTTTGCAGTCCTAGACTGTCTAAATTTCCATTTTACGAACACAAAAGATACCTATACCGAGTCTACGGTTTGATTGGTAAAGTTTGAAGCAAGGATTTCGAATTGCTGGACAATTCGTCGAACCATAAAGTGCAATGAATCATTTTAGAATTCAGTTTTACTCAATGACTTGGTCGCTTGAAATCGAAAGTCAAGGTACCAGGTTAAGAAAAATGGTGAAATGTTAATTATTACAAATTTTGCTTTATATAGCTATCATGATTGTGACTCAAAGGAGACTGTTTTATAGAGTATGCGGAATATCCAAAGTATAAGATCATTCGTTTCATCAAAGAAAAGCTACATATATTAAAATTTTTGCAGATGGAGAAAAAGTTTTATATAAAAGTTGCAAGGTAAATATCTTACTTTAGAAAGGTAAGCTTGCCGATTATACAAGGTGCATCGTAAAAGTGGCATAAAATATATTTTTTTGGTTTTTAATAATAAACACCATGTACATTTGTGGATATTTTAAAAGAGTTATTTTTCCTGATTTCAATTGTACATAATAATTCTGATATTTACCTTTCACTTCAGCAAGATACGAGTATGTGTACCCATGAAATAAGGCGGATTTTTGATATCTTTCAAATGATTTTTCTGTAAATTTAAATCCACATATCTTGCTAAGCAAAAAGCAAATATCAACATATTACATAGATCGTTGCAATTAGAAAAATTAGCTTTTTAAAAAATCTAACAATATACAGGGTATATATTATTAAACAAAAAAATATATACAGGTTGTTTCACATATTAAAGGTCCAACAGAAAACGAGATAAAAAAAAATTATAAAGTTTTTAACAGACCAGGCACTTCTTTCTACAAAAAGCGGTTCAAAATCGTCTCCGTGACTTGAACGCAAGCTGGCTTGCATTAATAATAATCTGTTATTTGAGACTGTACTAAAATAAACACTGCACCAAAAAAAGGGCAACGATTGTTTTGTGGGGAACAGTTTTTGTAAGAACGGTTAATTTGTGTGAATTTGAAGGAGAAAGTGTTCTGCCAGTGTTTTTTAAGTTATTGTTTAATAACGATATGGCATATGAAATTGGATTCGACGAGCCCAAGCTTGCTTATGTCAATGGAGACAATAATTTTGACAGCTTTTATAGAAAGAAGTGCATGGTCGGTTATAAACTTTATTTGTGAAGATTAAAATTATTATTCTGCTGAACAAATATTCGGATTTATGGGTACTAAATGTGACTAGATAGGGATAGGGCGCTGGGCAAAATATAGATTTATGGTATTGCTCCTTAGCCTTATCTGTGGGGTTTACTAAATTGTCCTACACTCACTGGGATTAGGTACTACGGTTTTCTAGGATTTCCGTAGTATACTTGGGCGAATGCTATCCTATAGTTCTATCTAGAGAAAGTTGGCACATGCCGCAAAAATGGCGATGGTAATGGCCTAAATAATATTAATTGCCATCCCTTCCCCGCACAAGCATATGGTTGCTTCTGGGTTACTCCGAGTTTGGAGTATTGTGAAGATGGAAATTATTATTTTTCTACCAAAAGCTCTTCCCTGTCATTCCCTATTTAAAGCAGAATATTTTTCCCACAATAAGCGCTTGGGGCCAAACTTTGTTCACCCTATAGATACAATTCATAAAATCGTCCAAATAATAGCCACGTACTCCTAGCCGTTATAGCGAATTGTTTATAACAAATAAATTAACAGTCTGTTTTTACAGTTAACTTGTTATTTATTCAGCAATTAGAAGCATGCACGGGAATCGCTCATTCATCACAACCGATGCTTGAGTATACAGAATTGCATGTGCGATATCTATACAGGGTGTTCTACGTTATAGTTTGAAATTCATAATATAAGGAAATATTTTTGTTAGATGTTTTTTTAAATAAACAGCTCCTCAAAACTGAATCTGCGTCTGCTTAGATGGTGCGTATTGGTTCGGATTGACCAGATCTTTGATACAGGTATTTAAAGCAAAAAAATAAAAATTCGCCGAAGGCCAAGACTAGGTACTGATCAAAATATAGATTAGGTATATTGCAAGTTAATAGCTTCCGAGTAATTTATACCACCTAATTGTCCTGTACATTGATTGACCGGGATTACTAAGGATTTCTCGAGTTTTCCAATTATATGAACTTGTTGAACTGTTGCCGTGGGTCGGAAAAAACCTCTATTATTTCACACAAATCCTAAACATTAACCCCCCCGAACATTTACCCCCGCCAGTACAAAAAACGCACTGCATAATCTCTAATACTAAAAATATTCAATCAGTATGAATAAAATAAAAGAGCAAAAGAAAAGATTATATTTGAACAGTGGCACATGATGCAATTATTAAAACTCGGACTCGCTATGATGCATGGAGGTAGCGCATCTTATTATTCCTTCACTCAACGGTTTTATTCGTTGATTACAAAAATCTGTTATTTTTATTGATTATTTTATATTGAGTAACTATATTTTTTATATTTGTAAAGCTTTCCCTAAGAGGTTCTGATGCTTCCCGGGTCCCCGAAAAATCGATAAGTAAGACAGTGTCGCGAAATAAGATGTTGGAATTGCCGTCACTTACGCCTTTGAGGTTATGGAGGAATTCCGTCTCCCTCGTAACCATTCACAATCACTTTGTTTCTTCAAAATACATCGCCCACAAAAGTATTTGACTCCAAAAACTACATATTCTCAAATTAACATTGACCCCTTTTCAACCATAATATGTTCTTTATTATAATAAGGATGTAAGATTAGTGAGTGTAAATGTAAATGTATTTACAAGAAAAGGCGATAATGGGCATAAGCACTCAAAATTGACGAAAAGAAAAATTTAGTAACCGCATACACGTGTTTCATGCTATTTGGTAATCATCAGTACGGTGTAACATTAACCAAATCAAAAGATAGGCTTGATTTGAGAAGCAACAAATGAAGTCCAGGCAGGAGCCAACAGCACAATTGCAGCTTCAGTCAGCACATCCCCTATTTTGGGGCTTGTACTAACATCGCCACTGCAAATGTGCTGTTGGCTCCTGCCTGGACTTCATTTATTGCTTCCCAAATCAAGCCTATCTTTTGATTTGGTTAATGTTACACCGTACTGATGATTGCCAAATAGCATGAAACACGTGTATGCGGTTACTATATTTTTCCTTTTGGCAATTTTGGGTGCTTATGCCCATTATCGCCTTTTCTTGTAAACACATTTACATTTACACTCACTAATCTTACATCCTTATTGTCATTGTATCTTGGGTTATGAAGATTTCTACGCAGGTCGCTTTAGCAGCCTCCGTGGCGATGTTAGTACAAGCCCCAAAATAGGGGATGTGCTGACTGAAGCTGCAAATGTGTTGTTGGCTCCCGCCTGGACTTCATTTGTTGCTTCCCAAATCAAGCCTATCTTTTGATTTGGTTAATGTTTCACCGTACTGATGATTGCCAAATAGCATGAAACACGTGTATGCGGTTACTAGATTTTTCTTTTTGTCAATTTTGAGTGCTTATGCCCATTATCGCCTTTTCTTTAAATTCTTTATTATACATATGTATAATCTCAAAATGCTATCTATCAACACATAGGTATGTACTAAATTCGTTCGCTAAACTACAATACTTTTATTAAAGAATTCTTTTTAGGGGAAATTTTAAAGAGAATCGAGCGAGAGTTACGTCAACAGCTGATAAAGTAGGTATATCCTGTGATAAAAAAAAAATAATTGAAAGTGGCCAAAACTTTAGTTATTTTACAGCGCATACCTCACCTGTTTCAATTCACTGAATTCGCCGCAGACCTCGGGAAACTAAAAAAAAAATTCTTCAATCCATGTTACGTACCTACTAAGATTTAAAAACATCAGGTAAGATCATACTCTTAGGAGGAAGTATACTTACATTATTTGAAAATTAGTACAAAAAGGTTTATACTCATCACAGTTTCATCTGACGTTGATATTACATTTTATTTTACTCAACAAGTTGCCGTGGAATCAATGAAACCTTCCAGGAACATCTAACACAATTTACACATAATCCATAATCCCATAATCATTATCTTCTATTGATGTAGGTCGTGGGAAAAAGCTTAGATGTCTTCGCAAAAGTATTTCCTATGCTTAGGTTTCTGTAATATCACCGCAATGCTTAGAATAATGTATAATATTTCTTTGGTAGATTTTATAAGTTAGATTGGAGACTACAACAGTCGATCAGACGGGTAACCTTCGCCTTATAAAACTGCACATTGTGCCTTTCATTTCATAATTATGTCTTATATGTGGAGAATTTATGCAATGCGCCAGTTTGATAGAAGTATGTATTTTTATAAGCTCTATTAGACGATAGGACAAGATTCCAAAGAATGACTATAAGTAGACATGCATAAGAAATGTTGCTATAAAAGTACTGAAACTTTTTCAATAATAACAACTAGGTATTCTAATATAATTGTTTTTATATAAATTTATAATAATCATCAAAAAAATAAGTACCTAGGTATACCTACATATTTTTCTTAAGCGGAGAAACTAGTCCATATCTTGAAGTGGAGTAGTTTATTAACAGGAAAAACTGTACACATGTTTCAACCCACCTAGGGGATCATCTTCAGCAGTAAAATACGTGGGTAAGCCAACGAAGCTAGAATAGTGTAAAACAATTCAGATAACGTTATATAAACAAACTAGTCGGTGAGATAGGAAAGAACTGGTATAAACAGATATTTACCTTCCTAGACATGGTCTTAACATATGTATGTGGTTTTGGAAAAAGGGAAACCAAAAGGAAGGCTTTGAACAGGTCAATAAAAAGAGAGAAAGAAATAATTATGGTAAATACAGGTAGAAATTGGAAGTAATAACAACTCCTATCCAGGAGAGAAGCGTTGTAAACCAAAGCCGATCGTCGAAAAAATCGTAACAGTCAAAGACCTTGTATCGTGATTTTTTGGGGGTTCCTATGAACAAAAATGTCATCATTACAAGAAAAGGTGATAATGGGCAAACACTCAAAGTCAACAAAAAGAAAAAACTAGTAACCGCATACACTTGTTTCATGCTATCTGGCAATCATTAGTACGGTGTAACATTAATCAAATCAAAAGATAGGCATGATTTTGGAAGCAACAGATGAAGTCCAGGCAGGAGCCAACAGCACATTTGCAGCTTCAGTCAGCACATCCCCTATTTTGGGGCTTGTACTAACATCGCCACGGAGGCTGCTAAAGCGACCTGCGTGGAAATCTTCATAACCCCAGATACAGCCTCCGTGGCGATGTTAGTACAAGCCCCAAAATAGGGGATGTGCTGACTGAAGCTGCAAATGTGCTGTTGGCTCCTTCCTGGACTTCATTTGTTGCTTCCAAAATCATGCCTATCTTTTGATTTGATTAATGTTACACCGTACTGATGATTGCCAAATAGCATGAAACACGTGTATGCGGTTACTAGTTTTTTCTTTATGTTAACTTTGAGTGTTTGCCCATTATCACCTTTTCTTGTAATTATTACATTTACACTCGCTAATCTTACATCCTTATTGTCATTGTATCTTGGGTTAAAAATGTCATCGTTAATAAAAATTTGATTTCACGCGTCAAGTTACCATGGCCGTTTTAATGTTCCAATACGTCTGGGTCTGGGACCGTCGACAATGCTGAAATAGCAAAAACGTCATAGCGTGAAGTGTCATATGCGAGAAATTAAGGAACTAAAAGTTGCGCGGGAAGTATAAAATTGCGAAATATGGAAAAAAGGAATGTGTCAAACCGCTTCTGCCATTTACGCCTTGTCGACGGGACTAGAGATACGTATTTGAACTTTTATAACGGCCATGGTGACTTGACATTTGAAATCAAATTTTATTGACGATGAAATTTTGGTCCTTAGAGGAACACCCAAAAACTCACGCTGCAAGGTTCTTGACTTTTACAATTTTTTCGGCCAACGACTTTGGTTTACACGGCTATCTACTCTCCTGGGTAAGAGTTATTATTGCTTCAATTTTCTACCTATTTACCATATTTCTTTCTCTCTTTTAGATGCCACAATTTTATACATGATTATTTTATTCATCCGCTCAAAGCCTCCTTTTGAGTTACCTTTTTCCACAACCGCATACTAAGTTAAAACTATGCCTAGGAAGGTATAACTCCCTTTTTATACCAGTTCCTTCCTATTTCACCGACTAGTATGTTTATGTAACGTTATCTGATTTTTTTCCTTCTTTCTAGCTTTGTTAGATTACCAAAATATTTTACTGCTGAAGGTGACCCCTAGGTGGGTTGAAACATACAGAGTAGCCCATTTGGAATGGGGCCACCCCTGTAAAATTTTTATTTTTTGTCCGATTTTAGCCGGGGTTTTTTCTAAAGATAGGTCACAAAAAATTCTACTTTGGTGCAAAATTTCAGGTCTCAATCTCAGCATTAATCAGGACACCCTAAAACCCCCACATACCAAATTTGAATAAAAAAATATACAGGGAGTTCCATTCTGCGTGTTGTCAAAGTTGACAAAATATAACTTTTAAAGGCATCTGGCAAGTCAAGTGTGCCATGGAATCCCCTCAAAACAGTTGAATGGTCAACAGAACCACTCAAAGTGTTGGTGCGCAAAGATCTAATTTAAAAATATACAGAGTGTTTTTCTCTGTGCCATCTGAAAATACCGAATTTTTTTGAACTTTAAATCGAGTATATAAAAACCGCCCCAGCCACTATAAACGAACTAAGTCTTAAAATACGTTAAGACGTCTGGTGTGCCACAACAGGAAACACAGAGACAGTGACTTCATTGAGTATGGTCCGATAATTTAAATTATTTTTTTATTTGTTGGTTGGCATTTTGTAAACAAATAAATTACTTTTGTGTTTGTTAATGTTTTTTCAATAATTCCAGACCACTCATGACCAGTAAAAAGTTTCATAAAAATTCAGCATTTTGAGATGGCCCAGAGAAAAATACCCTGTATATTTTTGTATTGAATCTTTGCGCACCAACACTTTGAGTGGTCCTGTTGAGCATTCAACTGTTTTGAGGGGATTCCATGGCACACTTGACTTGCCAGATGCCTTTAAAATTCCTACTTTGCTGAACTTTGACAACCCGCAAAATGGAACTCCCTGCATATTTTTTATTCGAATTTGGTATATGGGGTTCTAAGAGTGTCCTGATTAACGCTGTTATGCCAGATTTTAAATAAAAAAATCGCTAAATGATTTTCGTCATTTTTTATTCGAAAAAAAAAATACGTAGCAGGCCTTGAAAATTGAGATTGAGACCTGAAATTTTGCACCAAAGTAGAATTTTTTGTGACCTATCTTTAGAAAAAACCCTGGTAAAATCGGATGAAAAATTAAAATTTTACAGGGGTGGCCCCATTCCAAATGGGCCACTCTGTATATACAGTTTTTTTCCGCCTAAACTGTGCTTGTGGAGCTGAGACTGTAAGTCATATCCTTTTATATCATATTTTTCTTAGTTTAGTTATCAGCAATAGCTACTGCGATTTTATCAACAAAATGCTACAGTTTTTTCTCATTTGAAATGCTACTGCGCAGCTAGAAGTGCTAATATATTAAAAGAACTAGTACCCGCCATGTCGATAGTTAATTGCACTATAATTTGATACAAGAAACCAGACAAGGAATAACTTTCTACGTAATTCCAGATTTGTACAAAGCACAAAATTGTAGAAGACGCGGTAGCTTCCCCATCTGAGGTGAAAGCAATGCTAAAGCTAATTTAGTTATAAAGTTCTTACATCAAACTAGCTAATAATATTGTTGTTTGCTAAAATTGGCATTTTACGACATTAACAAAAATACACAGCCAGTAAATTCGAAAGTGTAAATAGTTTGCTCAAATTGGAACGTGAATTCGGTTGCCACAAGGCTTAATTGCCTTTATGTTGCATAATGGTTGTTAATATTTTAGGTAGGTAGTACCTTTAAGCATATGGGAATACTTAATTAACTTGTTTACTTTTATGTAGATTATAAAATTTGTTATTTTTTATAACGTATATTGAACTTTTATTGTTGTGCTTTCTAGGCTGCACTTTACTCGTATTATTAATTTATCTACTTTTTTTAAAACGGCAATCTAGATATTGTTTCGACCAAAGTAATAATTTCAATAAAAATAATGCAGTAATACCAAAAATATGTTTATAGGTATTCGTTCCTGAATACCAAAAATCTTAAGACACTTTACTGGTTAAATACAAAGTTTTTATTTGTTAATTTCTGAGAGTTCATTAAATGTCTCAGTTTTAGTAATTAGTGACCAAATGATTTCAAATAGATAAAAAAACATAACCATTATCCTCTAGGCCGAAAAACTTAGATTATATTTACACCGACATGTCACAGTTTCTCCTGTCTACTAGAGGAAGTGATAATAAACTCCAACGAATCCGCGTAACACCTAATTTCCTATACCAACTACAAAAACTAAAGCAATTTTCTATTTTCACGCCTAAACTAAATCGGTTTGCTGTTGGTTCTCAAAGAGTGCAACGAAACAAAGCAATGTTAGATAATCCTTTGCTTTATGCATTTAAAATCGGCATTAACAGAACGCAAGAAACGACATAACTAATACAATTGAATTTAATTTTTTAGCCATTAAGCAAGCTAAATCGGATGCAACGAGCGACGACGATCATTGAATGGGTAGATTTTTAGAAACCCAGTTATCCCAAATTAAAGATAAGCAAATACTGATTAAAATGTACCTATTGAATAGAAATGGAATGAAGGTGCTTCCACTCACGTCGTGATGTCGAAGAAAAATATTAAGTTGGTTTTCGACTTACAGGGGACTGTCCCGCTATAGTCCTACTTGAAAAGTTGAATCGATACAGAGTGTTTTATGGTTGTTTTAAAAAAATGTAAAGGGTGAACTACTATAATAAGGACTGAAATAAATAATGAAATCCCAACTAGACTGTTTCACCTATCCAGGTACAACATACTCTACAATAATTGGTTCCGACTCATTTTAGAGCTGATCAGCTAAGCTAAGCTTAAAATTCATATACACAATATTAGGTTTTTCGGTCCAAGATGGTCATGACTAGAATACGGTGGTAACCTCTTGATTATTTCCCGGGGGGCGATTTGACGAATAATGAAGCAGGGTTGGTTAAGTCGTCTTTAATGTGTAATAAGTGTATAAAAATTAAAAGAATTTTTCGTAAAGGTGAAGGGATGCACACATGATATTAACGGATTTACAGTGAGAAGACGTCTTTGCTTAATTTCTTTCATTGCAGCTGTCATGTAAACATATTAAGCAAGTGTTTTGTAAACACATTTGGTGTACGGGGCAAGTTTTTTGGTTTTTCAGTCTAGTAGACCAGGTTCAAACCCCAACCATTCGTAATTATTGTTGTTATTTTTTTCCTCATTATTTTTATTTATTTTTTGTGAATATGGGGAGATTATTTTTAACTTTAGAGTAATAATGCATAAAAAAAATCAGTTAATCTTCAAAAATTAAATAATAAAAACAACAAATTTAATAAAGTGGCATTACAAAATTGTTGGAAATGACCCACCCGTACATCTTATTCCAAACATTTCTAGCACCTTTTTCGAATGAGATGAAATCAGGCTGCGAGGGAGAAGAGACTCGTGTCCATGTTATAGTCGTCAAAATTATACGAACCACTTAAATTTGTTCTTGAATTGGTTAAACTTAAATAAATTAAAATTAAATATTTCAAAAACTAAAGCAATGATATTAGGCAAGAAACAGCATTTAGGAAATTTAGATATTGAAATTGGTGGTGAAAAACTTTATGTTGTAAATTCATTTAAACATGTAGGTGCAGCATGAATAATTGATATGTAAAGTAATATCTAAAGTCGGATATTTGTAAAGGGTGTCATAATTTAAGTTTACTTTCAAAAAAACTTGTTTATAACACAATAGTACTTACACATTTTTTATATTGTTCGACAATCCTGTTTTTAGCATGACTGGGGTATTTACAAAATTGAAAATTTTACAAAATCGAGTTATGAGGACAATTTTAAATTTAGATAAGTAGGTAAATTAAATTATATGGTGGGTAGAGGATAGCGGGATGAGGGCAATTATATGTTACAAAAATTAAAATGGCTTAATGTGCGAAATTTTATTAACTATTTGACGTTCATCTTTCTATTTAAAATTACGAATAATTTAGAATTTCTTGATAACAAGTTAAGCTGTGGAGCTGCTGGTGTAAATCTTTTGTCAAACACTATGCCAGGTACCGACCGATACAGTTAGCTGCGGCAAAATTCCCACAAACGTTTAGGCAACATATCTTCCATAACCGGCCGGACATTTTCCTTGGGATCGAGCTCCTCCATTGGCACTGTCGATCGGCGAGGCCACTTCCCTTCTTTCGTTCCACTGTGGTTCCACACTTCCAGTTTCCCAATAAATAGAACAGTATGACGACAAAAGTACTTTTGAACATGTTGTAAACAACGTTGTCATTGTCCAGACGAACTGAAATTCCCGGTAGAAATCTTGCCCATAATACGTCCATTAATTGTCAACTTTCCGTCCGTTTTTAAAATACGACCATCATAAACGCCTTTTGTTGTCGGGTAAACACCATTCTAGTGCAGAAATTTCATTGCGAACAACGGAATAAACACGTGAATTCCAGTCAACACATGTAAGTTTCCCAGTCCCAACATTCCAGGATTGCCCAGTGCTACTACGATTACTACGATTACCTATATACTCCATAATTCGTTAAAAATTAAGGTAATATATAGAGATCCCAAGAAGTTTTCTTTGGTTAAAAATTCTCAGAAAAATATTATAAATGTAGTATCTACTAAAGTAGGTAGTAAACGAATATCAGGAGAACAAACTAAACTAACTAAACCAATCTAAGGATTTCCAAACATAGGTATAGAGTTAGCATAACCCTGTCCAGTGAGCCATGTCTGCTCGATTATATTGAGCTATTATCGGTGCGGATCTACTCGTATTAGACCGGAAGATACTGTCAGATTTTTGAACGTGATTTTACTCAGGCAAAGGGCATTATGTGGCACATATTCTCACAATAATAAGGTATGCATCAGAGAGTCATCCTAGAGTTTTCTCAAAAAAATAAATAATATTTAAATTTATTGCAGTCGGATAAACCTTGACTTGAAAAAATGCTGCTAACTTCGGGTTGGTTTAACCGAACTGGTTGAATTTGGGCTTGTTAAAGAGATATTTCCTTCTTCTATCAAATGATTGTCCCGTAAGATCATTTCGAATTTCGTGGTCACCGCTAGAGGGCGCTATTCGAAAAATTTCCCTTATTTTATTACAATTTTCTCCGAAATTTTAAATTCAATGACATATTTATTCTGTTGTAATCGAAAAGTAGATTACATTTACAAAAAAAATACTTTGGTATTTCGATATCTTCATTAGTTTCGGAGTTATCGCCAAAAGAATAATTATAAACATGTTATTTGAAAGAAGAAGGTAGGTATTTGTTTTCAAAGATTTCCGTGGTCAAGCATGCCATGAAATAAATAAAAATCTGCTTGAGCTTTTCGTAAATAGCTAGATTTTCATTTTTTATTCCGTTAAACGTATTTCTAATTTACTTACCTTACCTGTCGTATTGATATGAGATTATGATGATTATGAAGAAAATTCGATTATTCTTGCATTCAACTTCATTTTTACTAGGCGTCATTTTGTTTTTCATTTTTTTATACTTCATATTAATAATGGACATCTCAAAAAACATAAAAGTATACATTTTCATTGAAAAATAATGATTCTACAATTAATTGTAGACGATTTTTGAGAAATTTCGGTGAAAAATCGATTTTTTCAGTTTTTTATTTTTTTTTTAAAAAGCGCACTTTTTCAACCTGCGGACTTTTAAATAAAAGTATGTTTGAAGGTGTTTCAAAAGGTTTTATTCAAATCCATGACTTCCCTAATTAATTCCTAATTAACACCATTTTTCGTCTACGTTGACTCCACTATCTGATGGTTTTTCCGATCTTAATAACCTCCACAAAAAAGTCAAAAGACTTGTGAACAGTAGATGACATTTAACGGCTATAAATATTAAAAAAAAAGGAAAAACACGCATTGAACATAGTTTGGACAACCAGTTAAAGACTAGTCACAGACTACATAATGACATAAATTTTAAAACGACCGATAGACGTTACTTGTTTTTTTATAGAGAAAATGAACTTAGTTTCAGGGGGCATGATGAAGAAACAAAATCAACAAATCGTGGAATTTACGTCGATTTGATTGAACTGTTAATTAAGTTAGGTAGGTACTTCTAACAGGATTCACGACTGGAACCGGGTACCCACTTATATGCATGTTCCCAAAAAAACTAGATCCTGATCGCTTTCCCGCATAATTATGTCACCGCACTCCACTGGAGTGCCGATTAAATTCTGCACACTGGATAGAAGCCATTGAAGGAAAAACAACAACATAAACATACCGAATATTAGATAAACTTATTTGACTATCTAGGTAGATATATTTCCCCGCAATCCGCTTCTATTACTAAAATCCATAATCAAAGCGCGTTCCCATAAAATTCAGATCGCGACTTAGAAAGCTGATCGACAATATGAAACCTGGCCTCTACACAGCTCAACGCTGCCGCCGGTTGCATAACCTTAAAAATCTTTGGTTAACGCCGCGATTCTGCCGTGGGTGCACCGATTGCACGGCCTGCTATCTTATATATACCGCTGCAGAGCAAAAAAAGGAACATCGAGTTGCTGAGACACCAAATGACAACACACTATATCGATATCGAAATACCCGTTCACACGTTGCGAAACTGAAATTGATACAGAGATCGAAATAAATCTGTAAAGTTCAAACCAGTTGAATTTGTAATTGCACTGTGGAAAAATCCAACCAGGCATTTTATCTTTATCAAAATATACGGATTTGGGCAAATTCTGTACAAACTAGGCCATCGCATATATATTTTTTCAAAAGCTGTTTGCACTTCTCTCTATTTATTTTAATTTCCTCGCAGAGATTTAAATACTTTCCCCAAAAATACTTTCAGAGTTCGTAGACGATCGTGCTTTACTGACATAGTATATCCATTTTAAACTAATGTGGAAGGAAGTTGGGAACTATCAAGAAAATAAATTAAAATTAACATTTTCACATTATGATATCTGTTCTGTATCATGTTAGTTTTAATTTATTTTCTGCCTTCTTTTCTGATTAATCCGATTAACCCTGTATCATTATTTTGTGACAGTCATCTAAGTCCATATCTATGTCTTAAGTACCAATGAATTTTAATTTGATCTCAGGTCTCAGTAGTGTGAATTTGAATAGGTTAACCATATTTAGTAAGAGGGTGGGAATTACATTAATTTTCTACTGAAATTCTTACATTTACATCACATAATACTAAATCCACAATCCGCAATATTATTGACTCTGTGATAATAACAAAACGTGCCTATAACATGGAAATGAAAAGGGATTGGAATCATGGTTCTGCAGATGAATATTTGATGGCCAACTTCCACAAAAAATGAAGAAAAAGTCAAGTCATGTTATGTATACCTACTGGAACTACAGATATAGGTATGTACGCGCCGACATACATATTTATATTATGCATAAACCTGTTTTAACAAACATAGATATACGAGAGAATTAAGCAGGACATTTCGCAACAATTCGGCACATTTCTGCGAGCGGGAAAAAAATTCGACACTATAAGAAAGACCGCTGCCTCGAATAACATTGTACATCCAGGAGGCATTGCGAAAGAATGAATGATGAATAGGAGGAAGTTACGTAGAATTTTTTGTTGGCTATGTTTATAAAGATCTCTGGGATATCGTAGCATTGCATCTATATTATTCACAATACGACCTTAAAATTAGTTGCCTTAATTTTTGTATATATTATGTACCTAATTACAGTATCATAACCATAGCTACTTCTTGTCCCGACAATGCGTGGGGTGGTATATTTATATGAAAAGGAATTGAGATCCAGTTTTAAATGAATATTGAAAAATATTGCCAGTTTGTGAAAAATAGGTATTGCCATCTTTTTATTTGGGGGCAAGACAGATACAGAGTGTTAAATTTTTAAAAGGTACCTACCTGGGTTTCATTCACTATTTTTTATGCATTTATACATATTTTGTATAAAGGCATGGGCTTCCATAAAACTTGTTACTATCAAACACCTTCAACAACCTGTGGCAGAGAAGTCGGTAATAAGTATGTAGATACATTATATAGAAAAAAATTGAATTACCCCGTATAGTAATAAAATTGATAGGGTTATGTGCTGCAGGTTTTAATTACAAACAAAAATATTTTTTAATATTATAGTTTCGTCACAAATTTGATTATTTACTAAAGGAGCTGAAGTGTATTTTCGTGCAAAACCGCTTTCGGTACATAGCGATCATCAGTACCACCTAAAAGAAAGTAGGTATGGCATAACTTGGAGAAAAATTAACTATTTATATGAACATTGAGAAACTGGATTTCTTTTTTGGTTATGCGATCCTTACATGTCAGGTGGAAACCCATGTCACACATTAAAATGTTAAAATTACTAAAAAAAATTACATTACAGCAACAAATATTATGTAAATTATTTTAAACCAAAGTTACCATGGTAATATTGAACAGCCGAATGCGTTGCAATGTGGAAGGCCATGGAGACAGTGATTTCGAAAACTAGGTAACCCAAACGGGCGAAAAACCCCAGTGTCAACAAAGACCGCGAAGTATTGGGCACAGGCGTGCAAATGAATCTTCCAACCAGCAAAGGTAAAAGCTAAGAAAATTTTTTATATAAAGGAGGGAGGAGGTAAAAGGATTCCCCGAAGGGGGGCCGGTAAATACCCTGAAATTTTTAAAAAATTAAATTTACCATGAAACTATAACAAATACTAAAAAATATGAAGATTAAATTTTTGTTTGCAATTAAAATCTTCATTTCAAATATTATACCAAATGATTTCTCTATAAATGTATCTACTAACTTCTCACTTCTTCACCACTGATTATTAAGGTATTTGAAGTTATCACGATTTATGGCAACCCCACGTCCTTATATCGGGTACCAAATATGACTTAAGTTATGTCCAATAGTTTGGTAAACATTCAGCGAAATCCACATATTTAAAGTACATTTCATACTTTACACTTTATAAGGCTCCAAATAAAAAAGTTTATAGAACAAACTGGCAATGTTTTTCAATATTGTACTAATTCAAGAAGTTTTTTCATCACTCTGTATATTAGCTCCGGCTTGTCAGGATTTTCACAAAAATAAAGAAATTTTACCTAGTCTTTACACAGTAATTAAAAATATTTTAATTTGACCTCCGAATGCAAATAATGAATGTATTAAGTATTCCTAGTTAATTGTTATTCTTGTACCTCATTTTTAATCATAGGTCAGAGATGTCGGTTTAAGGCGAGATATAGAAAGATTCAAAGCCTGTTAGCAAAAATATCAAACGGCGTATGTTAATGCCCGATTGCTACATATCCTCTTTTGCTATTTATGAAATGCGTAAGATGCTATCGAAGGTCGATTTATATAATGATCGTATGTATCATCTTTTCTGCACGTCTTTGCAAGTTATAATGGTTAAAAACAATTAGAACATGCCTTACGTGCAGCTTTAATTTTTAGACAGAATACCTAATTGGAGGCAGAAGCTTCTCACATGTGCCTGCAATCTTGCTTTAATTTTTTACAAAGGAAGCAATCGACGGAAATACCTTTTGCATTTTCGGTGACCTAAAATTTCTGTGGAGTAAATTAATAGGAGTATAAATTGATACATGACAACTAATAGTTATACTTCAGTAAAACTAGCAAGAAACCCCAATGTACCTTTTTTGTCAGATTTTACTTTTATTGTTATTTTGATATAATTATATTTTAATATAATTTTAGTGTAGGTAAATTGGGGAAGTTTGTCACAATATCAAATACGAGTATGGGTATAACAAAAAATATGCATATAAGAATTTTATTCGTTGCCTAACATTTTAATTGAATTTATTAATGAACTTATTTTCTTATTTTATTATTTTATTCGATTGAAACATAATTTAATTTCAGTATCACCTTAGTGCCGAGAGCTAGATACGAGAATAATAATTATTCGGGATTTTTTACTTGATTATATTTTACTAGAAATAAAGGGCAGATTATTTGTTCTTAGTTGCAGGTAAATATTTTGGCAATTTTCCGATTAGACCGTCTCGATCTTTCAATTCAGTAGAGCAAAGAATAAGATTAGCTGGAACAGAAACTTTTTCTCACTCACTTCTTGGAGCAGAACTAAAGCTATTATTCATCTGGACCTGCTGTCTTCCATATCGCTCAAAGAGCGAATTTAAAAGAACATGTTGCGTGATCAAAGAAGTCTAGTCTCGAAAGATGAAATATCCTGTGCAAATGTCCAAAAGGGCTCAGGACTTGTTCAAATATTATGGATATAAGTAGTCTCCCTATCATTATGATTGGCCCCGAAGCAACATTCAGATATTTGCATCTACATGGCTGGAAAATAGAAGTAGGTTATTAGAACGAGAATACTCATAGAAAAACCTACTCACAGAGCAAAATCCTTTCATGTATCATTGTATGCCAATAGAAGAATAGGTATGTCGCTTCCATTCGTAAAGGCAACGTCAAGCATTAAATACACATTAATTTGTCTTGTATTTTATGCAACTGAGGCGCAGATGGCAATACCAGTTTAAGAATAAAAAATTGGATAGTGATATTCCTTATAAGCTGAACTTCCTATACTTGACAAGTACCGGTAACAAAAGAAGGATATGTTATTTCGAAATCACCACTACCTCTACGCGATGGAATTATTAGAATTGGATTGGCTTATCGTCGATTTCCTTAGCAATTTTAAGAATTTTTCCAGCAAACATTCGCACATGGCCTCTCGATACAGCAGGTGACGTGATATTAGGCTCGACCCACTTTCACTTGCGACTGCTGGTCAGACGGAGATACGAATCGGGCAAGTTTCGCTTCAGTCCAGACTATTGGGATTGAAACAGCTCGTCGACTATGAAAAGTGAAATTCCAAATTCCGAAAAACCCGCAGTAGGTAGGTATCTACCTACTGCTAGAATACGACCTACAAACTTTTCAAGTCACTTCTTATGATTGAACAGTTCATAGCATGAAGACAAAGTTAGTAAGCACAAGCAAAAACAAGATGAGTATGTGTCTTGTTTTGGGGATTGGACATTAGGTATAATTTTCTATATACGGTGTGGTCCAAAGAGTTTGCAACAAATGGCAGAATTTTTATTGTTGAGATATTAAAAAAGTATTTTGGGGAATCTTCTCTGCATGTCCAAGAACATAAGAATCGATTTTGAAATATGTCAAATCACCACCAGTATGGCGGCAATTTCAAAAAACTACCATTAAGCTGAAAAAAGTGAGGTTAAATTACTAGGTATCACAAAAAGTTATTTGAAAGTGTTGTTTAGAATTTAATTTTAAAACTTTGTGCAAAATTTGAGGTACCTAGTTACCAACGAAAATCGGAAATTACAGTTTTTCAAAATTAATCAGAAAATGTTTCTTTTTTTTTCAATTGAATAGAACCAGAAAGCTATTCCTTGTAGGCAATATTCATAGCGATATTAATAAGACTTATTAAGGGACCTTTCATGATCAATCCATTGATGTTTGGTGTCACTAAGTGTTAGATCAACGAGTTACATTATTTTGTATTATGCAACTAACCTACAGTATCATTATGTAAAAGATATTTAAAAAAACACTTAATATTCTTTACGCGTAAGTTTTATTCTACATAATATGGTCTCTCTCATCTTATCTGGGTCCGGGGGTGGTAATATGGTCTATTATTGATGCCTATTGATATAGATAAGTTTTTATTTGTGTAGCAAAAGAAATTTGTTCCCACATGCATTAAAACAAGTAAGTTTGAGACAATGGCTTTTCATCTTGATGGGCTCACGGTTTTGGAAGAAAACGACTAGACTTGAAAGAAGATTTAAAAAATTAAGTCATTTCTAAAATCTAGTACTGGATTTTAGTAATGACTTAATGTAAGACAGTTATTTTAGTACTAAAATTTAGCGCTGGTTTTAGTAATGATTCCAGTCCAGTGGATAGAAAGCAGTTCTATTTATTGGCGCACGTGCTGCTATCCCCACTCCCACTATCCTGCTAAAGAACATGTGTAGACACCCTTTTTAGTTATAATTCCAGCGTTTGGTTTTAGCAAAGATCATGAATATTATGATCTTTCGTTTCAGTCACATTTGAAATAAAATTTTAAAAAGTGCTCAAAATGGACGGAGGGCACCACAGTCAAATTTTTGGGGATTAGGAATGACTTTGGTATTCAACACTTGTAATTTAGTGAAATAGACATGATACCATGCATTTTTTATAAATAACACACATTTCTGCTTCTAATTCATCATTTAAACTTTCGAACAAAAAACTTATTATAAGTGTCCAGCTTAAGGACTTCAAAAATAAATATAGTGAAATAATGAAATTTAGCTTATTTTAGGTTAAGTTACTTGAACAAGAACTGGAACTATGTAGACCACAAAAACCTTTTTAAAGCACTTGCTTTTAGTACTACGGATTCTAGTGACTTGTACAAGTTACTAGCATCGTGTAACTCCGCCTTAAACAAAGTATTTTAATAACAGAAATTGTCATTGCACACTTACCAATGATGTAGGTGTATGGGGTATATAAATTAAAATAGTATGTACTAAACGAGAGAGTTATGATAGTCATTAACCGTTCGGGAGAAATGCGGCCCAAGCCCGCAGGTCCGGGGAAGTAATCTGAACGAATAATGACCATAACTCGCGAGTTGAGTACTAAGCTTTTTTCTCGACTTCCGACAATTTCACAATATTCGAAATTATTTCGAATATTCCCTTTTTCTATACCTAATTAAATCTACAATTAAATCACAAAGTCGAAGATTGCTTTGTTTGTATTGTCCAGCATCATTTGCCGTCCATAGCAACCATAGGCATATCCCTGTAGGTATTGTTACGAAAATTTAATAGGAAGTGTGTAGTTTTAAAGAAATGAAGGATCGTGATTGGCCAAAAGGTGTTCATAACTACATACCTTTGGCCCCTGGAGGGTAATAGATGCAATCATTAGATATTGTTATACCTACTTCACGCACATTTCGAGAAGTTTGTTTTGACAGGACACATACTAATCCATCTTTTCGATAACATTTAAAATAAATTATCATAAATTGGGCTGACGAAACCATTCAAATTAACCAAAATGCGATATTAACATTTAAAACACTGCCCGATTGTTCCCGAGACGGAATATAAAACTTAATAACATAATTGATTACTTAACTAATTGTATAGATAGACTGGTTCGTTTAAATGTCAAAGAAATGCTTTTGACCTTCAAAGCGACTAAACCATAAATAAAATTCGAAAAGTATCGTTTTAGTATAACCTAGTAAATTATTGACATGGTATGTGGTATGTTAATGGTATGTGAGGCGCGAAATGAGGAATCAAGAAGAAGCAAATTTTGCTCTAAGGCGTGTTTCAACAAATCTCGGAGAAAATTTAATAAATTTAAAATATTTTCTCACGATTTCCTTCAAGAGAGAGAGAGAGAAAGAAAAGAGTTAATAAAGGATCGAATGTATGCGGTGTTAGAAATTGGGCACTTTGGGGGGGGGAGGGTTGTGGTTCAAATTTTGCAAATTTGGGGATTTTTCTCTAAAACCGCTACCCTAAGAAAATATCGTTCGAGACCCATGAAAAAATGAACAAAAAATGATTTTTTGCCAAAACATTCACAAACAAAGCACATTTAAGAAACGCTCTGTATCTCCCAAACAAATCGAGATATCAGGATGAGGTTTGCGGCATTCAACTTTTCTCGAAAATCGAGGGGTACCCCGTATGATCGAGCTTTTGGCACCTTAGCTACTTTTTATCTATCTCTTCGGGAAATAGGAGAAAGCCCCTAAAAGTGACTACATTGGGGTACCCCGTATGATCAGTGGCGGATACAGGGGGGGTGGGGGGGGGGGGCGACCGCGACCGCCCCCCCCTTTTCTACAATCATTATTACAACCGGAGTATTATTAGGTAATCTAAAAACGCTCTTTAATTGTACACTAGAAATTACATTTCTTAATTTGGTAATACAAGGTTGGCAGCAATATTTTGGACGCCTACAAGGACGTATTTTTTAGCATGTCCGGCAGAAGTGTCATAACTTGTGAAGATGCCTAACTTTAACCTTGATATTCGGTCTGTGGCTCTAACCTAAACACAGAAACTATAGCCTTTTTCTATGCATCAAAGAACAGAGTTTAATGTTAATTTCTAACTATTTAAATTTAGGATTCGCGTGTGTAAAATGTAAATTCTGTTGATTACGGCCCTGTCCTCCGTCACCTATCAATAATATCAATATGGCCGCCTTTCAGGGAATTCTAGGGTCATGAAATATTTACCTGTCACAATCTAATTAAAGAGCGTTTTTAGTATATTTTCCTCAGTTCCTCAATAAAGCTTGTTCTGGCAACAATACGCGATTGAATTTAAGATGCCAACGCCCCGACGGGACTATGCGAACTAATACATGGGCCATCGTCACCATGGGAACGGTGCTAGCCTTGGGTCTGCACTGGGTTGTTCTTTGTTGTTGTTCATTGTTGGCATGGCCCATAGACTTGTTTAGCATTGAGCCTATAGGGGGCGTATTTCTTATATTCAATAGCGTATAGTACGAAGTCGCATCGCGACAACGGCAAGAAAATTTTTGAGCATATTTGCCAGTTTCCCGATAAGCAATGCATCGGCTGAAATAAATTTTTCTTCAGTTAAAAGAATTTAAACTTGGTTACGTACCAATTTGGTCCAAGATAGACTAAGTAATTTAGCCCTATTAAATATACACCGCAATAGGTACCCGTAAATGAAGAAAAGATCAGTTTGCGCTAAAGAAGAGAAAATATGATTTTATTTTGTGATAAGTACATTTTTTTAAATCTAAAGAATTGTTTCTTTTTGTGATTTTGTTTTGTTTATTATTTAAGTTTGTTTTTTTACTACTAACCTGAGAAATCACCATTATTTACCTCATTCCTCTAATGAGAAGTAATGTTTCTCTACCTAGGTAAATAATGATAATAAAAAAATACCTAGGTAAATAATGAAAAATTATCTTTGTGACATTTAAAAATTAGTGTAATTTTTTCAGCTTGACAACTGAACTCCCAGGCTACTTGATATTTTGAAGTATTTGAAAAAAGCGAGAAATGACTAAAATATGGCAATATTTCAATGTTAGTAGTAAAAAAAATTCTATATACACTTCGGTTGAGAAGGCCATTACTTACCTCGCATATTATAATTATATAAAAATGCTCGGTAAATAATGGCTCACTTCTCAACCTAGGTGTATAATATACTATTTTTATTTTGTTTGGGTAAACATTTTTTTGTTTTTGTTTTTTTTTCTAGAGAAATAAATTATTTTTCTTGAAATCGGCAGTGAAGTGTCTCAAAATCGTCATTAAAAGCTCAGAAATCGGCACTAAAGTAGCCCATTATTGTACGATTTTTTCAATAAGTGGGCCTTGGGGAAATGTAAACGTCAAACGTCAGACGCGGAGCCATCGCCCGTCAAAAGCGACCAAATATTCAAAACCCGGCCAATAAAGGCCCATTTAACTTTTCGTACACATTGCGAAATTTTTACCTATATAGCAGCGCAATCTTTCAGTATAAATATTAATATATAATATAACCAGATACCAAACTAATTCTCCGCGTTGTTCTTCGTAACAATGCTATTGGATGCAATTTTTCAGGTTCAGTCAAAAGTAGGTAGTTCGTTATTTGTACTGCGCTCTAGTTTCTATCGTAGTCGCAATATAGAAAGCCAGTTGCTTTAATAAAAAAACATTAAATAACCTTGATAATATTTTGGCTAGGTAACGGTTATGTCGTATATGATCCGCATTAATAAAAACGCTTTGCGGAAGTTATTGCATTGTCTATCTATTCCTTAGGTGTGGCTTGGCTGGCGCATAAAAAACCCGCCGTTCTTGATAAAATAACACAAATAACGCCCAACGCATTACAGATCTGTAACATTTCATTATCCAACAATGTTTGCCATTAATCATTACGTAGCTTGGCGATATAGGAGGTTGGCAGTCGGGTTGGTAGTTCCTTCGATTATTTGGTTAAAGTAATATCCATCAGAACATTTTCTTATCAAAATTACATACATACTATAGGTACACCAAATATCTATCATGCATAGTAATGCGACCAACTGCTAAACTTTTCGTACAATAATCTGCTCCTAGTGATTTCTGTTGCTAGGTATTCATATCCTGAAGACGTTGCCTGCCTCGAGATATTATAGATATTTTGGATAAGTATATAGCTATGAAAGTATATAGGTACCTATATACTTATATCTACATATACTTTAAGTTTATCAAAATATGCAATTAAGTAGGTGCTCCAAGAATTATTATACCTTTAAACAAAGACAAATGTAATAGAAAAGCCTTCTGGTGTGAAACTAGATTTTGTGTGTTATTACCTAAATACTTATAGTAACAGTCCGCCTCTAAAAAATAAGTGCTGTTATGGTCACAGTCTAGATATTTTCAGATCTATTCTAGATGAACAGATGTAGGCAACTGAATCCTTCGATTATGATTCTACTTTTGTAAAATAGACTAGAGAAGCAAATTTACACTTAAGACGTCTTTTGTGTACAGAAAAATGCAACACTAACAAACTGCTTACTCACTTTTACTAAGGATGAAATCTCCAATTAATTTATTGCACCATTTCACTAACATTACACTCAACCATTGTGAGCGTTTATGTAAGGATCTTTTTGTGTTTGACTCTTTTTGTATTTTTCATATCGAATAAGCTAAAGCATCTAGTGCTGCTTACGCTTACCGATTTATCATTAAAAACTGGCAGTCGTACTTTCAAGTACCCACGACATTTCTGTATAATCGGCGCAAACCTTGATTTTTACTTTATTCTTTCGAGTAGAGATGCACAAAACAAAAGTAAGGTGTCTATATTGAAATATTGTACTATAGGCAACAAAAATGCTAAAAATGCAGGAAATCCAAAATGCAATTTATAACATAGTGTAATTATTATTATATTAAATCGGTATTTTGCCTATTAATTTTTTTTTAATTTGTTGAAAATTTTGGGGAGAATTTTATAAAAAAAAGGATCTCTATTTTTATACGGGTGCCGGAAATTTTATTAGAAATTTAATATTTAGTATTAAAGCGGTAAATTACAAAAAAATAAATCCAGCATTTAGGCTACTAGACTCCCTTTTTGTTAATAGCGACCTTTGAGAACTGTGACAAAATCAATACCTGCAATAACCGAGTAACCTACTAATAATAAGAACATTTTCTGTTTCCCTGTTTGTTGTTCCACGAAATAGGTACCTAGTCAGTGAAAATATGGAGGCATAAATTGAATAAAATCTCTAGTATTTTCAACTTTGACTAATTTGATTTCCCCACAGCAATCAGGCCAAAAAAACACAATATGTAAAACCCTATTAGAATAACAAATAAGGTATTTTCTTTTTGCCATAGCAATTGTCCATGGATGCCATTTGATATGAAACTTTTGAAGTTGGTAGTTACTTCCTTGATGCAGACTGCAGAGTCGCAATTTTATTAACATGTTCGTGTGCAAACAAATTATAATGAATGAGTGCGGGGACCTAAGTAATACTATCTACTTATTTATGGAAAATGGTTGCTCCTTTCAGTTTCTTTGAATAACTATCTACCACCTAGAATTGAACACGTGGCAACTTTCCAACCGTACCCATACAATTGCAGGGCGGTACCCCATGATGAAATGGTACTTATACACGTTTCCTTGAAATTCGCGTTTGAGAAATCATACCGTATCACGTTTCGCTCTTTATATTTGCGACATTTTTGGTCACGTTTTCTCCCAAAGAAATTAAAAAGCACATGACCTGGCCAGAAGGAATAATATTATAAAATTATACCGTTGTTTCTGCGGACATTGTTCTTATCTGATTTCAACAGAAACATGCGAAACATGTATGAAGATATATCTCCATAATACGTAAATTCATATAACATAGATACTTATATAATGCAAAATATCAGTAAAGATCAGAAAATGTTTGACAGAAAAAGAGGCATAAATATCTAATCTGTATTTTTTGTTGTTTTTTTTTTCAGAAATGACTTCCAATGGCCTTCGAAACGAAAACTACAGCGATGAAAATTTTTCAGACGACGAAAGTTCTCCACTTACAGAAAATATCTACGGGGGCAGGTAAGACATCATTTTTCTAGCTCTAGCGCATTTTTATAAATTCCAATATGAAATTATTTTTATGAAGTAACAATCAAATTATAAGAGAAAAAGCGGCTATTTAATAGTGTCTTCATTGTGAACATATCTACCTTCTGACTTGCATAGGTCCGTAATGTTGAATTCTTTATTGTTGAAAAAACTCGAGAGCCAGATTTAGCTGAAACTTTGTTTTTAAGTTTTGATCTGGTCATGATGGACTTTTTTCAAACATCGTTAAAATTCAGTATAAAGGAAAACCTACATTAGGTGTGGTTAACTCTTTCAGGCCATTCAGCATAGCCCTCACTTGTCTGTAAAATAGCTGCAAAAACTTTATTCTTGGGTTGTAAAATCATCGCCAAGTAAGAACACTTTTATGACCTGAAATTTAAAACAATGCTAATATGGATTTTTTTACAAAAAAACAGTCTGTAGGTTCTTGTTTTAGTTTTACTTAAAACCTATATGTACCAAATCAGATTGTTCTAAACTTAGAAAA
Organism: Pseudeuparius sepicola; assembly: GCA_963920635.1. NCBI lineage: Eukaryota > Metazoa > Arthropoda > Insecta > Coleoptera > Anthribidae > Pseudeuparius > Pseudeuparius sepicola. The sequence continues at coordinate 100,049,823 of OY987299.1, read as the reverse complement.
TCTATATACAGGGTGATTCAAAACTCCGTGCACAAATGCACCCCCTGCGACCTATACGCCATTGAATATAAGAAATACGCCCCCTATAATAGGCTCAATGCTAAACTAGTCTATGGGCCATGCCAACAATGAACAACAACAAAGAACAACCCAGTGTAGACCCAAGGCTAGCACCGTTCACATGGTGACGATGGCCCATATATTAGTTCGCATAGTCCCGTCGGGGCATTGGCATCTTAAATTCAGTCGTGTCAGTTGTGTCAGAAATGACGATGGAGGGGTAACTTTTTTTAGGTCGGAGGGGGTGAATTTTAAGACATATGTTCATAGGAGAACAAATCTTATATCTCAAAAATACGTCGTTAAAATTTGTGCAAGTAGTTTTGAATCACCATGTATATTTATATTTTAATTTGTTGTAAAAATTATAAAAAAGTAAAATTTTAATAATTTCAATCAATTAATATTCCAATAATAATATTCTTTTCTCGCATTTTAGACCAATGAAATTGGTACAGATAGGTTTTAAGTAAAACTAAAACAAGAACCTACAGACTGTTTTTTTGTAAAAAAATCCATATTAGCATTGTTTTAAATTTCAGGTCATAAAAGTGTTCTTACTTGGCGATGATTTTAAAACCCAAGAATAAAGTTTTTGCAGCTATTTTACAGACAAGTGTAGGCTATGCTGAATGGCCTGAAAGAGTTAACCACACCTAATGTAGTTAATTAATGTAGTTAATTACCAACTTTGTCGACTGGGTATGTATTTTGAACACCTGCCTAACCTGGACCGACACTAATATTGTGTTGGTCCAGGCCTAACAAAAAATTTATGAAAATGGGTCAACAAAAATAGCGAATTTACAAGGGTGGTACAAGTATTATTAGTAGTAGCATTGCTTAGGTAACAACAAATAAAATCTATTAACTCGGAAATGACAGATCTTATCAGTAGTGTAGGATCTTGGTCGGAACATAGACAAGGCTACATAACATAGACTGTCAGAACCATTGTTGAAATTTTCGCACGCTACACCGAATATTTTGCATACAATTTGATATAAAAATTAAGAACTAAATTAAAATACCTATACCTCAACTTAGTATACAGTCCCAAGAATTGTAAGACATTACAATTTTTTGATCCACAATTAAAGTTTGAAAATTGGTGTAGCGGGATTTTTGCGTACGGTTTCAACAATGCCTCTGGCTATCTATGGCTCCTTTAATTTAATGGTCGGAAGCAAACCAAATGTGTCCATCGTATTTTTTTTGTAATTGGCAGTAATAATGATATAGGCAAATTTAATTTACATGGGGGTATTTTCGAACTAGTCCATCCTTGAGAAATTTCAAATTTTTATGTAAAAAACTGTGGAAGAAGGTCTGTGTCACCCTGTTATGTAATATGAGGGATTTAACATGTAAAGGATGATCCCGGATTCAAATCCCGGCTGGAGGAGTTTTTCAAGGGATATTTACATTTATCCATCTTTAGTTGTTCCATTCTTCCATTCTTTATTCATTGACATTGTATAGATTATAAATTATTGCACGTTGGATACTTGCATTAAGTCGCTATATTTTCTGGAAACAATAGGAAGTTCACAAACCCAACAATAATGAATTGTTACCCTAAACAACACCGGTGAATCGTCAAGGAAGGCAAGAGATGCAGTCCTTATTTTTAGGCTATAATAAACTAAAAATTTACCTAATAAATAAAATTTACGTAAAGTAAATATACAGCTATCAAACATGTATTGTGTGCGTTATTTTTATACTAATTTAAGTACTGAATGATCACACGTGTCGTAGGGCTTCACCGAACTAATTTTGAAAAAATATAAGTATTTTTATATTCGACCCATCAACTTTGGAGGTCTTACATAATGTTAAATGCGGAATGCTCGTAAACGGAATCATTTCTGACATCTACGGGTCGAATTACCTACATGGACGTCGGAAAGTGCCAGTTTCGGGACACTTCATTTTTTCGCTTTTCTAAAAAATGTGATGGAAGGCTACTTAGAAAATGTTTAGCTAAATTTCAGATTCTACGGGTCAATTTACGTCGGAAAGGCTGATCTTCCACAGATCCTATAAGATAGGTCGTTTTAAAAATTGCCATTTTATCTGTTCTTTAAGTGCGCTGGTCGGGCATGTAGAAATGTACAAATTGAATTTTGACAGGGTTTTACGGGTCAAACTCTGTCGGATAGGGTTGCGGGTCTGACGAATTTTAATATTTTTGCGAAATCGACAAAATCGTGATTTTGCCAAGGGATAAGTGTTCATGGTTTTCTACATCGTTGTTGCTGCGCCGATTTATTAAACGGAATTCTATCAGGGAATGGTGCTATTCGTACGTAAATCATCCCCCTGAATCGATCTAGTAGGGTTCCGAAGCCCTAGAAACCACTGGATTTTCAGTAGTCAAGTTGACGAATTACTTTTTCATATTTAAACGACTGCTAACATGAAAATTAAAGGACCTAAGGACCCGTTGTTTGAAGCATTGGACTCCTACCGTCGAACTGCGTTCACGGGTACCAAATATAGAATTAGGAAAAACGAGGCACTCCCTCCACAACAATGCGTAATCTCGCGAAATTTTCAAATTCATAATATGATTAATACCTATTATGCCATATTATGGCTGCCTTCACTGATGAAATGGTCAGGAGGCGCCACTCCTATATACTACCTACCCTCTAACACCTCCTCTACTAGCCGTGGGAAACGGCAAAATGCCCTACACCTCATCTGACTACCTTATACTACTAATCCGTCAAATCAAATAACACCTAGTTGATGGAACTAGTATGCTGCAAAATAGTTTAGTTGGTTAACAAAGTGCCTACAGTCCCAGTAGGAGTCCCAGGTTCGAGTCTCGGCTGGAGTTCATTTTTCATTAAACGGATTGTCCTTTACATTCTACGCCACAAAAACAACCCTCTTGATTTATAAAAGTACAAAAATCCATCCTTACTTATGATATTATTTGTGAATATATCGTGCTCGAACCACCCTGTAACGGTATGTCGAGAGGTAGATTCACGTGGATTCGCGGGGGCGTACCCAGTACCGGCCACATATCGCGGCGTTCATTTTTTACGTTACCGCCTTGACTTAACCTTGGGGGAGTGGGTACTGTCGCTACGACCGGTGCCGTTTTTTAAGTCGTCGATCCGTGGTAAAAAGTAAAAGTGCGCGCGCGGTAAAAATAGATTGGGTTCAGATAGGATCAACATTCCTGGCGATCGCGGTGGTGGAACATTGCGCTTTTCGCGAAGCAATCATTTTTGATTATGTGCGGGGTTGCCACCCGTTCTGATTTTAGGAGGACTGTCAATTTCCTATACCTATAATAATATGTGACTGGCAAAATTTCCAACAAATAACGAAAATTGTCGGTACCTATACCTACTGTTGGAGCGCCACATGCCCGATATCAGAAACAAAAAAAACGTTAAGTACAGGATGGTTCGAACACGTATCATAAATATACAGAGTGGTCCATTAGTGCGAGAAAGTACCAAAACTTCCTTAGGTACGAAAAAAATTTTTTGAAAAAAATTTTTTTTAATGTCATAAGGCAACCATGTTTTTAAAATTATTTGGAGTGTGGTAACAATCTGAGCAATTTTTTAAATAGAACACCCAATTTTTTAAATAGAACACCCTAAGTATATATTTTTCGCTTATTCGATTCTACGCCCTTTTAGATTTATAGAGCCGTTTTATTTTTTTAAATATTTTGCGGCGTTGCCAAGTTATTCAAGAAAATGTATGAAAAAGTTGGATTTCAGACATTATGAAAATAAGCCACAGCAGCATTGATATTTCATGTAAAAAAAATCTACCTGGTAAATTTATAGAAAAAGGCATGATATTTAACAGCAGAATATAAAAATATTTGGAAAATAATATATAAGGGGCTCTACAGGGAGTCACGGGTTTGAAATTTTTTAACAGGCAATTACTTCAGATTTTCAAATGGAACACCCTATTTCTTCGGGTGCCAGAGTATAGTACTTTTCGAATACTACAACTTTTGTTATTACAACTTAAAAGTACCCTAAAGTGGTCAGTTTTCCTACCATGTAACATTTTCGTTAAAAATACCCTTAACTTGCGTTTTTTTACAAACCAGTGGGCTATGACCGATATTCACCAATTGCCATTTTTTTATTCTTTGGCACTTTCTAAGTTATTAACAATTATTCCTGTTGGCTTCCTAGATCGCCGCTAAATCTGATGTAAAAACATTAACCAAGTTCGACTATTTGCTGTATGCAGTGGGGACATGTCAAAGAAACACGCAAGTGTATAGCTAGTTTATTAGTGGGACACAATTATGTATAAATTTTTATTCTACTATTTTTATAACCTTGATATAGAAAATTAATGTTTACGAAATCCTTCCTTTTTTGAGACACAATTACATGGGGTCTAATACAATGATCTGAGAAAGTGGTTTAATTTAATTCTCGTGTGAATATCACAGAATTCAGTCACCATACCCACGCATAGTAATATACTCTACCTATTACTGCTTTTTTTTAACGAGCCCACTACGTTTTAGTACTTTTACACTAAAGCAGAATCGACCTCTAGTAGACTTCTAAATTTCATATTCCTATTAGGCTTTATTTCACCATTGTTAAAAAGAAACAATGTACCTATGTCTAGGTAGGTACCTACTTACTTAGCGATTGATACAACCCGACACCGATTCTTTTTATTATTCAGTTATTGTCCAATCAAGTAAAATTTTAAACACGATACCTACACCGAATATTTGAATTTACCATTCTTAAAAAATATGTTTACTTAAAATTTTATTTTTATCTTGTGCAGAGTTACACGGAGAAATAATTTTAATAATTTACTATCTACATGTAAATCAAATGGATGACCATGATGTGCTTGGTATTTAGGTAAATTCAAAATTTTTGGCAAGTTGTAACTATATTTCAGGCCGCTTTTAGCAAATTTCCCAATTGACCGCCAATAGCTGAGGAATAATAATTACGTCCAGACAAATATTTCAATAAATTGGGAAAAGCCTGTAAAAGGGAAAGCCAGACTTTTTCAGTTTCAATTCTTGCCGAACTAATTGAAGAGAAGAACGCACTTGTTCGTCCTAAAATATTTCAACAGTGTAATTTGTATGGAATATTTGTTTAAGATTCTTGTCGGACTATTATTAAAAATGTATCATTTAGACATACCTCTATATGTCTACTAAGTAAACTCCTGGACAAAATTAACGCACCAACGTAATAAATCCCCACAAAAATTAAAATAAATTAATGGAAAAACAAATTAATGGAAACTAAATGAAAAGCAACCAATTGCATTATTTAATTAGTTTAACAGTAGGAAATGTCTAAAGACACCCAAAATAATTTTAAAATATAATTTTAAATTTTGTATGTTGGTGCGTTAATTTTGTCCAGGAGTATATTACGCACGGAAGTCATGATCAGTAATCGAGTTTTGATGAAATTTGGTAAGTTTTGGTTGTAAGCTATATAGAGGGTTCGCCACTTGAAACTCCACACCCAGGTCTATAACTTTTTCATGTTTTATATAAAATGAAATGGCATGTTTGTTGATACAGAGCAGAAAAAATACGTATTTTGCGTAATAACGAAGCAACCGCTTCATTTAGACATATAGTGTGTTATATCTTTTTGAACTGTCTTTTCACAAGCATTTCAATGGTGCAATAAAAAATATGGGTTCCATTTGAAAAAAATGAGATTTTTCAATTTTTCGATGTTGACATTGGGATTTTTTTCAGGAACACCCTGTACAATATTTTGAAATGGCATAAAGACAATTTAATAAAGTTGACTTTCGCCTACGACAGTCCAAAATTTCAGGTTTCCAAATTCATAAATTTCAAAGTTATGATCACTATGGTCGATGGCTGCAACACTCAAAAAATCAAAAATTATCGAATATCTCGAAAAGGGTTAGGAATAGGGTACACATTATAATCAGAAAAAAGATTTGGAATTTAATAGGGAACCAAATAGTGTAATAATATATAGGGTGTTCTATTTGAAATAACAAAGTTGCTATCGACTTCGGGTATAACCGGAAGTGATCGGAAGTTGAAAATATTTTAGAAAGAAAGTTTACAACCTGTTATATAAGTGACCAAAATTTCAAATTAAAATTCGCACTCCTTCCCCGTAAACTTCTAATGAACCACTTACGTGAATCACCCTGTATATCGACTCTTGTACAAACTGATATTCTTTTTGCTTGTTTCGTAAAGATCAAGTAGAATTTCAGAATTCCTAATTTTTCCCTAAAATAAGAAGCTTTACTATGCTGAAATCAAGATCGGTAGATTCAGTCAAAAACAAAAAATACGGGGCATTTTATTTGGAGTTTTTTTTTCTAAAAATTGATACCATAGCTATCTGATTCATTATATTGGAACAAACAATCTAACTTTGTGATATTAATTTTCTTATGACTTTCTTGTATCTACCCATAACTTTTGGATATTCCCATTGTTTCCATTCTGGTTTTCACTTTTGTAAGGCTACTTTATAATGAGCTGTGAAAATGACAAGAGTGAGATTTTTGTTTTGAAAGATCGATGATTTGTATTCTTCCATTTTCGAAACGTTTAGCAAAATTCTGGTTTTTACGTTAGATATGTATTGCCCCGTCCTTTCTATTCTTCGTACAAGTATACATACATAGCTTTATCTATAATATATCGAATTTCTCATAGATCCATGATATTCGATTCCTCGAAAAATTACTAAGATTATAACACAACCCAAGATTAGAAAAAGTTGTTATAAACCTTGACTCCAAATTAGTTCTTAAGAAATATGCGAAATGAGTTTTAAACTTGACATTTAATACTTACCCTTTATCTTCCATAGTTGTTTTTCCTATTTTTATTTCCTTTATAATTACCCCAATGATAAATTATTGTGTGCATGTCTCACGCGATTTTTTTATTCTTGCATTACAACAATGAAAACCAATAATTAACCTGTACCAAAAATCTCAACTCGATATCGTTAAAATTGACAAAGATGTAACCAAAAACCGATTTTTGAGATTCTACTGGAACCCCCTGTATCTATGTATTAAGGGGAGCATTTTTGAATATACGTATGGTATGGTTAAATCGTCACATTTTGACGTCAAGAATCTAGGGTTAATGGGTTGGACTTCTCTTCTGGGCCACCCTTGTATACCGATTTATTAAACTTTTATTGTGCTCTTAAAGTTCATAACCGCGCAAAATAACGCCAACTACCCACGTTCTCCGATTTCCCGGCTATATCTTTGCACAGATCTCCACCAGCGTGGGTACAACCTGACCAATTATTTTCTCGACAATAAAAAACACAGCCAACAAATCTTGAAAACTTTTAGATTTGAATTGTTAAGGTTTCCTACTTGCATTCAGTAACGTGGGTACTTCTTAAAGGTGGGACACATTGTGTGTTGTCTTTAACGCATTTAATGCTTCTGTAATTACGGACCCCTTGCATTTCGAAGGATTTCTGGAGGCTCGAGTTTCAGGAACAAGTCGTGGATTTTTTTAATTAATGCTCGTTGCAAACCTGTTGAAAAAGAGAAGGTAGGTAGGTAATTACAGGGTTTTCCAACTACTTACAAAAAATTACTGGTGTCGCGTCAACCTTTAAAAGGAATTTCTCTAACGATATTTTAGAAACTGCACATTCCACAACCAAAAATTATGGGGAACAAAATAAGTAATCATTCCAATTCCAACAAACCGCGTGGAATAATTCTGCACGGCCAGAAAAGCTTACCTACTAAGCTGTGACCAAATCATAGCAACTGGAGCAAGATAGAATATTTATTGATATACCGCGCTAATACAGTGTGGATAGAAATTGTGGAATATTGATTATATTTCTTAAAATATTCCTCATATCAAAAACATGTTTTAATAAAAGTGTTAAGGGAAATTATTTCCCGTTTCGTGATATCAAACAATCTTTCGTACCACAAAAAATGTGGTTGCCATGGTAACCGACTTAATTTTTTTAAATGGCACCATATACTTTTTTTGGTGAAAATTACCTAATACATTGGAACCTTCTGAATATACAATACAATTTTAATGGGGTCGCATAAGAAAAAAATACAAAAAAAATAAGTTTTCTATTATGCTATTGACAATGTTTATCAAAATAATTATGAACATCAAGTTAGCCATGCCAAAATCAGAACAATGCGAAACTGTCACTAGCTGTGTAACTGTGTACATTGTTACACTAAACGTACTTTTTTACTCAATTTTCTTTGTACTTAAGTACTTAGTAAGTTATAATGGCGCTTTACTGTAACAATGCACACAATTACAAGCAACTGACAGCTAGTGGCAGTTTCGCATTGTTCTGATTTTGGCATGGCTAACTTGATGTTAATAATTATTTTGATAAACATTGTCAATAGCATAATATAAAACTTTTTTTTTTGTATTTCTTTCTTATGCGACCCCATTAAAATTGTTCTGTATCACCAAAAAAACGTATATGGTGCCATTTAAAAAAATTAAGTCGGTTACCATGGCAACCACATTTTTTGTGGTACGAAAGATTGCTTGATATAACGAAACGGGAAATAATTTCCCCTAACACTTTTATTAAAACATGTTTTTGATATGAGGAATATTTTAAGAAATATAAGCAATATTCCACAATTTCTATCCATACTGTATATGCGGCTAAACAACTTCTGTGATTGGTCAGAAGCCGGTGGAATAATTTCGAATTGCGTGCGTAATCATTCCACACGGTTTGTCAAAATAAGTAAATTTATTAATTGTGGAACATGTAATTTCTAATATAGTAAAATAACTCACTTTTAAAATATACAGGGTGTCCCGGTTGTAAATGTCACAAATTATAAATAAAAGTAATGGTAGAAAATCTCATTTTAAACAAAATAGTTCATATGAACATATATTCAAAACGCTCAATAACAACATACAGGGTGTGAGGTTATCTAAAAAAAATCTGTAATTTGGTACGGTTTATAAAAACGTGAGGCACTATTACAGTTCGCTTAATTGCACTAGTGGCGTGCGAGTGGGTAAGTTGTGCCCTTTTTTCACAAACATTAGGCA